>JASXTE010000017.1:16114497-16524497 GCA_030280995.1 Hemileia vastatrix
TTATTTATATTCTTTATTCTATTATTTTCTTGTATTGGTTTATTTATTCCTTACTTTACTACTTTATATGTATTATTTTGTCAGCTATTCCACTGTTCCTAGCTGACATTTACTCTCTAGTCTTACTGCTAAATTAGCATAGTCAGTCCCATCTTCCCTCACTTTTGGCATCCCCAAAATAGTTATTTTTAGTTATTCTCACTTCTGTATCAAGAATAGTAATTCCTCTCTCATGCTAGTGTTAGCCCTAGTAGTAGTTCGCCTTCTTAGGTCTTAAAAAAAGGTAAAAGTAAAATAGGCACTTTCCACTGAAGTATTACAACTAGTGTACGAGTGTGCAGAAGGAAGACAACATGAGATAGGTGAGGATGGGGTGAGAAGACTTTTTTCTGCCTTTTAATGTCAGAAAGACAAAAAAACGAAGGGCTCTAAAATGGCTACTCCTAGATTCATGTCCTTGGCTCAAAAATTTAAATTTCATGTTTTGTCACACAAATGTGCCCATGAATGAAGTAGGGTCATAAAACTGAACTTTAAGTCTAGTTCAAACTTTTTCCCCACTGAGTGTTGGTTGTTGTTGTCTAAGCTCTTGTTATTGTTCTCTGTTATTCACCCATATTCAATCAAATTCCATATATGCATAGTCAAAAATTCCAGACTAAATAATTAAATCCAGGTCACATGATCTTCAAAACCCAGTCTGGAACTCATACAGAACTCATCCAGAGCTAATATTAAAACTGAAAATAGAATTAAAATATCTATATAAATTAAGAAAGATAATCTAAAATCTGAAAAAACCACCCTATATTTGTTTTACTGCACAGCCTTAATTGTTGAACTAAAAATAAATAAAGTTAAGAAATATTTCAAAAAATTATAAATTTTAAAACTAATTTTAAAACTATATAAAAAAATTTAGAAAAATTCAGAAAAATTCCAGAAGGTTCATTAAGACCAGATCTTCATCAGATAGAATACTTGAGTGTCTCCTAATTATATTTGATGAATAATTTTTTTTTATATAATACACACTTCAGGGTAACACTTTCCAAACATTTACCAACCAATTTTCTACATAATATTTTCAAATAAAAATACCAAATAACCATTACCAATTACTAAGTGAAGGTCTTTCATTAATTTCCACCTAATATTTAAGTGAAATACTTAACTTTGGAGCTCCAAAATGTTTCTTGTTTTGTACTTATAATAGTGTTTTCCATGGAGCAGAGTGTCAATACCTTGTTAATGTATAGGTATATTTGTCATTGGGGGATTTCTTAGTTTTCCTTTTTTGCTTTGGAGTAGGATGATCCTTCCATCATTGAAGAGGGATTTAAGATATCTTGGAATTCTATAGATAATGATGATTGGGATGATGATGATAAAGATGATGATGAATGTTGTCATGTTGGTAAAGATGGTTTTTGTGAAGGTAATAATTATAAATTTTTTTCACAGAGTGTGTGAGAACCATTCACTGTAGATGTAGCAATGCTATTTACACAGCAGTTCTATTTTTGAGCAGCACAACAAAAAACCCATAGCCAATCATGCTGTAACCCATAGCATATCCAGTCAGCCTTGTTGGTCTCATATCCAGAATGGATGGATACCAACCAGGTACAGCACCAAAAATATATATGTACAGTGCCTTGCATCAATTTTTTGCCACTCCATGAATTTTTTTTAAACTTTCATTTCTCTCAAACTACTACTTGGTTCTTTTGCAAATGTGTATTATAGCTAAACATCATATCCAGACTCTAAATATCTAACAATCATATCAACAAAACTCTTTCCCTTTTCACCAATGAGTATGCCCCCCTGAGGCTTCTGCTACTTCCTGAATTCTTTGTGGCATAGACTTAATCAATTTATCTAACATGTTGGATGGAAGGTCCTGCCAAGCTTAACTTAAGGCTTTCATCATTTCTTCTTTAACATTTGGGTTATACAACTGATGGATATTTGTCTTTATTAATTTCCAAAGATTCTTGATTTTATTCAAATCAGGAAATTGGGTGGGCCATTTCATTTTCTTCAAGTTGACTAGATTGTGAAATGTGTCAATGTAAATAACTAGTTATGCCTGATTACTTTAATTTACTTATTTCTAACCTAGATCTTAACCTAACATTATGATAGAGACAAGCACTATGTATGGATGCGTGTATCATTTCTGATTCCACATCCACTTTCTTCTCTTAATTATTTTAATTTATTTATTTATTTTACTTATTGCTTCTCCCTCCGTCCTCACTCCCTCAAGTCATTTCCTCTTGTCCACTCTGTCCCTAGTCCATCTTGTCCACTTTAGTCCTTTACTACTTAACTTACCTGTCACTTTTGCTTATCAGGTAACATTGTAAGTTTGCTCTACTACAGCAATGCATCCACTTTCTTCTCTTAATTATTTCAATTTATTTATTTATTTTACTTATTGCTTGTCCCTCCGTCCTCACTCCCTCAAGTCATTTCCTCTTGCCCACTCTGTCCCAAGTCCTATCCATCCCTAGTCCATCTTGTCCACTTTAGTCCTTTACTACTTAAATTACCTGTCACTTTTGCTTATCAGGTAACATTTCATTTCCTCTTGTCCACTCTGTCCCAAGTCCTATCCGTCCCTAGCCCATCTTGTCCACTTTAGTCCTTTATGACTTAACTTACCTGTCACTTTTGCTTATCAGGGTTATGGGCCCAGCGCCCCTGCTAATTAACTAAATCTGGCGACTCCCGATTCTATTAACACTTTGAATTCATCTCCCTCTAATCTTCCTCATCTTACACCAAAATGGCCGAAACCTCTCAATCTCACCCCCCTGACTTTTCATATCTTCAGGATGCCTCAAATTATTCTGAAATCAAGGGTATCGAAAAACTTAATGAAAAAAATTATAGTACCTGGAAAGAAGATCTTAAATATGCGCTTACAGTTTGAAATTTGGACCAATTCTTGGTTGAAGATAACCCATTACCTTTGGATCCCGAACTCTTTTCAATTTTTTAAATTAAACAACGGCAAACCAATACTATCATTAAAATGTTTATGGATATGCCCAATCAACATAAGTTTATACTTGATGACGACACCATTGAACCTGCACAACTGTGGACTCGTATCAAGAATCACTATGCTTCCAAGTCAAGTCAAAATTGCTCATATGTCGTCAGCAAACTCTTTAAAATCAAGTTCAATGAGAGCAATATTTTGGAAGTGATGGATGAATTAAGAGGGACTTTCAAACTATTACGTGACGTAGCACCTGACTTATTTAAGGAAAATATTCTCTCCTATATTATGGCCAACTACGTACTTAACCAGTTACCGGAATCCTATCAAACTGCTGCAACCATCATCTTGAGTAAATATGATATAACTTGTCGGCTGGTCGTCTAGAAGAAGGAGAAAATGGAAGAAGGAATGAGAGGAGGAGAAGGAGGAAAAGAGTATGGGTAATAAAAAAAATAAAATTTAATAAAATTATTTAATTTATTGAGAGAAAAACAACGATAAGTGAGTTGGGAGGTGACAACAACTTGGTTTTATTAATATTAATATTATTTAAATAAGAGTTCTGCGCGGCAACCAAAATAATTACTATCAGACTTAGAGCAACCTTTAAAATGTTATATAAATTTTTAATTAGAATTTTATTACTAATAAAAAGAATATAAACGTAATATAAAAATTGTATTTAAATTGTTGAGTGTATAATAAGTGATAAGGCTACAGGGGATTATCCAAGGCCCTTTTATAGGCAATGGGTCCTCTGAAGCGCTACTATATCAGTAAATACAATGATTAGAAAGGAATAAAACAAATATATCAAAAAGAGTAAATGAAACATAACAATATAGAGAAAAACATGAAACAATTAATTAAAAGCCCAATTAAGAATCCAATTTCCCCGCCATTAATCCCCAAATCAGTAAGTGACAATAGTAAATAACTAAACAAGAGTGGAAACATAGGAACTATGAGAAATATAATTCCCAACAGATGGTCCATCCTGATAAGAGAACATTTTAAGTGAAACAAAAAAATAATTTGACGCAACAAAACAATCAATTAATCCCAATTTAGTTCAAATTAAATTATTTGTTTTTTCTAACACAATTAAGGGTCAAAAGAAGCGTCCTTAATAATTGTTTAGTGTCATATGAGAGGTATTAGTTAATATATAAATTTAAGTAATTAATTTAAATATATTATAAATCAAATTTACACTTGTAATTATAATATATGTTTTTTTTAATTAATTAAATATAAATTGATAATTATTAAATATATAAAAATGCGCCATTATTTGTAGAATATATTATATTATGCCCAATTTAATTGTATATAAAAATATATATAACCAATAAGTTTAATGTAACATTTGTATATAATAAAATTCTTATATAATTTCATTATGTAATAAAATATTAAGTTATATTCATTAAATACAAGTTTTACCCACTCTTTAAGGTTTTATAATTTATATATCATTTACTGGACTCCTGGAATAGCCTGGCTGACACTCCCTCACTCTAAAAAAAACAATAAAAAAAATGCTAAGATTTTTTCTTTTTGTATTTTTTCAACAGAGCAGGCAGATTTGAAATTTCTTTGCCAGGTATCCATGCATCATGTTCAGATGATTTGTTCTTATATCTCAATAAATATTCAGTACCTCTTTCAGAAGTGATAATTCTATCATTGAGAATTTTATCAATTTCTGCTGTTTCTGTGACTTCCTGAGGGTTCTTCTTAGGTCTTCCTCTTCTTTTTGGAAATAAGTCACTGTTGGAAGTATAAGGTTTAAGCAAAGAAATGGGAAAGACAGGATGTTTCCTATCATATGGAGAATACAATACAACTTCTACTGCATTATCACCAACCATTCTTTTAACAACAAATGGTCCTACAAAAGGATCTTTTAATTTGTGGTTACCTTGTAAATTGAAATGGACAGTAGAGATCAACACTTCATCACCCTTGTTAAATGTGTATTCTTTATGGGATTTATCCCATCTTTTCTTTTCATATTCAAATGCTTTATCAATACAACTCTGAGCATGTTTTCTGCATAGCTGTTGCATTTGCATAAAAGATTTTACACCAGGATGTAGTTCCAACTTAGGTAATTTATTATTGGGAATCTGAGCAGGAGTGTTTGGGACATAACCTAACCAAAGCTCAAAAGGCTTTTTCTCAGTGACAGAATGAACAGTGCTATTATATGCAAATTCAAGACCAGGCAAAAGAGTGACCCAATCATGAGTAAATCTGTCATTATCTTTATATTCTAAACCAAAGGCACAATACCTTCTAATCATATCTTCCAGAGTTTGAATCATTCTTTCAGCTAGACCATCAGTCTGAGGATGGTGAGCTGTAGATAATTTTAACTCACAGCCACAAATATCCATCAAAGAGGTCCAAAACTCAGAAGTGAATTTTGGATCCCTATCAGAGATAATGGCTTTTGGAAAACCAATAATATTAAACATGTAAGACCACCATAAGAAAGCTAATTCTTTGGTGGATACATCTTTGTGGGTTGGAATAAATTTTCACATTTTTGTGAATCTATCAACTATTACCCAACAAGAGTTAAAGCTGTCTTTACCTGCAACAGGAAGACCAGTGACAAAATCCATATTAATGATTTGCCAGGGAGCACTAGGTGCTTCAATATGTTGTAATAACCCTGCTCTCTTGCCTGTTAACTTTTTAGATTTTTGGCAGGAATCACAAGATTCAACATATAATTTTGTGTCTTCAGACATATTAGCCCACCATGCAGTGTTTTTGATTCTAATCAATGTTTTTTCAAGATCAAAATGACCATCTAATATGTCATCATGACAAAGTTTGAGGATAGTTTCTTTCATTGAAGGAGGAATAACAATTACATTGGTAAGCTTCCTTCTATAATAAATATAACCATCTTCAATAGAAAACTTTCCTTTATTTAAAGCATTTTGGTATTTTGCAGGAAGAGTTTTTATTAATGCTTGAATTGAAGCATTCTTAGGATCATTCAAAATAGTAACTAATTTATTTAAGTCAGAATCTTTATCATATGAATCCAGTATTAACTGTAATAACTCTTCTTCCATGTCAACTATAAATATACCATGTATATGAACAGTGTCATCCTCAGGTACATAAGCAGGATTGGAGTCATTATTTGGCAGAGGCAATCTGGAGAGCATATCAACATTAGAGTGAACATTTCCAGCTCTGTGGATAATAGTCATCCTTCCTCTGTATTCCTGAACAGCAAGTTGCCACCTGAACATATGTCTGTTAGGTGTTTTGAGGTTTAAGAGAGATTTCACAGCACTACAGTCAGTTACCAACTCAAATTTTTGGTCATCCAAGTAGTAATGAAGTTTCTCAAGAGCCCAAACAACTGCTAAGCACTCCGATTGAGTGGCACCATATTTCAATTCACTATTTCTTAAGGTTCTTGAAATATAACAAATTACAACCTCTGAGGATTTATCATTAATAATTTGCTTTTGGTGAAGGGCAGCACCCAGACCAATAAAGCTAGCATCTGTATAAAGTACAAATGGCTTGTTAAAATCTGGAAGAGCCAATATAGGGGCTGACATTAAGCAATTTTTCAATGTATTAAAAGCTTTTTGACAGTCATCATTCCAGAGAAAAGCAACATCTTTTCTGGTTAGTTTTGTAAGAGGCAAGGCTATGACCTGATAATTTTTAATATATTGTCTATAATAGCCACACATACCTAAAAAACTTTGTATCTCTCTTACAGAAGTTGGTGCTTTCACATTTTGAATGGCAGCAACTTTATTATGGTCTACACAAATTTGTAAGCCTGACACAACATGGCCAAGGACTTTCAAAGATTGAAAACCAAATTTACACTTTTTTTTAAAGATAAGGTCATATTGATTTCATCCATTTTTTGGAAAACTCTATTTAAATGAATCATATGTTCATCAAAAGTTTTAGAAAAAACAATAATATCATCAATATAAACCATGAGCCAACCTTCAATAATTTCTTGATGGAAAGTGTTATCCATGACTTTTTGGAAAACTGAAGGAGCATTTTTAGGGCCAAATGGCATCCTAACATACTTATATATTCCCATATGAGTAGCAATAAGCAAAAAATTTTGAGAATTTTTCTCAACTGGAACTTGATGATAACCTTTATTACCATCCAGACAACTAATAAATTTTGCACCTTGCAAGGTAGCATGTATTGAATTAATTCTGGGTAAAGGATAAATATCATCAAAAGTATAAGTATTTAAAGCTCTGTAATCTCCACATAATCTAGCCTTATCTTTTTCATAAGAAATTAAGACTGGGGAGATGACACAATATTTGGGGGTGACATCCACTTTCTCAATGATATTCATTTTCAATAATGTTTCAATATTATCTTCAATATATTTTCTTTTTGATGGAGAAGCAGGATATGGTTTTTTCTTAAGGGAAGGAGGAATATCACTCAAATTACAGGATAAGGTAATTTTCATCTCTTCCTGAACAATTCCCAAGACATGAGAACCATGAGCAAAAGCCATAGGGAAAGAGGTAATAGAGGCAACAATAGAATCCTTTTGTTCATTAGTTAAATGATCACCAAAAGAAGCGGTATTTATTTCATGTAATAAATCATCCATTTCAGTTGTTGTTCTACCTTTACATTGGGTGAGTGAGTTACAAGATTTCAACAAATGCCCAGAAGGTTTAGGAGAAGAAATTTTGAATTTTCTTTTCCCATTTATTCCTAAGGTAAAGCAATTATTTGCTGGGTCCAGTTTCACACCAAACATGGTCAAAATATCATTTCCCATAATAAACCAATTGCTCAAATTATCATTTTTCATGACAACAAATTCACAAATAGCTCTGACAAAACCACCATTATATTTGAAGAATACAGAGGTTTTGTATTTGCCAATAGGAAATAAGGTAGAACCATACCCTCTCCATTTTTCAGAAGTTATAGGCAATAATTTACTCAAATATTCCTTATCCACTGAAGCCAAAGCTTTTTCAGATACTACACTTCCTCCAGCACCAGAATCAAGAACTACATCAACATTTTTACCATTAATGATAACAGGTGCCTTTAAAGGGGATATAGGAATAGAATTGTTAGTAATATCTCTAATTATCTCAGCATTTTCTACTGAAGATAAATTCAATACACAATCTTCAGATATATTATTTAAATAATGGACATCATGTTCCAACATTAAAACATTTTTAACAGATTCATTGTCATAGGAGATATTACTTTCACAGTCACTGGAAGAATTATTGACATCAAGTTCAAGTTCATCAGTGTCTTCATTTTGTTCAACAAGATGAATTTTCTTGTCACAAACATGACCCTTCTGCCACGGTTTGTTACATTTATAACAAGTATTTGTTGCATATTTTTTAGGTGCAACTGGGGCAGAGGGTTTACCAGATTTTTCTGGGAGCTTTATAGAAGGTTTATTCTGATCATTATAAGATTTACTAAGGTAATTCTTTGGTTCATATCTATGGTTGAGTAGTACTTCATTACAGATATTAATGAAAGAAGAATTTTCCCTTACATGCTCAGTTCTAGCAACAATCAAATCCCTAAGAGAATTTGGTAATTTATACAAGATTTTATCTCTCCAAATATCATAATCCATCTTTGGATCAATTGCTCTAAGGATTTTAGTTATTTTCATCAGAAAAACAATGGGCTTTTCAACAGAGGAGGATACATATCTAGTATTCTCATACAGTCTCTGCTGAGCTAACCTGAATTTTGAACCACCAAACTGATTCTCAATCAAGGATTTCCAATCATTCCATGTATATTGATTGTTATCTAAGAGGACAGATTCATACCACATCAAGGCTACATTGGAAAATAAAGAAATTAGCTTAGAAACAATTTCCTCATCAGGTAGTTTATAAGATCTCTTTAAATTATCAATTCTTTGGATAAAGTGCTGCCAATCAGAGGAAGAATCACCATCAAAGGTAGGATATTGGTCTAACTTAGGCCAATTTTTCTGACTACTGGGATGGTCCACTTTTTGATTTGAATTATTCATTAGTAATAATTCCTGAAGTTTAGCCAGGTGTTCAGAAATTTCATTATTTACAGAAACAGCTGGTGCATGACCATCACAAGATTTTTTGCTAGTGGCAAAAGATTTTACAGACTCATTGTCAGTTTGTTTAATGGTTGAAATATGAGGAAGAAAGGATGAACTTTGTTCAGGTTTTTTCCCTTTATTTTTATGCAGTTTACTGGAAGAAATCTCATTTAATTCATTATTGATGGTTAAGGTTGAGAACTTTTCCTGTAGGTCAGACACATAGTTTCTTATTCTTGGAATTTCAGACATCTGGTCATTCACTTTTGCAAGAGATAGAACATTTCTGTCCTCAGAAACTGAGTGTTTGGTACTTAGTGCATGGAAGTCATTTTTTAGTTTCTTCAACTCATTTTGTAGAGATTTTATTTCATTTTTGAATGAATAATTTTCCTCAATAAGGGGTTTCAATTCACTCAATGTTTTATGCAGACTGATATTTCTATCTGAGATAGCTCTATGGTCACTTCTTATTTGTTTTTGTTGACTAAGAACAATATTCAAGGTTTCTTTGATTTTTAAATAAGCTGTATCTTGTACAGAAGAACTCACTCTACATTGCAAGTGTAAATTATTTAATCTATCATTTTCATGGATTAACACATCTCTCACATGTTTGTCTTTCACAATATTAAAATCAAGGGTATCTTTCAAAATTTCCTCAGAAGTTTTTTCAATTAAGTTATAGATTTCAGGGGGAACAGAATCATTTTTAATTGCAAGAGAAGGATTAATTAAAGATGTAGAAGTTAAATGTAAAGGTTCATCAAATGACAATTTGCTAATTACATCAATAGGGCTACTAGTTACAGGAAGCTGTCTTTTAACAGGTTTAACTGTTCTTTCACCATGTTCAATAATATTACCTGCAGAAGAAGATTTATTAGAAAACATACCCAAGTGACTATCAACCAAATTACTTACCATGGCAGAGGAGGAAACTTCCCCTGGGACTGGGTTTGGGATTGTGCTTGGGCCTTCTTTCTCCTGCTTTGTTGGTAGGGATGAGGAGGTGGATGGAAATTGGGTGTTCTGGATGGGCCAGGCTGATGATGAGGAGGGTGTTGCACATTCTGTTGGTAGTGACTCATTAGATAATCCCATTTCCATTGCTCTACTTCCATAGTATTTGGATTTTGGATGGTTGAGCTGGGTGGCTGTGAAGGTTGAGCCTGAAGTTGAAGCTGATTGGGAGGCAATTGAGGAGGGGCCTGGGCCTGAATCTGGTTCCTGAGTTCTTGGACCTGATCCCACAATGTGTCTACCTTTGCTTTGTACGTCATATTTTCTGTCTTCAACTCTTTTATATGACTGGAGAGGTTGCTGATTTGTTGTGGCAGAGGAAGCTTTTTTATTTTGAAGCCTTTTGGAAGACCTTCTTGAGGCACTAGAGGCTTTACTTCCTTCTGTGGTACTGGGGGAAGGGGGTTTGGTTTGTTTGCATTTCCTGTCATTTCCACATCCTGCAGTATGAGAATTCTTTGTGTTAGCATAAGATTTTTTATGACCAACTTTAGAAGAACTTACAGTGTCAGCATCATAGTCAATTTCTATCTCATCCACTTGCATGTTATCCATTTTTTCTGTCAAATTGTTGGACATACTAGTGGGAAGAAGAATATTTTACTTTGTACTTTATATAAAAAAATAATCAAAGTTAGTCAATAATTGCTCCAAATAATATAAAAAAAATTTTTTTAATTAATTAAATTATAGAAAAAATAACTTTCAATATAAAGTAATAATTTAAAAAATTAATTTTTTAAAAAAAAATGGATTGCAAGTTTAAATTGGGAATAACAAGTAAGTTAATTCAACCAATTAATTACCAATATTAATTATGGCAATATATTGGGACTAAGCACAATGTACTTTTAAGTCAACCAAAAATTAACAATAATTAATAATAAAAAAAAATTAAATTAATAATTCAATTTGTATTAAAAATAATGTTAATTCTTCTAGGACTAAGAGGATTTAACACTCTATAATGGTCAACTAGGAAAAAAAAAAAAAATTTTTAAAATTGAACACTTACACTCAGTGAATCAGCAATTAAGCCACAATCACTGTTATTGCAATAAAAATATAGTATTATGAGTGAGAGGCGCAAAGGTGAACTTACTATAGTGATCGAAAAATCACTTCAAAATAATATAAAAATTAATACTATATAAACCTAATATGTCGAACCCAAGTTCGAAACACAGTCGCGGCAAAAGTTTCGTTTTGCTAGGTGGTCTGTGCGTTTTGTCGTTCGTCGCCAGGCTTCGATCGTCGTCGTCGTTTGGAAAGGCCCTCAGTTGTCGGCTGGTCGTCTAGAAGAAGGAGAAAATGGAAGAAGGAATGAGAGGAGGAGAAGGAGGAAAAGAGTATGGGTAATAAAAAAAATAAAATTTAATAAAATTATTTAATTTATTGAGAGAAAAACAACGATAAGTGAGTTGGGAGGTGACAACAACTTGGTTTTATTAATATTAATATTATTTAAATAAGAGTTCTGCGCGGCAACCAAAATAATTACTATCAGACTTAGAGCAACCTTTAAAATGTTATATAAATTTTTAATTAGAATTTTATTACTAATAAAAAGAATATAAACGTAATATAAAAATTGTATTTAAATTGTTGAGTGTATAATAAGTGATAAGGCTACAGGGGATTATCCAAGGCCCTTTTATAGGCAATGGGTCCTCTGAAGCGCTACTATATCAGTAAATACAATGATTAGAAAGGAATAAAACAAATATATCAAAAAGAGTAAATGAAACATAACAATATAGAGAAAAACATGAAACAATTAATTAAAAGCCCAATTAAGAATCCAATTTCCCCGCCATTAATCCCCAAATCAGTAAGTGACAATAGTAAATAACTAAACAAGAGTGGAAACATAGGAACTATGAGAAATATAATTCCCAACAGATGGTCCATCCTGATTAGAGAACATTTTAAGTGAAACAAAAAAATAATTTGACGCAACAAAACAATCAATTAATCCCAATTTAGTTCAAATTAAATTATTTGTTTTTTCTAACACAATTAAGGGTCAAAAGAAGCGTCCTTAATAATTGTTTAGTGTCATATGAGAGGTATTAGTTAATATATAAATTTAAGTAATTAATTTAAATATATTATAAATCAAATTTACACTTGTAATTATAATATATGTTTTTTTTAATTAATTAAATATAAATTGATAATTATTAAATATATAAAAATGCGCCATTATTTGTAGAATATATTATATTATGCCCAATTTAATTGTATATAAAAATATATATAACCAATAAGTTTAATGTAACATTTGTATATAATAAAATTCTTATATAATTTCATTATGTAATAAAATATTAAGTTATATTCATTAAATACAAGTTTTACCCACTCTTTAAGGTTTTATAATTTATATATCATTTACTGGACTCCTGGAATAGCCTGGCTGACATAACTAATCAACGCCCAACCATAGAGACCATTTTTGCCAATATCAAAACTGAAGTCACTCGTGGAAAAACGCTCAACATGACTAGTAGTTCAGGAGGGACCGTTTTGGCTATGGACACCAAAACTAAGAACTTCTGCTCCAAAGGGAAACATAATCCCTTGGCACCACATTCTGAAGCTTCTTGCGTTCAACTTCACCTGGAGAAGCGCGAGGAATTTCTAAAAAGGAAAAAGGATCGGGAATCTAAGGACAAGGACATGCAACACAAGGTCTACTCTGTTTTCTCAGACCTGCCACTGAATCACGCAATCTTAGATAGTGGCGCCTGTTATTCAATCTTTAACAATCGAAATTTATTTGCTCAATTTGAAGACTCGAAGATTGCATTAACTCTGGCCAATGGAGACAGAATTCTTGCCCTTGAACAAGGTAAGGTTTCATTCACTTCATCATCTTGTCTGGAGTTCAATATCAATAATGCACTTTACGTACCTTCAATTAAAGTCACACTCATCTCTATCGTTGACCTTCTGAAAAATGGACAGTATCTTGAGAATGAAAGTGGGACATTCAAAATTAAAGAGAATGGGACTACCCTCATAAAATGCTCTTCAAGAGGCAGAATCATCAGTTTTCCGTTAATTAAATATTCTATTTTTAACGTCAATATTTCTCCACCTAGAAAACCGGATCTTAAACTTTTACATCATAACTTTGGACATCCGAGTAATAAAACCATGGAAATTATCTTCCCAGGTTTGAATTTTTCCCAATTCAGTTGTAAAACATGTTCTATTTCTAAATCTCACGTTGTGGTCTTCCAATATTGGCAGGGGCCTTTGTTGTGTGATTTGGCGCTGTTTGTGCATGTCTTAATTGACATCTGTTAAAGAATTGGGTATTTTTCTTGTTTTATTCCGTGGATATTGTGTCTGCAGGTATGTGGGTACTATCATTGGATAGCCCTGGTTTTTCTCTAAATTTTATGTCTTGAAGACATTTTTCATATTCTGCGTTTTAAGGGGTCATTTCCTCATTTTTCATTTATAAAAGATTTCTGTTTAATTTTGTTTTTCGTGTTTTACGGGCTAACCTTAAGTCTTAGGGTTAAGTGCTTAGTACCATTGGATAGAGCTAATTTTTCTCTATATTTCATGTCTAAATGTTGTTATAGTGAAATTCCGTGTTTTAAAGGTTTTAGTAGTTGTAGCTAATTTTTCTAAGTAGATTAGTTGTTTTTATTGGTTTTCTGGCTTCAGGAAGGCCAGGCCGCTTCAGGCGGCCCGCCCGCCTTTGTTTTAGGAGGTTGGGGAGCGCTCCAGGAGGGTTTTTTATGCAATTTGGCAGGTACAGGCGCCAGATTGGTGAGTGCGCATGGGCTCTTAGTTAGTGGTCTGTGTGTACATAGTGAAGAAGACAGTTTGGGGCAACCTTAATCATCATACAACCATCTGGAGGTGATCTCATTGTTCCTCACTCAGTTTTCACTGTTTTCTGGCCACAATTGGCTGTGTTTGTTGCAAGTGAGTTCTTCATTTAACTTAACTTTGGCAACTGTTTTCTCTGTTATAGTCTTGCAATCTATAGCAAGTATTATTGCTGTCTCTGGTGTGGATTTGCAGCCTACATCAAGTATCTTTTCTGTCTCTGGTGTGGACTTTGTTCTACATTTCAGTTCTTTGGTCTGGTAGTCTATCTGGGGACTACTTTCTTGGCTCATCAAGCAGTCAAATGTGTTGAAAAGGAGCTTTAGCAAAACAGGAACCAACTTACTTTAGCAAGTAAATCTCACTCTATTTTTCTAAAGTGACAGGGGATTTTCTCTCTGGTTTTTCTCCAACTCCCTTGGTCAAGGCCTATAGCTAGTACTATAGGATTGTCTACATTTCTGGCGCCCAACGTGGGGTAGAACTTGCTAGTTCTTTGGAATCTCTGTTTTCTTTGGTTGGCTCTTTTTGGTGTTTTGGTCAGGAGGAATGGCTTCTGGTTCTGCTATTCCTGTGGTGACTGTCAGTGGGGGAGATGGTCCTTCTTCTGTGATGGCTAGGGAGTGTGTGAGAATTATAACTTGTGATGGTACCAAGTTTAATGGGGAGGATGTCAAGTGGTTTCTAGAGAAGTATGAAACGGCTGCTGGAGTGGATGGTGCTTCCTACCTGGACATGGTGAAGCAGATTATCTTCTTCATTGGTGATAGGTCAGTGGAGAAGGAGATTGTGACCATGTCTGGCTACAAGAAGAGGGATTGGAAATTGTTGTGTAGGGAAATGGTGGATAGATGGGGTGTCAGGTTCACTATGGTGGATCTGAACAAGGTTGTCAGTGAATGGCAATCTTATGGTGGTGTTGGTAACTTACATAGTTACAGGAAGTTTCTGCTACAGTTTGATCCTGTGGTGGAATATTTGGTGGAAGTGGAGGAGCTGGCACATGAAAATGCTGCCAAGGATGTTTTTTGGTCTGCCCTGGCTAGAGATGTCAGGATGGATGTGTTGAAGGAATTGTCAAGAAAGGAATTGATGAAGACTCTTTCTAATGGGGATCAGAAGTTGCCTGCCTTGGATAAGGTGAAGGAGGCTGTTGAGGCCCATTAAAAGTTATTGGCTGTGGACACCTATCAGGAGGGGTGTGCCAAATATGTCAGCAAAGTCAGTGAGGCTTTGGCTGAAGAGAAAGTTAGGGAGAAGAAGGAGGAGAAAAATTTGGTCCAGGTTCCCAAACAGGAGAGGGACCCAATGGTGGAGCAGTTGGCTGATCTGACAAAACAGCTGCACATTTTTGTTTAGGGGGCCAAGAAGGTTAATAAGGCACCTTCTCAGCCAAGAGATTTTGAAAGGAGGGCTGGTAGGAGTGATCCTTGGGTTTGCTCTTATTGCAGTAGGAGGGGGCACAGGTCCAATGATTGTTGGGCACTGAACAGAGATGTGTCCGAAGGAAAAGTGGAGTTTGATGGCAGGGTTTTTAAGTTCCCTAACGGTTCTTTTGTGAAGCCCAGTGAGGGGCAGGCTCCTGTGGATTTGGTCAGGAGAAGGGGTGGTCTCAATCAAAGGAGGCCAAGGTTTGAGGAGATTCCTGATCAGGGGAAGTCTTCTGTTAAGGTAGATGAGGACGTCAAGGGTAAGGGGAAGGAGGTCAATAAGGTCTCTTTTTCTACTTCCTTTGGTGGTTTGGAGTTGTATTCTTGTGGTGGACAGTCAAGTGGTGAATGCTTGGCTGGTGTTTATGATGTGGAAGCAGGAAAGGTGGGTAGGCCTAAGAGCAGTTCTCAGGCCCAACCAAAGCCAAATGCTTCAAAGGGGGATCCTAAGCTGAGTGCAGCTAGGAAGAGGTACAGCAAAGAGGAGCTGTACAAGATGCAGAAGGGTATGGCTGATATGGGCCCCCCTAGTTTTGGCGCATTGGATATGAATGGTGATCCAATGCCAATGGATGTG
Source organism: Hemileia vastatrix (assembly GCA_030280995.1). NCBI lineage: Eukaryota > Fungi > Basidiomycota > Pucciniomycetes > Pucciniales > Zaghouaniaceae > Hemileia > Hemileia vastatrix. Next base: position 16,130,511 of record JASXTE010000017.1, read on the forward strand.
GATTCTAACTCTGAGGAGGATGTCCCTTTGGCTTCATTACCAAAGCCTGTTGGAGTCAGAGGTTCTGGTGAGGGATCTGGTTTGGTTCCTGTTAATGGTAAATCTGTTGGTGGTGCTGGTCCTCAAGAATCTTCTAGGACCAAGGTGGTGAAGCAAGGAGCTCACTTTGAGAGGCCAGTAGTGTCTGGTCAAGTTAATGTTATGGACTCTGTCCTGGAAAGGATGAATCAGGGTCAGGTTTCCCTATCTTATGGGGAATCGTATGCTATCAGTCCAGGGTTGGCTGATAGGCAGAAAAAGTTGTTGACCAGGAGAAGGGTTTCTTCTGGTGAGGTAGAATACATTTGTGATTCTGCTGAAAACTTTGGTGAGGGGTTGGAAACTCATTTTTCTGCTCCTCTGGGATATGTCAATGTCACTCTGAATGGCAGGGAGGCAAGGGCATTGGTGGATTCAGGTTCTCAGATAACCCTGATTTCTTTGATTGAGGCAACTCATATGGGCCTCCCCATCAAAACTGGTATTGGTGGGAATTTGAGAGGGATCGGTGGCCATGTCACTGAATTGGTTGGAACTTTAGAGTTTTTGAAGTTAGATGTTGGAGGAGCCTCAGGGAAGGTTCATTTTTACATTGCTAAAGGTAATGTAAAAGCAGTTTTGGGTGGGCCATTCTTGATGGATTTTCAGGCAAGAATTGGTTATCAATTTGATTTGGGAATCAGTTTGGAGTTGACTGGTTAAGACGAAAGGAGGCTTCACATGAGGTTGTCATCCCCTGGAGAGGATGGTTGGGAGACTAGGCCTGGTTTATCTTCAATGTGCCAGTGCATAGACTGCTGCAGGAGAAGGAAGGAAGTGGGTGCTGCCTCTGGTTTTTTGGAGTGCGGCTCAGGCTCTATTGAGAGTCTGTCTTTTTTAGAGTAATGAGGGCTGATCACCCTAGTGCTACAACCTCTCCCCGAGATGAGGAAATTTCAGGTTGTAGTAGGTCAGCTCCCTTGGAGATATACCAAGTGGATTTTCAACTTTCTCTTTTTAATGTTTCTCTTCTCTGCAAGTATTCATCAAGTTTTTTATCAAGTCTCTGTTCTCTCTCAAGATTTTTAATTATTTTTAATTCAAGTTTAAAGAAGAAGATTGGTTATATATCTTTATTGAAAGATATGCGGAAAAGTTTTGGGGCGGTGAGATTGGGGTCTAAAAGTAAGTCCTCCCAATTGTGCACCGCTAGGGTTTCTTCTACACCTTTCAAAAACATTACCTGGGCCACACCTGTGAGCATTGGGGAAACACATGGTTATTTTTGTAGGTCAGAAGAAAACTCAAGAAAAGAAGATAAAAATTTCAAGATAATTCATGAAAATCAAGTAAAAAAAAATCTGAAGATAATGAATAAAGAAGACGCAAAATATTTTTGTGAAGATCGTCAAGATCTATTTTTGGGCCTCCAGCATGAGGTTAAACTGCAGAAAATTTTGAAGAGAGAAGATCATCAGGATCGATTTTTGGACCTCCAGCATGAGGATAAACTGCACAATTTTAGAAGATGTGATTCAGAAGATGAATCAAGATTTGAAGATTTGGAAGTTGGAAGTGAGGATGAAGATGTGGAATTGCGGAAAATTTTTGGAGTGGTGAGATTGGGGTGTAAAAGTAAGTCCTCCCAATTGTGCACCACTAGGGTTTCTTCTACACCTTTCAAAAACATTACCTTGGCCACACATGTGAGCAATGGGAAACCCTTGGTTTTGGTTCCAGGTCTGGTGGTGAAGATTTCATGAAGATCCCTCAAGTTGAAGGTGGAGCGGCAAAGTATAAGAAGGTAGCGCAGAAGATTAGGCCTGTCAATGAGCCTATTCCTGTGGGTTTGAATCCGCCTTAGAAGAGACCTCGTTTGTCAAGAGATCCGTACTGTACTCCTTTGGTGAAGAATCCTCCAGAATTTGTAGAGACAGCTAGGGTGACCGTGGAAAGATTGAAAGTTGTTAATTTTTGTCCTGATGGGTGGTTGTCTGAGGAAGAAAAGAAGTTGTTGTTGCACGTTATTGTGCTAAGGGAAAAAGAGGTGGCATTTGTTGAGGAGGAAAGGGGTGTATTGAAGCACTCTTATGGGGAACCTTACTTGATTCCTGTTGTGTGTCATGAACCTTGGTTAATCAAACCTATTCCGATTCCAGCCGCTATTAGAGAGGATTTTGTAGAGATTGTTAGGGAAAGAGTCAGGACTGGGTTATATGAAAAATCAACATCCAGTTACTCAAGTCTGGTGTTCTGTGTAAAGAAGCAGAATGGAAAGTTGAGGGTGGTTCATGATCTTAGAGCCTTGAATAGAGTCACTATCAAGGATGCTGGTATGCCACCAAGTTCAGAGGATTTTGTTGAAGCTTTTGCTGGAAGGGTGTGTTATGGTTTGGGTGATATTATGGGTGGTTATGATGAGAGGGAACTACATACGGATTCAAGGCCTCTCACAACTTTTGAGACTCCTTTGGGAAGATTTCAGCTCACTAGGTTGCCTCAAGGAGCAACTAATTCAGTGGCAGTTTATCAAGCACAGATGGCTTGGATTTTGCAGGATGAGGTTCCTACTCATGCTGGTATTTTTATTGATGATGGTGGAATTAAGGGACCATCCACTAATTATTGTAATGAGGTGTTAGCGGAGAACCCTGGCATAAGGAGGTTTGTGTGGGAATATGCAATAACTCTAGAGAGAGTGTTGTTCAGGATTGAAGAGGCTGGTTTGACCATTTCAGGGTCAAAATTCTGTTTTTGTGTTCCTGCTTTAGAAATTCTGGGTCATGTGATATGTAAAGAGGGAAGGATTATGGCAAAGAAGAAGATTAATAAAATTCAGTCATGGCCTAGGCCTAAAAATACTACTGATGTCAGGGGATTTTTGGGTGTATGTGTATATGTCAGGATTTTTATTAAGGATTTTTCTTTGTTGGCTTCACCTTTAAGGAGGTTGACCAGAAAAGATGCAGATTGGAAATGGACTGAAGAGTGTGAAGAGGCTTTTCAGAAGTTGAAAAAGGTTGTTGGTGAAGATATTGTTCTTCACAAGTTGGATTATGGTGTTGGTGCTGGAAAAATTTATCTGGCAGTGGACTCAAGTTATATTGCTGCTGGTGCTGTTTTGTCTCAGGAGGATAAGACTGGGAGGGTCAGGCCAGTAAGGTAGGAGTCTGTGGTGTTTAATGAGGTGGAATCTAGGTATTCTCAACCTAAGTTGGAATTGTGTGGCGTAGCTAAAATTTTAAAGAAGCTACAAACGGTTTTGTGGGGGAAGTATTTTGAGCTGCAGGTGGATGCAAAATCTTTGGTTCAGATGATCAATACACCTAGTCTTCCAAATGCTTCAATGACTAGGTGGGTGGCATTTATTCAACATTTTTCTTTTGACCTGGTACACAAACCAGGTAAAACTTTTACTATGCCTGATGGATTATCAAGAAGGCCACCTACAGATGAGGATTCTGATTCTGAAGAGTTTGACGAAGATGTTCCAGTGGTTAGGGCCAGCACAAAGGGTGCTGAGGATTTTTCTCTCCTCCCCCATGAGGCTAAACTGGATGATTGTTCTGACCTCCCCCAAGAGGCTAAACTGGCTGGATCTGATCTTGATTCTGGTGATCAGGATGTTTTTGTTGATGAAGATGGAGTTGTTATTTGGGACAGCTCAAAATTGGAAAAGGGTGTTTTTGTTAGTGAACTGGATTCTCACAAGGTTCAATGGAAAGAGAAGGACATGCCAAAATTTAAGGATTGGTGTCCTGGTTGGGCTGCTCAATTGGCTCATGTTCACACTGGTTATTTTGATGACAGAGTTGTACCCTTGGATGTTGTTTTGTTGGATTTTGAAGATGAGACCTGGGGTCAGTCTGGGTTTTATTTTATTTTGGTGGAATATCTGTTGACCTTGGAGAGGCCAGATAGTTGTGATGATGATACTTGGTTGGCAATCAAGAAGAAGAGTCCTGGATTTTATGTGTCAGGAAGGCGGTTGATGAGAATGAGACATCCTAATCCTCAAGTGGTGGTGACTCAGAAGAAGGGTCAAGAATTGGTTTTGAAGTCTTTGCATGAAGACCTTGGTCATAGAGGCTTTGGAGAGACTTATAGAAGAGTAGCTGACAGATTTTGGTGGCCGGGTATGAAGTTGGCTGTGCAGGGTTGGGTTCAATCTTGTGAAGAATGTCAAAGAAGAAGTCACTTGAAACCTAAAGAGGTGGGCCGTGCTACTGGTGAATCAACTGTTTTTGGAAGGGTCAGTCTGGATGCTGTCCATATTAAAGAGGGCAGGTATAAATAGTTGATTGTTGCTAGGGATGATTTGTCTGGTTGGGTTGAGGCAGTGCCTCTGGTTAATTTGACTGCCAAGAATGTGGCAGAGTTTTTGAAGAAGGAGTGGATTTATAGGTATGGGTTGATGAAGTTGGTGACTGTTGATGGTGGGTCAGAGTTTGGTGCCAAATTTAAAGAAGCTGTGGCTAGTGTTAATTCTAGGGTTAGAGTGGCTACACCGTATTATCCTGAAGCTGAAGGAATGGTTGAAAGAGGCCATCAAGTTATCAAGAATGCTTTGGTGAAGATGTGAGGAGATAGTGCCGAAAAGTGGAGGCATTATTTACCCTTGGTATTATTTGCTGATAGGGTCACTGTGAAGAGGACAACTGGCTATTCTCCTTATGAGTTAATGTTTAGTCAGAAAGCCGTTCTACCAGTGGACTTGGAAGCTGTCTCTTATCTTGGAATTCATTGGGACAACATGCACTCAACAGAAGATTTGCTCTGTGCCAGGATGCAACAGTTGGAATGTAGAGAGGAATGTCAAGAGAAGGCATACTCTAGAATGATGAAGATTAGGAATCAATCAGTCAGGTACTGGGACAAGAAGTTGGCTCATAGACTTAGGAATCCCTTGAAACCTGGTTGTTTGGTTTTGGTGTATAATAGAAGTTTGGAGAGTCAGTGGGGGAAAATTTTTGCTGACAGATGGAATGGACCTTACAGAGTCAGATCTCAGGCGTCTGGATGTTCTTATGTTTTGGAAGAGTTGGATGGTGCAGTCTTGAAAAAGAGGGTGGCTGCAGACCAAGTTAAAAGGCTTTATCCCAGAGGCACTAGGCATGAAGAAGATTGACTCCCAATGAGGATAAACTACAGACCATTCTTTAATTTTGGTTTTTTTGTGGTGATGCTATGCATCTGTTTGTTGGAAACTTTTGTTAGAGGGTACCCATGGGTGGGGCTTCTAGATTTGATCTTGGCAAGTGTAGGGGTGACTGATGGGCTGGCTGCTCTATCAACAGTTACCCCAGATTGTCTGTTTTCAACCCTTTCTCTTAATTTAATTGAACCCTAGTATTGGTTTCTTTTCACAGGTTTTAGTCCTCTATGACTTTAAACTGGTAATTCCTTTGGTTTTCAAGTGCCGGTCTCTTCACTCTTATTGGTTTTGTTTTTTTTTGTGTTGGACATTTTGTTTTTGTTAGAAGGTACCCAGGGGGGGCTTCTAGATTTTATTTTGGCAAGTGTGGGGGTAACTGATGAGATGGCTGCTCTGTAGAACAGTTACCCCAGAATGTCTGTCTCAAGTCTTTTGTTTTTACTAGTTGAATTCTAGTTCTGTTGTTTATTATTCAGGTTTTAAGTCCCCTATGACTTTAAAATGGTTTGGGACTGGCTTCTTTATCTTTGGTTCTTTCAGATTGGTGGTGGATCACTGGTGGTCTCCCATCATTTTTACTTATTGGAGGGAGCCCACCCAGTGATCATTTCTATGGACCAAACTTTCTCTTATTGGGTTATCTATGGAGCTGGACTTTCTTTGATTTTGCAGTTATGTTTTTGCTAGATAGCAGTTTTAGATTATTTTCTTTTTTCTCTTTTTTTCTTTTAATTTTTTATGGGGGTTGTTTAAAATTATAAAATAAGAAATATAGGGTGTTACCACATCAGGGTCACCTAGATGTGGGCAAGCATTGGTGGGGAAAGGCTCATCAATTGGCCGGGCAATGCTATTTTCTTATTTTTATTTATTATTTATTTCATGTGTTTCTGTGTTTCATTATTTTTATTATTTTCTGAATTTCTAAAATTTTTGAATTTTGTTTTCTGTTAACCATTTAAAAGAATTAATTGTGTATCCACATCAAGGTGCACTTGGATGTGGGTAAGGTATCAGGGGATCAGCTCATCAATTGGCTGGGGGATACCATTTGTATTATTTTTTAAATTTTATTTTATTTCATTTATGTTATTTCATTTCATTTTAATTATTAATTTTTTATTTTAGTATATCAGTGGTAAAAAAAAAAGAAAAAAAGAAAATTCTGAAATTATTTTTTATTAATTGTTTTATATTATTATTATGTTCCTAATCTTTTGCAGGAGCTCATTGTCTGGATGATGAAGCTTCTGGAGGCTGGTCTGGATTGTGATGACGTTTTTGTTTTTTGTTGGGATTGTGGGAAGCACTGTGTTCTTTGAAGTGCATCCTGCTGGAGAGATTATAGGGATTTTAATGGTCAGGGATTGGATTAGAGGGAAGTTCAGAGGAGGAAGAAGAAGAGGCAGGAATGGAGTGCTGGAGGGTGTGCTTAATGATCCTAGACATTTTCCAGTGGTTGTCCAGTAGGCGCTTTCTCAGGGATTTTTCAAAGTCATTCAAAGGTCCATGGAGGGCAAAGGCTTTTAGCATGTTGGAACACATGGTGCTTAGTTGTTTCTTCATGTCTCCATAATCCAGGGTCAAAGAAGTTTCAAGAGGTTGGCCAACTCCAATAATAGATTCAGGAGGAGGGGTGCCAACTAGACAAGAAGAATTGGATCAGTAATTATTTTTGTTGAAGAAATGGGATAAATTAATTTGGTACTTACAGATTGGAAGCTCATCAAATATGTAAGCAGCTGGGATTTGGATCTCTGACAATTTTGTAATGGTCATAGTGGGTGGATCAAGTAAGGAAAGATATGGATTCTCATGGTCTTCCTCTGAAGGATCCTGAGAAGGTGAACTGGGATGCTGATGTTCCTGGGGCCTAGTTGGAGCAGTGAGATTGTTGTTTTTGTGGTTGTTATTTCTGTTGGATTCAGCTGGAGGAGGTGCTGGTGATGGAGTACCAGGGTTGTTAAAGGATGGAGCAGGAGAGGGGGATTTGGAAGCAGACTGCTCTCTTCTGGATGGAGAATTTGAAGAGATGGAACTGTGAGAAGAGTAGTTGGCTGACAGAGGAGAGGTGTAGTTTCTTTGTCTTAGTTGGGGACGAAGTTGTTGTTGTGGAGCAGTGTGTGGTGTTGTGGTTTCTTCTTGGGGTTCTCTGGCAGTTCTCTTAGAAATCTGGTAAATTTTGGCGCTTTTGGACTTTGGAAGGGTGGATTGCATTGCTCTGGGAGAAGTAGTAGGTAGTTGGGTTGAGTTGTTGTTGTTGTCTGGATGAATTTGGCTATTTTCTGGCCGTTTTTGGAGGTTTTGGCCCTGATTTTCACTGTTTGGTGAGGTGGGCGGGCTGCCAGACGTTGGCCGGGCCACCTGGACGCGGTCTAGAAGCCTGGGAGTTGATTTTGAAGCTTTTGGAGCTAATTTGGCGGAGATAAAAGCAGTTTCTTGTGAGGCTAAGGCTGGTCTTTTGGGAAGAGTGCGGAAGCTGAGCTTCTGGATCTTCTGGAAGGAGCAGAAGATAGAGAGGAAGAGGAAGGACCAAGCTCTGGGGATCTGGTAGGGGATCTGGAGATGTATTTGTGAGAAGGAGAAGGCGGAGGAATAGGGTAGTTGGCGTCTCTGTCACATCTTTTCTTTTTGGAATAGCAAGAGTCACAAGCCCTGTTGTAGAATTTGGATTCAGGATTTGGAAGAGTGAATGTGCAAGGTCTGCACATGTGGATGCACTGTTTGCAGGCATAGCCCTTGGGAGTAGTGAAGCAAGGGAGAGTAGAAGGGTTAACATCAGGAGATCCAGCCATGATCTGTGGTGAGAAAAGATGATGAAAAGGGATAGGAGGAGATTGTTGTCAGTGATAGGTAGATGATGAAGTGAAGGTGAAAGCTCTGCAGGTTGGCTGTAGAGGTGTGCTGCATGAACTTGGCTGCGTCCATTTTATGCAAAATTCCATTAGTCCATCAAGACTCTAAACTGAAAAAGCTATATTATAAAGGCAGTCCATCAAGACTCTAAACTGAAAAATCTATGGTATCAAGATCAGTCCATCAAGACTTTAAACTGAAATCTGGTTTCTGTTAGTCCTCCAAGACTTTAAACTGGCTGGTTTCAAGATTTTATCAAGGTAGTCCGTCAAGACTTTAAACTGAACACTGTGTTAGTCCCCCAAGACTTTAAACTGAGGGTTGTAAGTCCCCCAAGACTATAAACTGAGGAAAAGTTTTTTTGTTGTTGGAGTTGGTTTTGAAATATTGGTGGAGGGTATCCACAGGGGGAGCCTCCGAATTTAGCAAAGGCAAGTTCAGGGGTAATTGATGGGCTGGCAGCTCTATTCACAATTACCCCAGAATGTTAGTTTTTTTTCTGTGTCTTAATGTGGTTGATCTCCGGTTCTGGGTTTATGATTTATTTTTTTGAGTCCCCCAAGACTTTAAACTGAGGGTTTTTGAGTCCCCCAAGACTATAAAATGAGGATGGTCCCCCAAGACTTAAAACTGAGGGTTGTTTGTGGTTACATCCTATAGAGTGTGTGGTCAATTTTTCTTTTCTGAATCAGACTCAAGTACTAGTGGAATTACAGAGGGAATCAAGAGATGAAATGAAGTGTTCAGAATTAGCCTTGAACTGGTGAATGAGGTGTCTTCTGTTCTCAATGTCCAGTGGATCTCTAGCAGGAGTGGATTGGAAGTAGTGAAGCAGAAGTTGTTTCTGTTGAGATGTGTGTTGTTGGAACTTGGCCTTGATAGTGGGAAAGTGCGTTGGTGTTGGTGGTGTAATGGATCCTACATTGTTATCATCAGTATAAGAAGAGGGAGGAACTGAGAAGTTATCAGTTTTAAAGTTAAAGGAAGGAATGAATGTTCTTTACCATCAGATGGACCAGGGATGGGGGAACTAGTTGTTTTATGGGTTGTGGCACTCTTCTGGGAAGGGTGGAGCTTGTTGATTAATCTGGGTATCAGGATGGATGGCCCAGATCTTTTGGTGCTGGCAGAAGAAGGACCAGGTTGAGGTGGAGATGAATCTGTTGTGGAAGAAAGTGGACCAGGTCTGTGGCAGGTCTTCTTTCTGGATTGGAAGACATTGCAGGACATTCTGTATGGATGAACAGGTGGTGTCATGGCCCAGATTAAATTATTGTTGATGCAGTATTGGCAGGGGCCCATTTCAGAGGTAGATTTGGGAAGAAGGTTAAACATGGTGGTTTGATGAAGAAAGAATGCGGACATTCTCAATTGGAGGGAGGATGTGGTCTTCCAACATTGGCAGGGGCCTTTGTTGTGTGATTTGGCGTGGTTTGTGCATGTCTTAATTGACATTTGTTAAAGAATTGGGTATTTTTCTGGTTTTATTCCATGGATATTGGGTCTGCGGGTATGTGGGTGCTATCATTGGGTAGTTCTGGTTTTTCTCTATATTTTATGTCTTGTAGACATTTTTCATATTCTGAGTTTTAAAGGGTCATTTCCTCATTTTTCATTTATAAAGGATTGCTGTTTAATTTTGTTTTTCGTGTTTTACGGGCTAACCTTAAGTCTTAGGATTAAGTGCTTAGTATTATTGGATAGAGCTAATTTTTCTCTATATTTCATGTCCCAATGTTGTTATAGTGAAATTCTGTGTTTTAAAGGTTTTAGTAGTTGTAGCTAATTTTTCTAAGTAGATTAGTGGTTTTTATTGGTTTTCTGGCTTCAGAGAGGTCGGGCAGCCTGCCTGCCTCTGTTTTAGGAGGTTGGGGAGCGCTCCAGGAGGGTTTTTTATGCAATTTGGTGGGTACAGGCGCCAGATTGGTGGGTGCGCATGGGCTCTTAGTTAGTGGTCTGTGTGTACATAGTGAATAAGACAGTTTGGGGAAACCTTAATCATCATACAACCATCCGGAGGTGATCTCATTGTTCCTCACTCAGTTTTCACTGTTTTCTGGCCACAATTGGCTGTGTTTTTTGCAAGTAAGTTCTTCATTTAACTTAACTTTGGCAACTGTTTTCTCTGTTATAGTCTTGCAAGCTATAGCAAGTATTATTGCTGTCTCTGGTGTGGATTTGCAGCCTACATCAAGTATCTTTGCTGTCTCTGGTGTGGACTTTGTTCTACATTTCAGTTCTTTGGTCTGGTAGTCTATCTGGGGACTACTTTCTTGGCTCATCAAGCAGTCAAGTGTGTTGAAAAGGAGCTTTAGCAAAACAGGAACCAACTTACTTTAGCAATTAAATCTCACTCTATTTTTCTAAAGGGACAGGGGATTTTCTCTCTGGTTTTTCTCCAACTCCCTTGGTCAAGGCCTATAGCTAGTACTATAGGATTGTCTACACCGGGATTAGACATTATTAATTGTGGAAGATTCTTATTTACTAGCCCCAGGGCTAGTTGATAAGGAATCCACAATAATGCATTATCCCACCTCTTATACCCCAATTTCCATTCCTAATTCCTGATCACAAACTCATCTCATCCATGATGGATTTGCAAGAAAGTCACATGACTCATAATTGCTGATGCCATCCTTAAGTCTTTCCTCACTCTATGCTACTTAATTTTGGTGGCAAACACATATGTTTTTTTTCTATCTACACACCCCAACTGCACATTTGGGGGTGAACTCCCACTTCCCTCATCACATAACCCTTCCACGGGCAACAATGAAATACCTCTCTACTAGGAAGCTACTTCACTCAACAATGAATGCTATTACTTTACTTTTAGCTCTTAACTATAAATCTGACTCTGATTTGGAAGATGCTTTAGCTTATATGCGTTTTCTTTCCAAAAAGTGTTACATCATCACTGGGGGGCCAAATCTTTATCATGATCCCCAATATGATCTGGCCTCCATTCTCAACATTCCTCATTTAAACTTCACCCAACTTTTTAGAACTTCTCCCAATTCTTTCTTCAAACTTTATCAACTCATCTCCGATCATCCTATCTTTCATAACAATTCTCATAACAAACAGTGTAATCTTCCATCCAACTTGCTGTTGCACTATGTTGCTTTGGCTCAAATGGAAAAGGTGCTGCTGTAAAACTTTTGGATAATCTCTTTAACATAGGATATGGTACTGTGATATTATACACCAAGCGCTGTATGATTGCTATCCTTTCCCTCAAGTCTCAAAAACTTGCTTGGCCAACTCCAGAACAGCAACTTGAATCCTCTCAAGTAATGCAAGCTGAATATTTCCCTGGCTGTGTAGGATTTGTTGATGGCACAACTATACCTTTGAGTCAAAAGCCTGCTCATGAGGGCAACCATTATTTTGATTGCAAAAAAAGGTTTCTTCAAAATTTTCTCCAATTTCTCTCCTTCATAAACTAACTTTTTATCTTCTTTCTAGATACTCTATTGCTGTTTAACTTGTATGTGATGTCAATAAAAAATTTATTGCTTTTCATAGTGGCTGCCCTGGCTCATTTAATGACTCTTCTGTCTTCCAGAGAATAAGGATTTCTCAAAACCCTGACTCATACTTTGAAAAATCTCAGTACCTCCTTGCAGACTCATCATATGCAAGTGGGAAGTACATTATACCTGCTTTCCATGGTGCAACCTTAGTAAATGACCCCAAAACTAAATTTTATTATCAACTTGCCCAATCAAGAGTACAAATTGAAAATGCTATAGGTGTTTTAAAGGGACAATTTTCTAGTCTTCGGGAGCTCAGAATCCAATTTCAAAAAAAATTGGAGATTAAAACTGCAAATCATTGGATCATGACTTGCATTATACTCCACAATATCCTAGCTGATTTAAAGGATGAGTGGAATGATCTTTATGAAGAAGAGGATCCTGAACCAGCACCGGCTCTCCCCTGCCTTGAATCACAAAACATTCATTCAACCAGCATACGCTCTGTCATTATGCCTATTACTCTCCAACATTTCTCTTCACCACCCTTTTAAATTATTTTTTTTATTCTCTAAATGTCCTCTTTGTGTACTTCTTTCACTTGGTTTGGTATTTTGGTTTGTTGCGTATTGATTTTTTTTGGAATTTACAGTGAAAATCTTTTTTTTGGATGGCTCATTGGTTTTCTTTCACCAGCTCAACATGAAATTGCATATTTTGTCAGTGATTTTTTTTTTCTTTCATCACTCATATCCTTTTCATCCTCTCCTCAAACATCACTCAAATATTTTCGTTACTTTTATTTTCTCAACTCATCTCACCAGGTAAGTCTTTTTTTCTTCTTTTTTCTTGTTTATTTGCTAATCATGAATAATTTTTTTTTTTTGCTTTTTTTTGTTTTGTTTTTTGTTTTTTTTATTTTTTTATTTTTTTATATTTTTTTTTAAGTCCTTTTTTTTATTTTCAAGGTTAGACTAAATTTTTTTATTCTCTTTTTTCTCTTTTTTTTCTTTTTTTTTCTCTCCTTCTCCCTCTTTAGCTGCCTCATTTCACCCTCCTTGCCTTTCCCAAATCCCCCCTTCCCCCCCTCTTTAGGTGCCTCAAGACCCCCCCTTCCCCTCTCTTTAGGCACCTCATCACCCCCCCTTCCCCTCTCTTTAGGTGCCTCAACACTCCCCCCTTCTCCTCTCTTTAACCGCCTCAAAACCCCCCTTCCCCTCTTCCACTTCCCTTTAGCCACCTCTACCCCCCCTCCTTCTTAACAAACAATTGTTAGCGATTGTTTGTTAAGGAGGAGGAGGCGCTAGAGAAGGTTTAAGGGGAGTGTAAGGGGGGGATGGGACCTAAATTTGGGGGGTTTTGAAGCGGCTAAAGAGGGGGGGAGAGGAGGGGGGTTTTGGACATATAAAGAGGGGTAAAAGGGGGAGTTTGGGGGGGTTTTGTAGCAATTAAGGAGGGGGTTTCAGGGGGATTTTGAGACAGGCAAGGAGGGGATTTGAGAATGGTTGTGAGGCAAGGAGGGAGGGAATTTAGAGGTGATTTCAGAGAAAGAAAGGGGGGGAAAGGGGACTGTAATGGGAGTTAAAGAGGGGTTACCTTTTTTTTAAAAAACATACTAAAAAGTAACTTTTTTTTTTTTTTGGCAGATTTTTAGAAAAAAAAACTATTACATTCAGTTAAGGTCTTTCCCAGTAAATTACAAAACAAAAAAGGTTTAGAAATTAATTTTTGATTTTTCTTACAAATAATTTTACAGAATTAATTTTTTTTTAATTTTATTTGTTCTGATTTTTCTTTTACAGAATTTTTTTTATTTTTATTTTTATTTTTTATTTTTTTATTGTTTTGATAGGATTTTCTGTGAAGGTTTTTTATAACCAAACTTCAGGTTTTCTTTTGAAATTTTTTTTTTGAAAGAATTTTTAATGAAAATTTTTAAATTTTTTTTTTGTTTTAAATGTTTTTTTTTAATTTTTTTTAAAAGGATATCGATTTAAATTTTATTTTAAAAGATATTATTACGTGAGTTTTTTTTTAAAAAATATGTGTTGAATTTTTTTTTGACATTTAAATTTTTTTCAGATCAAATAAATGTCTTCTTTTTCAGATTCACCCCTTACTTCTCTATCATCTTCATCTTTATCCTCTTTATCATCTAAATCTTGATCATCTCTGTCATCTTCTTCAAAATCAACTTCAATACAATCATCTTCTAAATCATCAAAAATAGTTAATGATAATCAGTCTTATCAGAATAAAAGATATCTGAAAAAAACTTTCTTCTTCTAAATCATTCAAAAAAATTAAAGATAATCAGTCTCATCAGAAGAAAAGATATCTGAAAAAAAAAATTCATCATCTAAATCATCAAAAAAAATTAAAGATAATCAGTTTTATCAGAAGAAAAGATATCTGAAAAAAAAAATTCTCTGTGAAAGTTATTGTCGTCATATCCCAAACATTTTTTTCATAAAATAAAGTAGATAATAAAAATCAATATCCAAAAAAATTGCCAGAAGATATCAAATATCTAACCGAATTTGGTGATGATCAAGTTGTTGCAGTTATTAGTAATACTTATAAGGCTCAATTCATTTTGGAAGTTCATTCATTTGATGGTGTAAAAGATGAATCTTTTGTTCAACTATCAGATCTTATCATAACTCTTTATCAAATGGCTTTGGTTTGGTTACCTATAAGGAATACAAATTTGTTGGGTGGTATTATGATTGGATTTGGTTGGAGACCAGGTTTTGTTAAAGGATATTCTCTTGGTATGTCTAATAATTTTTTTTCCATTCGTAATATCATTTCACTTATTTCATTTACATAGGCATATATTCATTGGTCAAGAATATCACTAAAGCTCAAAAAGATGAAGATTTTTGCTTATGGGACACTCTACCTTCCTTTAACTTTTTTCTTTCTCTTTGACTCAAAAAGCCTTGTAATAAGGCATTTGAAAAAAATCATGAACTTGAAACCAAAGTTGGAATACCGAATTGGTGTGACTCCGAATGGGAAGATATCACCCATGAATATCTTTTATTTTTTAATGTTATTATCACTCATTCTGGATTCCACAATAGGATTCATATCGATAAGAATGACGCCAATTTTCTTACTTTTGGTATATTCTCATATATCAATCCCATAACTGGCCAACCAATACCATCTCCAGCTAAAATCAAAGGACATGGTTTATATTTTCCAGACCACCGGTGCATCATTGATTATGGTTTGGGAAATAGTATCATCAAAACTATTTGGAAATCATCTAAGGATAATCATCAAATGACCAAAGCTCCTCCTGGTTTGGAATCCTGTCAAGATTTAACACATTTTGGTTGCTCATTTCAAATCAGTCATAAGTTGATTCAAAGAATCAATAAGGTAAAGAAAGAAGGTAAAGTTAATTGATTTAAAAAAACTTTATTTAGATTCAAAAAGTATGGGGATTAGAGTTGTCATCTAAAATTTTATATTTTTTCATAAATTTTTAATAAATATTTTATATATATCAATTTTCTCAAGTTAAGTGATGAGCCAATGGCCTTTGGTTGTATAACAGGTAATCATGATAACATTTATTTGTTTCATGGGGTTCCTCTAGCCTATACCTGTGTAAAGTCCCAAACTTTTGTTTCTAGATTTGATCTGCATTTTGCTTGAGGAATTTTCATTACTTTTAACTAGGGAAATTTATATATATTGGATATTTATTTAATATTTTATGTAATAATATTAAATTTAGATGACTTCCACCCCTTACTTCAATAAAATGCAAGGGGGGGTATTGCCAAATTTTCAAATCTGACATGTGAAATTGATGACTTAGAAAAATTTTGGTGATACCCACCCCTTGCTTCAATAAAATGCAGGGGAGAGTATTGCCAATTTTTTAAAACAGATATAGAATTTTTTTGACTTGTAAATATTTTGGTGAAAATTTTTTGGTGATACCCATCCCTTACTTCAATAAAATCCAGCAGGGGTATTGCCAAAATTTCTTATAAGACTTGTGAAATTCTCGACATGTAAGAATTTTGGTGATACCAGTAAAATGCAGGGGGTAATAAAGCCAAAGTTTCATATAAGACTTTCAAGATTCATGAAATGAAAGAATTTTGATGATACCCACCCCTTACTTCAAAAAAGTCCAGGGGTGGGGGATTGTCAAATTTTCAATGGAGACATGAAATTTTATTTAAAAAAAGAATATTTAACATTAAAATACAAAAATTCAAGTAATGATTGATAGAGTAATGAAATACAGGAATTTATTGTAAATTTAATGTACAAATAAATATGAACAGTTGAAGTGTGAGAGAAATAAAACAAACTAGTCATCCAAAAATTTCTTTAAACGTTCAATTTCCTCAACAGATTTATTAGCTTTAACACATTCTATCAAGAAATCTTTCTTTTTGGAATTTTCTTCATGATCAAACTTATATTTCATCTGCTCTAATAGGTTTTGATGTTTGAGTGTTTTCTCCTCTTTTTTTGATTTTTCAATATATAGAGTTAACTCAAACTTCTTCTCCTCCAAATCTTGGGCTTGACCATCCTTCTGTAAAGTGAGCTCGTACTTCCTCTCCTCCAAATCTTGGGCCCAATCATCCTTCCGTAAAGAGAGCTCGTACTTCCTCTCCTCCAAATCTGGGGCCTGATTATCCTTCTGAAAAGAGAGCTCGTACTTCCTCTCTTCAAAATTTTGTAGCCTATCATCCCTCCTTAATCAGAGCTCATATTTCTTCTTTTCAAAGCTTAGAGTCTCTTTAGCAATTTCTACTTGTTCTAGAGTGGTTATAAAAATTAATATAAAGTAGAATAAAAGTAGAGTAAAGTAATAAGAGGTATGGTATCACTTACCAGCATCACGTTTCTTTAAAAATTGTTCCATAGACAACAAAGGGGTTTGTGATGAAGTATCACTTTTTTGTCTTCTTTGTGAGTGGAAATTTAAACTACATGAAGCCCTACGCTTCTTGTTCAAGTTCATTTTTTCCTCCTCATCATTGTCACTACCTTCAGACTCAGTTTATTGAGGATCCTAAGTTTGTTCATCAGCCTTTTAAGAAATAAGAAAAAGATAAGAAAATAAAAAATAGAAATGATAAGATAAAAGAAAAAAGAAACAGACCTGAGTTAAATTTGGTTGGGTTAAATCACCAATAGGATCTACAGAAAAGCTATCTAGATTTGTCTCATTCAAATGAGGGGATGCATGAGTGGAGGAAGAGGATGGGAAAAGCTTTGCTTCAACATCATGTTTGGAGATAGGATCTTCTCCATACAAAATGTTTACAGGATTAACATCGGCTTGCTCTCCAAAAATTGCATCCATCTCTTTGAAGTAAGGACATAAAGATTCAAGTTTATTGTCTATGGATTTGATACCCTTAGTTATATCAATGTCCGTAACCCCAAAACCAGTGGAAGATGAAAGAGCCTTTGCCTTCTTGTATTTGGCTTGGTAATGCTTGAAGCGCTCAGACATCTGTTTAGGCAAAAGATCAATCTTTCCCTTGGTCTTATTCCGTAATTCATTTGCCATTAAAAGATAGCCATTAACTTTTGATGCAGGGGGTCATCCTACTTTAGTTGAATACTCAGTACCAAAACAAGAATCGTGGTTAGATTTGGTTTTTGGCCAGTTGATAAGAATGAGATGATCATCTTTTTTTAATTGAAAGGTCTTAGATTTCTCGGCTGAGCGGGGGAAAGAGGGAGTAGTGGGATTTTAAGAACAACTGGGTGATGGCTGCCTTTGAGAAGATCTAGGACAACAAGGCATGTTAAAATATAAATGAAGATGAAAAGGAGCAGAAACAAGCAGATGAGATGGTGAGGGGTTCTGAGTGGATAGAATGTACAGGATAGGATGAGAATGTGAGTGTGCAGAAAGGTAGAATCCATATCCAGAGAGTTGTCCAAGATGTGGTTATGGCAGAAAGTAGGTCAAGATGTGGTTATGACAGAAAGTTGTCCAAGATGTGGTTATGAAAAATTGAGTAAAAAAATGTCAGATAAGAGGTGAAAATTGACACATAAAGTGTCTAATAACCCAATTGTGAGCAAAAATAATTGCAGAAGATAATTGGGGTATGCATATTATTTTCTGCAATTAATTTAATTGCAGATTGGTCAACATTGATACCCCCTAATAAAATTATTCTATAAATATTAGTGCTTAGCATAAAGAAGCTGTCAGAGTATTTAATTGAGTAATAAATTTGGAAAATACATTTCCTTCTTTTATTTGTCTAGTTATGAATTTTTTTACTGTATTCTAGGATATAAAAATTGATAATTTTGATTCTTCAACATTTTTTCCAAATAAATCAATTCAATTAAAGCCAATTATTTTGCATGATCAAATATTATAGAAAAACATCATAAAAATTAGGTGATATGGCTTAGATTTAAGATTGAAGCCTGAAACTTTATTTTAGAAGGAGTTTAAATTATAAGAGTAATTAATTTTTATATATATTATTTTTAAAAAAAATTAATAAACTCATTAGACAGTTCAAAAGTATAACTTTGGAAAAAATAATATATTTTTAAGTCTTTTAAATGATCAATTGCAATTTCAAATGAAAATTGAATTGTGTTTTATGAAAAATTACTGTGAATTAATCAGATTCTTAAGCTAAACTTTTTTGTATTTCTATTAATATTTCATTAAGCTCTCACTATCATTTCAGCACATCATCATCCATCCTTGGTTAATGGCTCATGATGAGCTAAAAGTAGAGTTCAGTATCAGCTCATTATAAGTTCCATTTAAGCTCCATCTAAGTGCAAATTAAGAAAGTTCTAGAAACTTCCCCAAAATATTGCATGGTGACAGGAGTATTAAAAATGAAACCATACACCACACAATATGGGGGGCAGACTTGCTATCCAGTCTGCAATATTGGACCCAAATTCACCACAGATTGAACACACATTGAGATTTTGATAAAGGAACCATACAATCAGGGATGAACACCACTCAGAAGAACAGTTTTAGGTGGGTGTTCAAGTAGAGTTCAGGTTGAGGACTTGCTAGCAATTACACCCTCTATATTGCATAGTGATATAAACATAAAGCTGGAAATTTAAATTGAAACTGAAAAACTTTTGAAAAGTGAAAGAAGAATTTTTCTTTCAAATTTCAATTTATTTACAGCTAATCCTGAAAATAATATGGTTGTCTTTTTGGTAAAAGTGTCAGCTCTTTGTCAAGAGTGAACTAGAGCTAGATGAATCAGATTTACCATAGGCTTTATACTGTAAAAATCTATGTATATAACACATAATCAATAAGATTATTGTCTATTACACATATAAGTATTGCCTCTCATCTCCCACAAAAATCACAGCTGATATGATATTAACTAATGCTTTTCAAACGGGATGGGGTGCAAGACAACCCCAAGCTTTCAAGGATTAGCTGTATGTTTTCAGAAGCTTTTAATACTTTTACAAAAATACACCAACTGTTTCTAATGTAACTGTATCAATATCATATCATTCTTGAAATCACTCCCTTTATCTAACAAAAAACATCTGTATTAGTCATTATAACTATTATGATATTGAGTGTTTTTTTCAGAGTGAAAATAGTGTTTATTTTCTTTAATTCTTTCCTTGCTTTTTTTTGCCTTCATTTTGAAATTGTTACACTACGCAATATAGTGGGTGGACTTGCTAGCAAGTCCTCAACCTGAACTCAGATAGAAATCAGACTGAACTCATACTGAATCCATACTGAACTCTACTTGAACAACCACCTATAACCTTTCTTCTGAGTGGTTTTCATTCCTGATTGTATGTTTCCTTTATCAATAGCTCAATGTGTGTTCAATCTGTGGTGAGTTTGGGTCCAAGGTTGGGGACTTGCTAGCAAGTCCGCCCCCCATATGTTGTGGTGATATTATAACCTTTTGTTTCCACCAATATTAAAATAAATCTTTTTATAAATTCCAAAAACTGTGATAGTTTTCTCCATAACCTTTCTTTCAGATACTCAAGTTTTTATCTACTCCCTTTCAAATTACTTGTAAATCTGAAATGATTGAAACAAAATCAAAAATTTTCAGAAATTGTATGACAGGGCAAAAAATTAAGTGGAAGATTTTTTAAGAACTTTAAATTATTTTGTGGTACTAAATCCAATTTACCTGTCATTTTACCCCATTAGTTCCTTTCTAGAGTCACATCATAAATTGAAGCTTTCAAAAAAACTACGGCTCAAATTTTTATTCCTGTCCAAAAGTTTATAAAATTTTGTGATTTTGTCCTAGCTGCTTCAGATCTCCCTGAAGCTGAAATTGTTTATATTTTAGAATTAATTTTTACAGACAGTTCCAAGTCCATTGAGAAAAAAAATGAAAGTATTAAAAAAAGTAATTGAAAGCCCAAAAGTTGAGCTAAATTTTTTTTTGACATGCTAAATTCATTTTAATACGACTTTAGCAAGTAAGTCTCACTCTATTTTCCTAAAGGGACAGGGGATTTTCTGTCTGGTATTTCTCCAACTCCCTTGGTCAAGGCCTATAGCTAGTACTATAGGATTGTCTACATTTCTGGCACCCAACGTGGGATGGAACTTGCTAGCTCTTTGGAATATCTGTTTTCTTTGGTTGGCTCTTTTTGGTGTTTTGGTCTGGAGGAATGGCTTCTGGTTCTGCTATTCCTGTGGTGACTGTCAGTGGGGGGGATGGTCCTCCTTCTGTGATGGTTAGGGAGTGTGAGATTTAAAACTTGGGATGGTACCAAGTTTAATGGGGAGGATGTCAAGTGGTTTCTAGAGAAGTATGAAACTGCTGCTGGAGTGGATGGTGCTTCCTACCTGGACATGGTGAAGCAGATTATCTTCTTTATTGGTGATAGGTCAGTGGAGAAGGAGATTGTGGCCATGTCTGGCTACAAGAAGAGGGATTGGAAATTGTTGTGTAGGGAAATGGTGGATAGATGGGGTGTCAGGTTCACCTGGTGGATCTGAACAAGGTTGTCAGTGAATGGCAATCTTATGGTGGTGTTGGTAACTTACATAGTTACAGGAAGTTTCTGCTACAGTTTGATTCTGTGGTGGAATATTTGGTGGAAGTGGAGGAGCTGGCACATGAAAATGCTGCCAAGGATTTTTTTTGGTCTGCCCTGGCTAGAGATGTCAGGATGGATGTGTTGAAGGAGTTGTCAAGAAAGGAATTGATGAAGACTATTTCTAATGGGGACCAGAAGTTGCCTGCCTTGGATAAGGTGAAGGAGGCTGTTGAGGCCCATTTGAAGTTATTGGATGTGGACATCTATCAGGAGGGGTGTGCCAAGTATGTCAGCAAAGTCAGTGAGGCTTTGGCTGAAGAGGAAGTTAGAGAGAAGAAGGAGGAGAAGAATTTGGTGAAGGTTCCTAAACAGGAGAGGGACCCAATAGTGGAGCAGTTGGCTGATCTTACAAAGCAGCTGCACATTTTTTTTCAGGAGGCCAAGAAGGTTAATTAGGCACCTTCTCAGCCAAGAGATTTTGAAAGGAGGGCTGGTAGGAGTGACCCTTGGGTTTGCTCTTATTGCAGTAGGAGGGGGCACAGGTCCAATGATTGTTGGGCACTGAACAGAGATGTGTCTGAAGGAAAAGTGGAGTTTGATGACAGGGTTTTTAAGTTCCCTGGCAGCTCTTTTGTGAAGCCCAGTGAGGGGCAGGCTCCTGTTGATTTGGTCAGGAGAAGGGGTGGTCTCAATCAAAGGAGGCCAAGGTTTGAGGAGATTCCTGATCAGGGGAAGTCTTCTGTTAAGGTAGATGAGGACGTTGTGGTAGCCTAAAGTTTAGTATGGCACCTGAGTACGTAAATGGAGTTATTAAAGTGTGCAAGATTGGCGTTATTATTTTTTTATATATATAAAAGGGTTTTATTTAATTTATTTGAGTTTTAAATATGAAGAAATTGGTCTAGAGAAAATGCCTACGCGAAAACAATTTATTTTATGGAGAAAACTTATTTTTACGGTCTGAAGAGTTTATAAGTATCAATTCGAGTCACTCAAGAACCTTGGGAAATTTTCCCAGAATTTTTACTATTTTTCTTATATTTTTAAATGAATTTTTAAGTTTTATAGAAATATTTACGTTTTTAGAAAATACATAACTTTGATGAATTTTCACAGGGTGATTAGAGCTGCTCAGACTACAAAAATTAGTTTGGAATGTAAAGGGGAAGTGGCTCTATTATGTGTAATTTTTCTAGATTTTTTATTATAGTTTTAAAGGTTCTAATTGAGTCCAGACGGACTCTGCTTGGACTCCGTTTGGACTCTGTACGGACTCCGCTTCGACTCCGTTCGGACTCCGCTTTGACTCCGTACGGACTCCGTTTGGACTCGGCTTTGACTCCGTATGGGATCAGGATTGACTCTGGCTGAGCTCTGGAGGGGAAAACTTAGGCACGTGACTAGGAATACTTAAGAGCCTCTCAAACTCGAAATTGAGGGGGGGGGATACATCATACAGCTTAATCTTTAACCACCACAGTCTCATTTTTTATTACTCAACAAATTAAATAAATTTGTAATACCCTTATAAATTTATATTTTATATTTAACATTTTAGAAATACTATTCAACAATTTAAATCACACTTCAAACAGGGTATCTTTAGAAAGGTCTTCGTCACTGGGACTTGATTATTGCTGTCTCATAAAAATTCAAATTATTATAAAAACATAAAAGTCAATATTTTCAGATCTTTCACTGGTACACCTTAATTGTTGTTATCAGTATTTCTTTTCTCAACAGCCACAATCATTAAATCTCAATAAGCGTTAAACATATCAGGGTTTGATTATTTTTATCAATCAGATCCAAGTAGATTGGTTAGCTTAGTGATTTAGAATTCCCATTTTGTTATTTTTATTGGAAGGACAGGGTTTTCCACTAAATCCACACATCTCCTCCAGATTTTGCTTACCGCAAGGCGACTGTAAGAGTTTACCTTACCATAGTTGGCGCCCAACGTGGGGTCTCGAAATCTCTAGCTTTTTCTAGGACTTACTTGGATCTAGGACTTTCTTAGCCTGCAAGATGGTTATTCTATGGAACTCTAATTGGATTTTTGTTATTGGCCTGCAAGAGGCTTGATATTTTATCGATTGTTAACGCTTTTCATTACTTATTTGGATGTCTTCTTCTGCTGTTGCTTCTGGATCTCCTCAAACTCTTACTCCCTCTGTTAGGATTGTTTCTTGGGATGGCCCAAAGTTTGATGGGGAGGAGGTTAAATGGTTCATTAGCAGGTATGAAGCTGCTGCTGCTGTTGATGGTGCTTCTCATGTGGATATGGTGAAGCAAGTTAGATTTTTTATTGCTGATAGGGAGGTGGAAAAAGAGGTTATTGCTATGCAGGCATTTAAGGACAAGGATTGGGTTAAGCTTTCTAAAGCTATGGTTGATAGATGGGGTGTTATGTTTACTATGATGGACCTCAATAAAATTGTTGGAGACTGGCAAGCAAAAGGTGGTGTTTCTTCTATGGCTGACTTCAAAAAGCTCTGTGTTCAGTTTGATGAAGTGGTGGAATATCTCATATTGGTGGATGAGTTAGTGCATGAGAATCAATCAAAAGATTTGTTTTGGACAGCATGCAGCAGGGATATTCAAATGGATGTCTTGAAGTATCTTTCAAGAAAAGATTTGATGAAGGAACTGCCTAATGGTGAGGAGAAATCGCCGGCTTTGGAGGTTATCAAAGAGAACATTCAGGCCCATCTCAAGTTGTTAGCATTGGAAAAATATCAAGAGTCCTGCACTCAATATGTTAGCAAGGTTAGCGAAGTTTTGGCCGAAAAAAACAATATTATGGTCAAAGCTCAGGAGGCCAAGAAGGCACAAATGGGATTACCTGCTGCTAAAGTTGAGGGCAATGTGGATAATAAGATGGTCAATCACCTGGCCGATTTAACTAAACAACTAAAAATATTTGTTCAAGAGACACAGAAGGCTAACAAGGCCCCAATCGCTTCTTCGTCGACGTCGACTTCTTATAAATCCAGGGGTTATGAGCGTTGAAATTATAATGGCAATATTAATGGTAACCGTTTCCCAGGCAATGGGAGAAATGGTGGGAATGGTGGTAGTAGTTATAGAGGTGGCTACGATGAGCCAAAGGTGTGCTCCTATTGAAATAGGAGGGGGCATAGAGCAACAGTTTGTTTTGCTCTTGATAAGGATATGGATTCTGGGCAAGTTTTATTTGATGGTAAAGTTTATAAATTTCCTGATGGTTTGTTCATCAAGCCCAGTGATGGACAGTCTCCTTCTGATTTGGTCAGAAGAAGTTTAACGGCTGAAAGAAGAGCCAGATTTGAAGAGGTGACGGATGAAGATGTTAATGCCAAGGGTGGCAAAAATGGAAATGGTAATGGTGGTAAAGCTGACAAGGGCAAGGAGAAAGAGGTCAGTAAAGCCACATTTTCTACTTCTTTTGGTGGTTTAGAGCTGGCGACGGTTGCCCAGGTGGAGGGTAGCTGTATGGCTGGCAAATACAATGTTAATGCTGCTAGAAGAGCAGCTGCTACTAAGGCAAAGAGTAGCATTCAGAGCCAATTGAGGGCTAATCCTGGCAAGGCCAATAACAAAGTGAACCCTTACTCTAAGGACAAGAATTCTAGTGCTCAAACTGCCCCCAACAAATTGAACCCTTACTCTAAGGACGAATTATATAAAATGCAGAAGGGAATTGCTGATATGGGGCCCCCTAGTTATGGTAAGTTTGATTTATATGGTGAGCCTATGCCAGAGGATGATTCGGATTCTGAGGAGGACGTACCGTTGGCGTCTCTACCCAGACCAAGTTTTAGCGGTCCCATCCCAATGGAGGGTGTAAGAAGGACTAGCGATGGATCAGGATTAGTGCAAGAAGCTGGTGACAGAGTTAGGGTTATAGAAAGTGAAGATGGCTTGGTTTGACCTCAAGAGGTACCCAGGGCCAAGGTTGTTAAATCAAAGGTCCAGTATGAGCGTCCAGTAGTTTCTGGTCAAGCTAATGCGATGGACGAAGTTTTGAATAGGGTGAATCAACTGCAGATTCCCTTATCTTTGGGGGAGTTATTTACGATTAGTCCGGCGCTTGCTGAAAAGCAAAAGAAGCATTTGACGAGGCGTTGGGTTTCCACTGGAGAAGTGGAATATATTTGTGAAAATGCTGAAAAGTTTGGGGAAGATGTAGATACACATTTTTCCGCTCCCCTGGGTTACCTGGTGGTAACTCTTAACGGTAAAGAAGTAAAGGCCTTGGTCAATTCAGGGTCTCAAATTAATTTAATTTCATTGGAGCAAGTGACGAGTATAGGCTTGCCAATTAAAAGTGGAACTGGGGGAAACCTCAGAGGCATTGGAGGGCATGCAACAGAGCTGATGGGTACAGCTGAGCATGTCAGGTTAGGCATTGGTGGATCTGTTGGTAAGGTTCACTTTTATGTGGCCAGAGGAGCAGTCAAAACTGTTCTGGGTGGTCCTTTTTTGATGGATTTTGAGGCCAGGATAGGGTATCAAGCTGGCATGGGGATTAGTTTGGAGATCACTGGTGAAGATATGCGGAGGTTACATATGCGGTTAGTGCCTCCTGGAGATGAAGGTTGGGAAACACCGCCAGGGATTACTACTCTGTGCCAGTGTTGTGTTTGCACCAAGAAGCGGCATATTAAACGGACGGCTTCTGGTGAATTATGTTTGTTGGAAAGGGATGGATGCCCTCATTTTTTGGGGTAGCAGGGGCTGATCACTCTAATGTTGTAATCTCTCCTCAGGATGAGATCCCGGATTGCAATAGGTCAGCTCACTTGGAGATAATTCAAGTGGATTCTCAATTATTTTCTGTTAATATTACTTTGGAGTGCAAATATGTTTTGGACTTTTCTATATGTTTATTGGATTTACCCTGTTTTTCAATTAAATTTAAAAATGGTGAAAAAGGCAAAATGGGCCAAATTAGGTTGGATAAAAATTGGAAGGGTATGTTTTATTACCTCCAGCAAGAGGGTAAACTGCAAAAATCTTATTAAAATCCAATAAAAAATCTCAGTATAATTAAAACACAAAAAAATAATTTATGTGAAAATGTTATTCCGGACCTCCAGCAAGAGGTTAAACTGCAATTATTTCCTTCTATTTTGGACCTCCAGCAAGAGGGTAAACTGCGAAAATCTCATCAAAATCCAATAAAAAATCTCAGTATAATTAAAACACAAAAAAATAATTTATGTGAAAATGTTATTCCGGACCTCCAGCAAGAGGTTAAACTGCAAGTATCTCCTTCTATTTTGGACCTCCAGCAAGAGGGTAAACTGCAAATATCACATAAAAATCCAATAAAAAATCTTGGTATAATTAAAACACAAAAAAATAATTTTTGTGAAAATTCAATTCCGGTCCTCCAGCAAGAGGTTAAACTGTCAACTTTCTTTACGGGTGATTTACTGTTGGATAAGGGAAGCAAAGGTTTTGGAAAATTTGTTTATAAATTAGACGAGGGAAAGGAAAAATGGGTAAAATTTAATAATGAAATAAAATATTTTTCTAATTTTTCTTATTTCGATTCTGGCGATGAAGAAGATTCATTTGATGAAATATGTAATGGCAATACAAAAGTAAATGTTTTACCTCAAGTTTATTTAGATGTGGATGCAGCCAAATATAAGAAGGAAGCAAATAAAGTTCGACCTATTAATGAACCGCTACCTGCTGAATTAAATCCACCTTTGAGAAGACCAAGGTTATCAAGAGATCCTTATGAAAGTCCCTTGGTAAAGAATCCGCCTGAATTTTCTGAGACATCAAGAATCACTTTTGAGAGACTGGGTGTTGTTAATTTTGGACCTGATGGTTGGTTGTCTGGAGAAGAGAAGAAGTTGTTGTTGGATGTGATGGTCAAGCGAGAGATGGCCATTGCTTTTGTAGAAGAGGAGAGGGGTGTGTTGAAGCATTCCTATGGGGAGCCTTAGAAGATTCCTGTGGTATGTCATGAACCGTGGCAGCAGAAACCGATTCCTATTCCGGCTGCATTAAAAGAAGCCTATATTGAAGTTGTCAGAGAACGGATACGCACTGGACTGTATGAGCAATCAACATCAAGTTATTCTAGTCCGGTATTTTGTATCAAGAAACTGAATGGCAAGCTTAGAGTTGTTCATGATCTTAGGGAATTAAATAGGGTTACAATAAAGGATGCTGGGATACCGCTATGGTAAGGTAAACTCTTACAGTTGCCTTGCTGTAAGCAGAATCCGGAGGAGATATGTGGATTTAGCTGAAAACCCCGTCCTTCCAATAAAAATAACAAAATGGGAATTCTAAATCACTAAGCTAACCAATCTACTTGGATCTGATTGATAAAAATGATGAAACTCTAAAATATTTAACGCTTATTGAGATTAAATGATCGTGGCTGTTGATAAAGAAATACTGATAACAACAATTAAGGTGTACCAGTGAAAGATCTGTAAAGATTGACTTTTATGTTTTTATAATAATTTGAGTTTTTATGAGACAGCAATAATCAAGTCCCAGTGATGAAGACCTTTCTAAAGATACCCTGTATGAAGTGTGATTTAAATTGTTGAGTAGTATTTTTAAAATGTTATATATAAAATATAAATTTATAAGGGTATTACAATTTATTTAATTTGTTGAGTAATAAAAAATGAGACTGTGGTGGTCAATGATTAAGCTGTATGTTGTGTCCCCCCCCCCCTCAATTTCGAGTTTGAGAGGCGCTTAAGTATTCCTAGTCACGTGCCTAAGTTTTCCCCTCCAGAGCTCTCCCAGAGTCAATCCGGAGCCCGTACGGAGTCCGTACAGAGCCGAAGCGGAGTCCGTACAGAGTCCGTCCGGACTTCCGGACTCAATTAGAACCTTATAACTATAATAAAAAATCTAGAAAAATTACACATGATAGAGCTACTTCCCCTTTACATACCAAACTAATTTTTGTAGTCTGCGCAGCTCTAATTACCCTGTGAAAATTCATCGAAGTTAAGTATTTTCTGAAAACGTAAATATTTCTATAAAACTTTAAAATTCATTTAAAAATATAAGAAAAATAGTAAAAATTCTGGGAAAATTTCCCAAGGTTCTTGAGTGACTCGACTTAATACTTATAAATTTTTCAGACAGTAAAAATAAGTTTTCTCCGTAAAATAAATTGTTTTTGTGTAGGCATTCGCTTGTGACCAATTTCTTCATATTTAAAACTCAAATAAATTAAATAAAACCCTTTTATATATAAAAAAATAATAACACCAATCTTGCACGCCGTAATAACTCCATTTACGTACTTAGGTGCCATACTAAACTTTAGGCTACCACACCGCCTAGTGCTGAGGAGTTTGTTGAAGCGTTTTCAGGGAGAGTGTGTTATGGTTTGGGAGATATTATGGGTGGATATGATGAGAGAGAGTTACATCCGGACTCAAGGCCTCTCACTACATTGGATACGCCACTAGGACGTTTACAGTTAACAAGATTACCTCAAGGAGCAACAAATTCGGTTGCAGTTTATCAAGCTCAGATGGCTTGGATCCTTCAAGACAAAATTCCACAATATGCTGGAATCTTTATAGATGATGGAGGAATTAAGGGACCAACAACCGACTATGATAACGAGGTGTTGGAAGAGAATCCTGGGATACGCAAATTCATTTGGGAGTTTGCAATTACTTTAGAAAGAATCTTGTTTAGAATTGAAGAGGCTGGTTTAACTATTTCAGGTTCAAAATTTTCATGTTGTGTGCCAGCCTTAGAAGTATTAGGCCATGTGGTATGTAGAGAGGGTAGGATTATGTCCAAGAAGAAAGTTAACAAAATTCAGTCCTGGCCAAGACCCAAGAATACGACCGAAGTTAGAGGGTTTTTAGGCGTTCGTGTATATGTTAGAATGTTTATCAAGGACTTTTCTTCATTGGCAGCCCCATTGAGACGGTTAACGAGAAAGGATGAAGAGTGTGAGAAGGCGTTTGTGAAGTTGAAGGAGGTTGTGGGGAAGGATTTAGTCCTGCACAAGTTGGATTATGGAAAAAATGCTGGCAGAATTTATTTAGCAGTTGATTCAAGTCAGATTGCAGCTGGGGCGGTTTTGTCTCAGATGGATAAAGCTGGTTACATCAGGCCAGTTAGGTATGAATCTGTAGTATTTACTGAGGTCGAATCAAGATATTCTCAACCGAAATTGGAATTATGTGGTGTGGCGAAAATACTGAAGAAACTTCAGCATATTTTGTGGGGGCAACATTTTGAGTTGCAAGTGGATGCAAAATTGTTAATCCAGATGATTAATTCCCCAAGTTTACCGAACGCACCCATGACGAGATGGGTAGCTTTTATTCAACATTTTTTGTTTGATTTAGTTCATAAGCCTGGCAAAACTTTTACTATGCCAGATGGTTTATCAAGGAGACCACCCACTGAAGAAGATTCAGACTCAGAAGAGTTCGATGAAGATATACCTATTATCAAAGCCAGCACTAAAGGAGCTGAAGACTTTCCATACCTCCCCCATGAGATTAAACTGGAAGGATTATTGTGTTTAGATTATGGTGATGATGACTACCACCAAGAGGATAAACTTGAAAATAGTTTTTATGTTAATAAAGGTGTTGGAAAAGGTGTAGATAAATTTGGTAGAAAGGAGGTAGAAGAAGATGTGGTGTATGTAGAGGAAGATGGATTGGTAGTGTGGGATAGTATTAAGTTAAGGAGTGGTGTATATGTTGGAGAATTAGAGAATTTAAATAAGAGGGTGGATAAAGAGAAAGAGGTATTTTTGAATACGGTTTACGAAGGATCCAAAGGTTCAGAAGAAAAACGTCGACATAGCTCGATTAAAGATTTATTTAGGGGTCAACAATTATTGGCTCATTCATGTGCAGGTGATATTGGTGATAGAGAAGTCCCTATTGATGTTTTATTAATTGATTTTCAAGATGAATTCTGGGGTCAGACTGGTTTTTATTTTTTGTTAGTCAAATATTTGTTGACTTTAGAGAGGCCAGAAGATTGTGAAGACGATGAATGGGTGGCTATCAAGAGGAATTCATCTACGTTTTACCTATCTGGTCGACGTTTAATGAGGAGAAGGTATCCAAATCCTCAAGTAGTTATAACTCAACAGAAGGGGTAAGAATTAGTTTTGAAATCACTGCATGAAGATCTCGGGCATAGAGGCGTTGGAGAAACGTTTAGAAGAATTTCTGATCTATTTTGGTGGCCTGGCATGAAGATGGCTGTTAAACAGTGGGTTCAGTCATGCGAAGAATGTCAAAGATGAAGTTATTTAAGGCCAAAAGAACCTGGACGCGTGACCTGTGAATATACGCTCTTTGGAAGAGTTAGTTTAGATGCCGTCATATAAAAGAGGGACGGTATAAATATTTAATTGTGGCCAGAGATGATTTATCTGGTTGGGTAGAGGCAGAGCCTCTTATTAATTTAACTGCCAAAAATGTGGCAGAATTTTTTTGAATAATTGGGTATATAGGTATGGGGTGATGAAGTTGGTGACGGTAGATGGAGGTCCTGAATTTGGGACAGAGTTTAAAGAGGCCGTATTGAAAGTTGTATCAAAGGTTAGGGTAGCAACCCCATATTATCCTGAAGCTGAAGGCATGGTTGAAAGAGGGCATCAAGTTATCAAGGATGCTTTAGTTAAAATGTGTGGGACAAGTGCCGAAAAGTGGAGGCACTATTTACCTTTAGTTTTATTTGCTGATCAAATCACTGCCAAAAGGACGACCGTATTTTCACCTTATGAACTTGTTTTTGGACAGAAAGCAGTTTTACTGGTTGATTTAGAAGCTGTATCATATCTTGGAGTTGACTGGGACACAGTCAAAACTACTGATGAATTATTGTGTGCAAGAATGATGCAGCTAGAAAAGAAAGAAGAATATTTAGAAAAGGCATATTCGCGGATGATGAAGATCAGAAATCAATCAGTTAGATATTGGGATGAGCGGTTGGCACATCGATTAAGGAAACCTTTGAATCCAGGAGATATGGTCTTGGTGTATAATAGGAGTTTGGAAAGTCAGTGGGAAAAAATGTTTGCAGATAGGTGGAATGGACCGTATAAAGTTAAGGAGCAAGTTTCTGGCGGTTCATATGTGCTAGAAGAGTTGGATGGAGTAGTATTGAAGAAGAGGGTAGCGGCCGATCAAGTGAAACGGTTCTATCCTAGAGGCACCAGGAGTGCCGAAGTATACCTCTGCAACGAGGATAAACTATGACATTTATCAAATTTTATTGACCTCCGCAATGAGGATAAACTATGATATCGATGAAATTTTATTGATCCCTCCGCAATGAGGATAAACTATAATACCAACAAAATTTTATGGATTCCTCCGCAACAAGGATAAACTATCTTCTTTTTATCAAAATACTTTACTGTCGTTACACTGCATATGGACGACAAATCTATGATGAAACTTAACGAAATTCAAGAAGACCTTCTTTGAAATTTTCAAAAATTTAAAATTCTTAAAATATGGGAGAAGATAGTGTTGGAAAATTTTAAAAATTTATTGGAAGAAGTGTTCACAGGGGAACCTTCTTAATTTAATATTGGCAAGTGTGGGGGTAATTGATGGGCTGGCTGCTCTATACACAATTACCCCATAATGTTCGTTTCCAAAATTTTCCCTGTTTCTAGTTGAATCCTGGCTTTGTCTTTTAATTATAGGAAGTCCACTAAGACTATAAACTGGAACGAATCAAGAGACACCGCTCTCAACGCCGGATTCAAGATTCTTTTATTTTATTTTGTTTTTGATTTTTTTACGTTATATTGTGATTTCTTTTCTTTAATATATATTATGAATTATTGTAAAGTTGATGCTCACTGGTGGTCTCTAATCATTTTTATAAATTGGAGGGAGCCCACCCAGTGATCATCATTATAAAATTATCTTCTAAAAACTTTCATTTATTTTCTTTTCTTTTAAATTTCTCAAATTGTGTAACCACATCAAGTTGCACTTGGATGTGGGTATGATGTCGAGGGTACGGCTCATCAAATGGCCGGGGGGCATCTTTTAAAATTTTAATTTTGATAATTCTTTTTTATTACTTTTTTTATCTTTCTTTAAATTTAAATTTTAACTTTTATTTCAAAACTATCTTTTCTAAAATCTTTTATTTTAAATTAAAAATAAAAATAAAAATAAAAATAAAAATAAAAATAAAAATAAAAATAAAAATAAAAATAAAATAAAATAAAAATAAAATAAATAAATAAATAAAATAAAAAAATAAAAAAATAAAAAATAAAAAAAAAAATATAAAAATAAAAAAATAAAAAAATAAAAAAAAATAAAAAATAAAAAATTAATAAATAATAAAAAAATAAAATAAAATAAAAAAAAATTAATTAATTAAATCAAAATTATTATTATATTTCTTAGTTTTATTTTTCAGTCTTCATTCTTTTTAGTTTATTCATTTATTTTAGACAGGAAACAGGGTCTAGGGGAACTCAATACCTATGGGATTTTACTTCAAGACAGCTGTTAGTCCTCCAAGACTTTAAACTGGCTACTGTTCAAGACGTTCTTTAAGTTTTTTTATACAAATTTTGGAGCTGTTAGTCCTCCAAGACTTTAAACTGGCTACTTTTCAAGACTTTCCTTAAGGTTTAATACAAATTTTGGAGCTGTTAGTCTTCCAAGACTTTAAACTGGCTAAATTTCAAGACTGTCATTAAAGATTTTATATTGGAGCTGTTAGTCCTTCAAGACTTTAAACTGAATTTCAAGGATTTTTAAGATTTTATGGATATTTTTGGAGACATATTTTTTTATTTTTTTTATCAATCAAATGTTAAGTCCACCAAGACCTTAAACTGGAGTGTTATCAAATGTTAGGTCCACCAAGACCTTAAACTGGACTGTTATCAAGCTGTTGGGTCCACCATGACCTTAAACTGGATTTCTTATCAATCAAATGTTTGGTCCACCATGACTTTAAACTGGTATTTCATTCATTGTTTAGTCCACTATGACTTTAAACTGGAAAATTAATATCTGCAGGATAATTCAATATTCATTGGTCCACTATGGCCTTATACTGGATTACTTGTCGATCAAATGTTTGTTCCACTATGAAATTAAACTGGATTATCAAATTTATTCAATCTTTGGTCAAGCCTAGGCCTTATTTAGGAATTTATCAAGTTATTTATGCACCTAAACAATCTTTGGTCCACCAAGACCATAAACTGGCAATCGATTATATGTTTGGTCCACCAAGACTTTAAACTGGAATGTCAATCTTGTTTGGATAACTCAATTCAATCTTTTAATTTATCACTGTCCACTAAGACTCTAAACTGGTTATTCAATCATTTCTGGAATTGGGTGCTTATAAGCTTTAGGAGGTTAAAATTTTAGTTGGTGATGATGCTAAGGAAAGCATAATGGTTAATTAGGTGAAATTTGTGGCGGTTTAACATGTTCTAAAGTTAATATTATTATTGGAAGCCTGGCAAAAGTATTTTATGGGTTTGCTGTATAGCAAAGTTTGAAAATTGTGATGAAGTTATCAGAAGTTAGGATGGTAGTTGGATTTTAGGGAATAATTTTTTTAGTGCCTCAGTGTTAGGCCATTTTTGGTGTGAAGCTTGGAGGACCTTATGGCGAGATTGGAATCATAGAATTCGGCTCAGTGGGGGGCCCTATGAGGTTGGAATCAGGAGTATTCTGCTCATAGGAAGATCCACTCTCTCAATGCTGTGACAAGAAGGAAGACTGGTATATGGGAGTCTGAAGGGATTCAAACCTTGCTCTCAGTAGTGGAATCATTACAAGATTTATATTATTTTATTTTATGTTATATCAAGCCAGAGAAGAAGAAACAACCTTTTTATTATAAAGAATTAAAAGAAGACCAGCTAAAACAAATTTATCAAATTATTTTATTAGAAAAGATAATTCTTTTGGAATTGCTCAACCACTTATGCAAAGTTATAAGAATGGGGACATTCTCAATTGGAGGGAGGATGTGGTAGCCTAAAGTTTAGTATGGCACCTTAGTATGTAAATGGAGTTATTACGGCGTGCAAGATTGGCGTTATTATTTTTTTTATATATAAAAGGGTTTTATTTAATTTATTTGAGTTTTAAATATGAAGAAATTGGTCAAGAGCAAATGCCTACGCGAAAACAATTTATTTTATGGAGAAAACTTATTTTTACGGTCTGAAGAGTTTATAAGTATCAAGTCGAGTCACTCAAGAACCTTGGGAAATTTTCCCAGAATTTTTACTATTTTTCTTATATTTTTAAATGAATTTTAAAGTTTTATAGAAATATTTATGTTTTTAGAAAATACTTAACTTTGATGAATTTACACAGGGTGATTAGAGCTGCGCAGACTACGAAAATCAGTTTGGAATGTAAAGGATAAGTGGCTCTATTATGTGTGATTTTTCTAGTTTTTTTATTATAGTTTTAAAGGTTCTAATTGAGTCCGGACGGAATCCGCTTGGACTCCGTTTGGACTCTGTTCAGACTCCGTTTGGACTCCGCTTTGACTCCGTACGGACTCCGTTTGGACTCCGCTTTGACTCCGTACGGGCTCCGGATTGACTCTGGCTGAGCTCTGGAGGGGAAAACTTAGGCACGTGACTAGGAATACTTAAGAGCCTCTCAAACTCGAAATTGAGGGGGGGGATACATCATACAGCTTAATCTTTAACCACCACAGTCTCATTTTTTATTACTCAACAAATTAAATAAATTTGTAATACCCTTATAACTTTATATTTTATATTTAACATTTTAGAAATACTATTCAACAATTTAAATCACACTTCAAACAGGGTATCTTTAGAAAGGTCTTCGTCACTGGGACTTGATTATTGCTGTCTCATAAAAATTCAAATTATTATAAAAACATAAAATTCAATATTTTCAGATCTTTCACTGGTACACCTTAATTGTTGTTATCAG
This sequence comes from Hemileia vastatrix, assembly GCA_030280995.1. Taxonomy (NCBI): domain Eukaryota; kingdom Fungi; phylum Basidiomycota; class Pucciniomycetes; order Pucciniales; family Zaghouaniaceae; genus Hemileia; species Hemileia vastatrix. The sequence goes on from JASXTE010000017.1 coordinate 16,165,004, forward strand.
TATTTCTTTTCTCAGCAGCCACAATCATTAAATCTCAATAAGCGTTAAACATATCAGGTTTTGATTATTTTTATCAATCAGATCCAAGTAGATTGGTTAGCTTAGTGATTTAGAATTCCCATTTTGTTATTTTTATTGGAAGGACAGGGTTTTCCACTAAATCCACACATCTCCTCCAGATTCTGCTTACAGCAAGGCGACTGTAAGAGTTTACCTTACCATAACGTCAAGGGAAAGGGGAAGGAGGTCAATAAGGTCTCTTTTTCTACTTCCTTTGGTGGTTTGGAGTTGTATTCTTGTGGTGGAGAGTCAAGTGGTGAATGCTTGGCTGGTGTTTATGATGTGGAAGCAGGAAAGGTGGGTAGGCCTAAGAGCAGTTCTCAGGCCCAACCAAATCCAAATGCTTCAAAGGGGGATCCTAAGCTGAGTGCAGCTAGGAAGAGGTACAGCAAAGAGGAGCTGTACAAGATGCAGAAGGGTATTTCTGACATGGGCCCCCCTAGTTTTGGTGCATTGGACCTGAATGGTGAGCCAATGCCAATGGAGGTGGATTCTGACTCTGAGGAGGATGTCCCTTTGGCTTCATTGCCAAAGCCTGTTGGAGTCAGAGGTTCTGGTGAGGGATCTGGTTTGGTTTCTGTTAATGGTAAATCTGTTGGTGGTGCTGGTCCTCAAGAATCTTCTAAGACCAAGGTGGTGAAGCAAAGAGCTCACTTTGAGAGGCCAGTAGTGTCTGGTCAAGTTAATGTTATGGACTCTGTCCTGGAAAGGATGAATCAGGGTCAGGTTTCCCTATCTTATGGGGAATTGTATGCTATCAGTCCAGGGTTGGCTGATAGGCAGAAAAAATTGTTGGCCAGGAGAAGGGTTTCTTCTGGTGAGGTAGAATACATTTGTGATTCTGCTGAAAAGTTTGGTGAGGGGTTGGAAACTCATTTTTCTGCTCCTCTGGGATATGTCAATGTCACTCTGAATGTCAGGGAGGCAAGGGCATTGGTGGATTCAGGTTCTCAGATAAACCTGTATTCTTTGTTTGAGGCAACTCATATGGGCCTCCCCATCAAAACTGGTATTGGTGGGAATTTGAGAGGGATTGGTGGCCTTATTACTGAATTGGTTGGAACTTCAGAGTTTGTGAAGTTAGATGTTGGTGGAGCCTCAGGGAAGGTTCATTTTTACATTGCTAAAGGTAATGTAAAAGCAGTTTTGGGTGGGCCATTCTTGATGGATTTTCAGGCCAGAATTGGTTATCAATTTGATTTGGGAATCAGTTTGGAGTTGACTGGTGAAGACGAAAGGAGACTTCAAATGAGGTTGTCATCCCCTGGAGAGAATGGTTGGGAGACTAGGCCTGGTTTATCTTCAATGTGCCAGTGCATGGACTGTTGCAGGAGAAGGAAGGAAGTGGGTGCTGCCTCTGGTTTTTTGGAGTGCATCTCAGGCTCTATTAAGAGTCTGTCTTTTTTAGATTAATGAGGACTGATCACCCTAGTGCTACAACCTCTCCCCGAGATGAGGAAATCCCAGGTTGTAGTAGGTCAGCTCCCTTGGAGATATACCAAGTGGATTTTCAACTTTCTCTTTTTAATGTTTCTCTTCTCTGCAAGTATTCATCAAGTTTTTTATCAAGTCTCTGTTCTCTTTCAAGATTCTTAATTATTTTTAATTCAAGTTTAAAGAAGAAGATTGGTTATATATCTTTTTTGAAAGATATGCGGAAAAGTTTTGGGGCGGTGAGATTGGGGTCTAAAAGTAAGTCCTCCCAATTGTGCACCGCTAGGGTTTCTTCTACACCTTTCAAAAACATTACCTGGGCTACACCTGTGAGCATTGGGGAAATCCCTGGTTATTTTTGTAGGTCAGAAGAAAACTCAAGAAAAGAAGATAAAAACTTCAAGATAATTCATGAAAATCAAGAAAAAAATCTAAAGATAATAAAGAAAGAAGATGCAAAATATTTTTGTGAAGATTGTCAAGATCTATTTTTGGGCCTCCAGCATGAGGTTAAACTGCAGAAAATTTTGAAGAGAGAAGATCATCATGATCGATTTTTGGACCTCCAGCATGAGGATAAACTGCACAATTTTAGAAGATATGATTCAGAAGATGAATCAAGATTTAAAGATTTGGAAGTTGGAAGTGAGGATGAAGATGTGGAATTGCGGAAAAGTTTTGGAGTGGTGAGATTGGGGTGTAAAAGTAAGTCCTCCCAATTGTGCACTGCTAGGGTTTCTTCTACACCTTTCAAAAACATTACCTTGGCCACACATGTGAGCAATGGGGAAACCCTTGGTTTTTGTTCCAGGTCTGGTAGTGAAGATTTCCTGAAGATCCCTCAAGTTGAAGGTGGAGCGGCAAAGTATAAGAAGGTAGCGCAGAAGATTAGGCCTGTCAATGAGCCTATGCCTGTGGGTTTGAATCCGCCTTTGAAGAGACCTCCTTTGTCAAAAGATCTGTACTGTACTCATTTGGTGAAGAATCCTCAAGAATTTGTAGAGACGGCTAGGGTGACCGTGGAAAGGTTGAAATGTGTTAATTTTGGTCCTGATGGGTGGTTGTCTGAGGAAGAAAAGAAGTTGTTGTTGCACGTTATTGTGCTAAGGGAAAAAGCTGTGGCGTTTGTTGAGGAGGAAAGGGGTGTATTGAAGCACTCTTATGGGGAACCTTACTTGATTCCTGTGGTTTGCCATGAACCTTGGCAAATCAAACCTATTCTGATTCCAGCCGCTATTAGAGAGGATTTTGTAGAGATTGTTAGGGAAAGAGTCAGGACTGGGTTATACGAACAATCAACATCCAGTTACTCAAGTCCGGTGTTCTGTGTAAAGAAGCAGAATCAAAAGTTGCGGGTGGTTCATGATCTTAGAGCCTTGAATAGAGTCACTATCAAGGACGCTGGTATGCCACCAAGTGCAGAGGATTTTGTTGAAGCTTTTGCTGGAAGGGTGTGTTATGGTTTGGGTGATATTATGGGTGGTTATGATGAGAGGGAACTCCATACGGATTCAAGGCCTCTCACAACTTTTGAGACTCCTTTGGGAAGATTTCAGCTCACTAGGTTGCCTCAAGGAGCAACTAATTCAGTGGCAGTTTATCAAGCACAGATGGCTTGGATTTTGCAGGATAAGTTTCCTACTCATGCTGGTATTTTTCTTGATGATGGTAGAATTAAAGGACCATCAACTGATTATGGTAATGAGGTGTTAGCGGAGAACCCTGGCATAAGGAGGTTTGTGTGGGAATATGCAATAACTCTAGAGAGAGTGTTGTTCAGGATTGAAGAGGCTGGTTTGACCATTTCAGGGTCAAAATTCTGTTGTTGTGTTCCTGCTTTGGAAATTCTGGGTCATGTAGTATGTAAAGAGGGAAGCATTATGGCGAAGAAGAAGATTAATAAAATCCAGTCATGGCCAAGGCCTAAAAATACTACTGAAGTCAGGGGATTTTTGGGTGTATGTGCATATGTCAGGATTTTTATTAAGGATTTTTCTTTGTTGGCTTCACCTTTAAGGAGGTTGACCAGAAAAGATGCAGATTGGTAATGGACTGAAAAGTGTGAAGAGGCTTTTCAGAAGTTGAAAAAGGTTGTTGGTGAAGATATTGTTCTTCACAAGTTGGATTATGGTGTTGGTGCTGGAAAAATTTATCTGGCAGTGGACTCAAGTTATATTGCTGCTGGTTCTGTTTTGTCTCAGGAGGATAAGACTGGGAGGGTCAGGCCAGTAAGATATGAGTCTGTGGTGTTTAATGAGGTGGAATCAAGGTATTCTCAACCTAAGTTTAAATTGTGTGGTGTAGCTAAAATTTTAAAGAAGCTACAGACGGTTTTGTGGGGGCAGCATTTTGAGCTGCAGGTGGATGCAAAATCTTTGGTTCAGATGATCAATACACCTAGTCTTCCAAAAGCTCCAATGACTAGGTGGGTGGCATTTATTCAACATTTTTCTTTTGACCTGGTACACAAACCAGGTAAAACTTTTACTATTCCTGATGGATTATCAAGGAGGCCACCTACAGATGAGGATTCTGATTCTGAAGAGTTTGACGAAGATGTTCCAGTGGTTAGGGCCAGCACAAAGGGTGCTGAAAATTTTTCTCTCCTCCCCCATGAGGCTAAACTGGATGATTGTTCTGACCTCCCCCAAGAGGCTAAACTGGCTGGATCTGATCTTGATTCTGGTGATCAGGATGTTTTTGTTGATGAAGATGGAGTTGTTGTTCGGGACAGCTCAAAATTGGAAAAGGGTGTTTTTGTTAGTTAACTGGATTCTCACAAGGTTCAGTGGAAAGAGAAGGTCGTGCCAAAATTTAAGGATTGGTGTCCTGGTTGGGCTGCTCAATTGGCTCATATTCACACTGGTGATTTTGATGACAGAGTTGTACCCTTGGATGTTGTTTTGTTTGATTTTGAAGATGAGACCTGGGGTCAGTCTGGGTTTTAATTTATTTTGGTGGAATATCTGTTGACCTTGGAGAGGCCAGATAGTTGTGATGATAATACTTGGTTGGCAATCAAGAAGAAGAGTCCTGGATTTTATGTGTCAGGAAGGCGGTTGATGAGGTGGAGACATCCAAATCCTCAAGTGGTGGTGACTCAGAAGAAGGGTCAAGAATTGGTTTTGAAGTCTTTGCATGAAGACCTTGGTCATAGAGGCTTTGGGGAGACTTATAGAAGAGTAGCAGACAGATTTTGGTGGCCAGGTATGAAGTTGGCTGTGCAGGGTTGGGTTCAATCTTGTGAAGAATGTCAAAAAAGAAGTCACTTGAAACCTAAAGAGGTGGGCCGTGCTACTGGTGAATCAACTGTTTTTGGAAGGGTCAGTCTGGATGCTGTCCATATTAAAGAGGGCAGGTATAAATACTTGATTGTTGCTAGGGATGATTTGTCTGGTTGGGTTGAGGCAGTGCCTCTGGTTAATTTGAATGCCAAGAATGTGGCAGAGTTTTTGAGGAAGGAGTGGATTTATAGGTATGGGTTGATGAAGTTGGTGACTGTTGATGGTGGGCCAGAGTTTGGTGCCGAATTTAAAGAAGCTGTGGCTAGTGTTGGTTCTAAAGTTAGAGTGGCTACACCATATTATCCTGAAGCTGAAGGCATGGCTGAAAGAGGCCATCAAGTTATCAAGAATGCTTTGGTGAAGATGTGAGGAGATAGTGCTGAAAAGTGGAGGCATTATTTACCCTTGGTGTTATTTGCTGATAGGGTCACTGTGAAGAGGACAACTGGCTATTCTCCTTATGAGTTAATGTTTGGTCAGAAAGCCGTTCTAACAGTGGACTTGGAAGCTGTCTCTTATCTTGGAATTGATTGGGATGACGTGCACTCAACAGAAGATTTGCTCTGTTCCAGGATGCAACAGTTAGAATGTAGAGAGGAATGTCAAGAGAAGGCATACTCAAGAATGATGAAGATTAGGAATAAATCAGTCAGGTACTGGGACAAGAAGTTGGCTCATAGACTCAGAAATCCCTTGAAACCTGGTTGTTTGGTTTTGGTGTATAATAGAAGTTTGGAGAGTCAGTGGGGGAAAATGTTTGCTGACAGATGGAATGGACCTTACAGGGTCAGATCTCAGGCCTCTGGAGGTTCTTATGTTTTGGAAGAGTTGGATGGTGCAGTCTTGAAAAAGAGGGTGGCTGCAGACCAAGTGAAGAGGTTTTATGCCAGAGGCACTAGGCATGAAGAATATTGACTCCGCAATGAGGATAAACTATGGACCATTCTTTAATTTTGGTTTTTTTGTGGTGATGCTATGCATCTGTTTGTTGGAAACTTTTGTTAGAGGGTACCCATGGGTGGGGCTTCTAGATTTGATCTTGGCAAGTGTAGGGGTGACGGATGGGCTGGCTTCTCTATCAGCAGTTACCCCAGATTGTCTGTTTCCAACCCTTTTTCTTAATTTGGTTAAACCCTAGTATTGGTTTCTTTTCACAGTTTTTAGTCCTTTATGACTTTAAACTGGAAATTCCTTTGGTTTTCAAGTGCCAGACTCTTCACTCTTATTGGTTTTGGTTTTTTGTGTTGGATGTTGTGTTTTTGTTAGAAGGTACCCAGGGGGGGCTTCTAGATTTTATTTTGGCAAGTGTGGGGGTAACTGATGAGCTGGCTGCTCTGTAGAACAGTTACCCCAGAATGTCTGTCTCAAGTCTTTTGTTTTTCCTAGTTGAATTCTAGTTCTGTTGTTTATTATTCAGGTTTCAAGTCCGCTAGGACTTTAAACTGGTTTGGGACTGGCTTCTTTATCTTTGGTTCTTTTATATTGGTGGTGGATCACTGGTGGTCTCCCATCATTTTCACTTATTGGAGGGAGCCCACCCAGTGATCATTTCTATGGATCGGACTTTCCCTTATTGGACAATCTATGGAGCTGGACTTTCTTTGATTTTTCAGTTATGTTTTTGCTAGATAGCAGTTTTAGATTATTTTCTTTTTTCTCTTTTTTTCTTTTAATTTTTTTATGGGGGTTGTTTAAAATTATAAAATAAAAAATATAGGGTGTTACCACATCAGGGTCACCTGGATGTGGGCAAGCATTGGTGGGGAAAGGCTCATCAATTGTCCGGGAAATGCTATTTTCTTTTTTATTTATTATTTATTTCATGTGTTTCTGTGTTTCATTATTTTTATTATCTTCTGAATTTCTAAATTTTTTGAATTTTGTTTTCTGTTAACCATTTAAAAGAATTAATTGTGTATCCACATCAAGGTGCACTTGGATGTGGGTAAGGTATCAGGGGATCACCTCATCAATTGGCTGGGGGATACCATTTCTATTGTTTTTTATATTTTATCTTATTTCATTTATGTTATTACATTTCATTTTTTTTATAAATTTTTTAATTTAGTATATTAGTAGACAGTAAAAAAAAAAAAAAAAAAAATTTCTGAAATTTTTTTTATTAATTGTTTTATATTATTATTATGTTTCTAATCTTTTCACAGAAGCTCATTGTCTGGATGAGAAAGCTTTTGGAGGCTGGTCTGGATTGTGATGACGTTTTTGTTTTTTGTTGGGATTGTGGGAAGCACTGTGTTCTTTGAAGTGCATCCTGCTGGAGAGATTATAGGGATTGTAATGGTCAGGAATTGGATTAGAGGGAAGTTCAGAGGAGGAAGAAGAAGAGGCAGGAATGGAGTGCTGGAGGGTGTGCTTAATCATCCTAGACATTTTCCAGTGGTCGTCCAGTAGGCGCTTTCTCAGAGATTTTTCAAAGTCATTCAAATGTCCATGGAGGGCAAAGACTTTTAGCATGTTGGAACACATGGTGCTTAGGTGTTTCTTCATGTATCCATAATCCAGGGTCAAAGAAGTTTTAAGAGGTTGGCCAACTCAATAATAGATTCAGGAGGAGGGGTGCCAACTAGACAAGAAGAATTGGATCATTAATTATTTTTGTTGAAGAAATGGAATAATTAATTTGGTACTTACAGATTTGAAGCTCATCAAATCTGTAAGCAGCTGGGATTTGGATCTCTGATGATTTTGTAATGGTCATAGTGGGTGGATCAAATAGGGAAAGATATGGATTCTCATGGTCTTCCTCTGAAGGATCCTGAGAAGGTGAACTGGGATGCTGATTTTCCTGGGGCCTAGTTGGAGCAGTGAGATTGTTGTTGTTTTTGTGGTTGTTATTTCTGTTGGATTCAGCTGGAGGAGGTGCTGGTGATGGAGTACCAGGGTTGTTAAAGGATGGAGCAGGAGAGGGGGATTTGGAAGCAGACTGCTCTCTTCTGGATGGAGAATTTGAAGAGATGGAACTGTCAGAAGAGTAGTTGGCTGACAGAGGAGAGGTGTAGTTTATTTGTCTTAGTTGGGGACAAAGTTGTTGTTGTGGAGCAGTGTGTGGTGTTCTGGTTTCTTCTTGGGGTTCTCTGGCAGGTCTCTTAGAAATCTGGTAAATTTTGGTGCTTTTGGACTTTGGAAGGGTGGATTGCATTGCTCTGGGAGAAGTAGGAGGTAGTTGGGTTGAGTTGTTGTTGTTGTCTAGATGAATTTGGCTGTTTTCTGGCCGTTTTTGGAGGTTTTGGCCCTGATTTTCACTGTTTGGTGAGGCGTGCAGGCAGCCCGACGTCGGCCGGGCCGCCTGGACGCGGTCTAGAAGCCTGGGAGTTGATCTTGAAGCTTTTGGAGCTAATTTGGCGGAGATAAAAGCAGTTTCTTGTGAGGCTAAGGCTGGTCTTTTGGGAAGAGTGCGGGAAGCTGGGCTTCTGGATCTTCTGGAAGGAGAAGAAGATAGAGAAGAAGAGGAAGGGCCAAGCTCTGGGGATCTGGTAGGGGATCTGGAGATGTATTTGTGAGAAGGAGAAGGCAGATGAATAGGGTAGTTGGCGTCTCTGTCACATCTCTTCTTTTTGGAATAGCAAGAGTCACAAGCCCTGTTGTAGAATTTGGATTCAGGATTTGAAAGAGTGAATGTGCAAGGTCTGCACATGTGGATGCACTGTTTGCAGGCATAGTCCTTGGGAGCAGTGAAGCAAGGGAGAGTAGAAGGATTAACATCAGGAGATCCAGCCATGATCTGTGGTGAGAAAAGATGATGAAAAGGGATAGGAGGAGATTTTTGTCAGTGATGGGTAGATGATGAAGTGAAGGGGAAAGCTCAGCAGGTTGGCTGTAGAGGTGTGCTGCATTAAATTGGCTGCGTCCATTTTATGCAAAATTCTGTCAGTCCATCAAGAATCTAAACTGAAAAATCTATGGTATCAAGATCAGTCCATCAAGACTTTAAACTGAAATCTGGTTTCTGTTAGTCCTCCAAGACTTTATACTGGCTGGTTTTAAGATTTTATCAAGATTAGTCTGTCAAGACTTTAAACTGAACTCTGTGTTAGTCCCCCAAGACTATAAACTGAGGGTTGTAAGTCCCCCAAGACTATAAACTGAGGGTTGTAAGTCCCCCAAGACTATAAACTGAGGGAAAAGTTTTTTTTTGTTGGAGTTTGTTTTGAAATATTGGCAGAGGGTATCCACAGGGGGAGCCTCCGAATTTAGCAAAGGTAAGTTTGGGAGTAATTGATGGGCTGGCAGCTCTATTCACAATTACCCCAGAATGTTAGTTTTTTTTCTGTGTCTTAATGTGGTTGATCTCTGGTTCTGGGTTTATGATTTATTTTTTTGAGTCCCCCAAGACTTTAAACTGAGGGTTTTTGAGTCCCCCAAGACTATAAAATGAGGATGGTCCCCCAAGACTTAAAACTGAGGGTTGTTTGTGGTTACATCCTATAGAGTGTGTGGTCAATTTTTCTTTTCTGAATCAGACTCAAGTACTAGTGGAATTACAGAGGGAATCAAGAGATGAAATGAAGTGTTCAGAATTAGCCTTGAACTGGTGAATGAGGTGTCTTCTGTTCTCAATGTCCTGTGGATCTCTAGCAGGAGTGGATTGGAAGTAGTGAAGCAGAAGTTGTTTCTGTTGAGATGTGTGTTGTTGGAACTTGGCCTTGATAGTGGGCAAGTGCGTTGGTGTTGGTGGTGCAATGGATCCTACATTGTTATCATCACTATCAGAAGAGGAAGGAACTGAGAAGTTATCAGTTTAAAAGTTGAAGGAAGGAATGAATGTTCTTTACCATCATATGGTCCAGGGATGGGAGAACTAGTTGTTTTATGGGTTGTGGCACTCTTCTGGGAGGGGTGGAGCTTTTTGATTAATCTGGGTATCAGGATGGATGGCCTAGATCTTTTGGTGCTGGCAGAAGAAGGACCAGGTTGTGGTGGAGGTGAATCTGTTGTAGAAGAAAGTGGACCAGGTCTGTGGCAGGTCTTCTTTCTGGATTGGCAGACATCGCAGGATGTTCTGTATGGATGAACAGGTGGTGTCATGGCGCAGATTAAATTATTGTCGATGCAGTATTGGCAGGGACCCATTTCAGAGGAAGATTTGGAAAGAAGGTTAAACATGGTGGTTGGATGAAGAAAGAATGCGGACATTCTCAATTGGAGGGAGGATGTGGTCTTCCAACATTGGCAGGGGCCTGTGTTGTGTGATTTGGCGCGGTTTGTGCATGTCTTAATTGACATCTGTTAAAGAATTGGGTATTTTTCTGGTTTTATTCCGTGGATATTGGGTCTGCGGGTATGTGGGTACTATCATTGGATAGCCCTGGTTTTTCTCTATATTTTATGTCTTGAAGACATTTTTCATATTCTGCGTTTTAAGGGGTCATTTCCTCATTTTTCATTTATAAGAGATTTCTGTTTAATTTTGTTTTTCGTGTTTTACGGGCTAACCTTAAGTCTTAGGGTTAAGTTCTTAGTACCATTGGATAGAGCTAATTTTTCTCTATATTTCATGTCCCAATGTTGTTATAGTGAAATTCCGTGTTTTAAAGGTTTTAGTAGTTGTAGCTAATTTTTCTAAGTAGATTAGTTGTTTTTATTGGTTTCCTGGCTTCAGGGAGGCCGGGCGGCTTCAGGTGGCATCTCCGACGTCGGGCGGCCCGCCCGCCTCTGTTTTAGGAGGTTGGGGAGCGCTCCAGGAGGGTTTTTTATGCAATTTGGCAGGTACAGGCTCCAGATTGGTGGGTGGGCATGGGCTCTTAGTTAGTGGTCTGTGTGTACATAGTGAAGAAGACAGTTTGGGGCAACCTTAATCATCATACAACCATCCAGAGGTGATCTCATTGTTCCTCACTCAGTTCTCACTGTTTTCTGGCCACAATTGTCTGTGTTTGTTGCAAGTGAGTTCTTCATTTAACTTAACTTTGGCAACTGTTTTCTCTGTTATAGTCTTGCAAGCTATAGCAAGTATTATTGCTGTCTCTGGTGTGGATTTGCAGCCTACATCAAGTATCTTTGCTGTCTCTGGTGTGGACTTTGTTCTAAATTTCAGTTCTTTGGTCTGGTAGTCTATCTGGGGACTACTTTCTTGGCTCATCAAGAAGTCAAGTGTGTTGAAAAGGAGCTTTAGCAAAACAGGAACCAACTTACTTTAGCAAGTAAATCTCACTCTATTTTTCTAAAGGGACAGGGGATTTTCTCTCTGGTTTTTCTCCAACTCCCTTGGTCAAGGCCTATAGCTAGCACTATAGGATTGTCTACAATGTTTTACCATTTTCTGGTTCATTTCCTACTCCTAAATCTCCACTTGATGTACTTCACATTGATCTGTGCGGCCCAATCACTCCAGAATCGAAAGGTGAAAAATCTTATTTCTTTCAAATTGCTGATGGTTACTCTCACTATCAACACGTGTACTTTCTTCAGCTCAAATCAGAGACCTTTGAGAAATACAAGAATACGAAAAACTTGTCGAAAATCATTTGGGAAAAAGTATAAAAGCCATAGTATCGGATAATGGTGGAGAGTTCACCAGCAACAGTTTTAAAAATCATCTCAAAGAAAAAGGCATTAAACACCTACTTAAAGCACCCTACTCACCCCAACAAAATCTTATTTCCGAGAGAGGTAACCGCTCATTGGTCGAAAAGGCAAGATGTTTGCTCCTCAAATCAGGATTGGACTCCTACTGGTGGGCCAAAGCAATTAATACTGCAACTTTCCTCCTCAATATCTTCCCTTCTACTGCACTTGGCAACCAACAGACTCCATGGGAACTTTGGCACGGAGAATCCAATAATATTCCTAGAAAATTACATCCCTTTGGGTCTGACGTAGTTTATTATCAACAAAAGCATTTTCAAAATGGTAAGTTTGATAGTAGTGGATCTGAAGGGATATTCCTGGGATACTGTGAGGGTCATATAAACTATCGCATATATTCTCCTAATACTGACTCCATAATTATCACTCATAATCTTAAATTTCTCAATACTTTCAATCTTGCTCAAAAAATCTCAAAAGGGGGACCAATTGAAACCCTAGTCTTCCCGGACTCAGACTCTACTCATATTCCTTTGTTTAACTCGTCACCCAAATTCATTTCTAAAAATTCAAATAATAATAATACTACTCCTAATGATAATTCATCTTCTTTCGAAGAAGATTCCCATTCCAACGATACCTTACCAATTTTAGAAACTGAACGATTTGAGGAAATCACTCCTACTCCTCCAGCACCTAAAAACTATGCATACATTGACAAAAATCTTAAACCTGCTAAAGAAATATCCTCAGACATTAATCCTGATAATATACTCCAAACGAAACGGCTCAGTAATCCACTATGCCTTGCTGTCACTCCCTGGGACACTCCTAAACACTACTACAAAGCCCTGAACTCACCTGAGAGTGATGAATGGCTAAAGGCTATTCGTTCAGAACTGTCTAGTATATCAAAGCACCAAGTGTGGGAAGAGGTACCAATCCCTAATCACAATCATTTATTGGGTACCACCTGGACATTCAAAAAGAAAACTGACTCTTAGGGGAATGTAATTAAATACAAAGCCAGACTTTGTGTACAGGGATTCTCTCAAATTGAAGGAATTGAATACAATGAAACTTATGCACTGACTGTGAGATTAACCACTTTACGCTTTCTACTTGGTGTGGCAGCATTCAAAGATTGGGACTTACATCAAATGGACGTTAAATCAGCATTTCTACATGGAGAACCCGAAGAAGATCTCTACCTGCGATATCCTAGTGGATACTCTCCAACTAACAAAGAACATTGCTTACATCTCAAAAAGTCCCTTTATGGTCTTAAACAAGGTGCTAGATGCTGGTATCATAAACAAACAACTTTCTTTGCAGACATTGGTTTCAAAGCCAGCAAGGCAGATCTGTGTCTATTCTTTAATAGTGACTCCCACAATCCCTGTTACCTGTACATTCATGTTGATGATTTAATTATAGGCAGTCATTCTATTCTAGATTTTAAAACCAAAATCTCTCAAGTCTTTGATATGGATGATCAAGGTGAACTAAAATGGGTCCTAGGTATGAAAGTAGATTGGGACAGGAATGCAAAAACTATATCTTTATCTCAATCTCTGTATGTTAATAAAATCCTTAACGAATTTAATCATGTAAACTGTTGGCCCATTTCCACTCCCCTGGTTCCCAACTCACATTTTGTTAAAAACTCATCTAATTAACTATCGAAGAGCCATTTGTTTACTTAACTACTTGGTTCTTTGCACACAACCTGATCTGTCTTTTGCTGCTAGCTCATTAGCACAATTCCTTAATGACCCGACCGACAAACAAATAAATGCTTTCTTCCACGTCCTCAGATATCTCCAACTCACCAAAAATTACTGTTTAACTTTAGGCTCAATTAATGGATGTGAAATAGGTCATCTTATTGGTTACGCTGACACTGACTAAAATAAAGCTGAAGACTCAAAATCCACCTCCGGTACTCTAGTATTTCACCTAGGTCTTATTAGCTGGAGATTGTCTAAACAACAATCTGTTGCCCTCTCCACATCTGAATCTGAATATTATGCCATGACTGAATGCGGCCAAGATCTGATTTGGACCAGAGAGTTATTTCACGACTTTAACATTGTGCTTACTAACTCTTGCCTAATTGGTGATAATCAAGGTGGTATAAATCTAGCGCTGAATCCTCTATACCAGCATAGGACTCAACACATTAATACCAAAGTCTGTTGGTTACGTAAACAAGTTAACAACAACGAATTTAAAATAAAATATATGCCCACTGATAAAATGGTGGCCGAAATCTTAACTAAATCTTTATCTAAAACTAAGCATTATCAATTCCTAAAACATTTAAACTTGAATCCATTGCTGTCTTGAGCACGGGGGAGTGTCAATGTAAATAACTAGTTATGCCTGATTACTATATTTTACTTATTTCTAACCTAGATCTTAACCTAACATTATGATAGAGACAAGCACTATGTATGGATGTGTGTATCATTTCTGATTCCGCATCCACTTTCTTCTCTTAATTATTTTAATTTATTTATTTATTTTACTTATCGCTCGTCCCTCTGTCCTCACTCCCTCAAGTCATTTCCTCTTGTCCACTCTGTCCCAAGTCCTATCCGTCCCTAGTCCATCTTGTCCACTTTAGTCCTTTACTACTTAACTTACCTGTCACTTTTGCTTATCAAGATGCTTGAGTTTGTTTAGATGTGTGAATAGGAGCATTGTCCTCCATAAGGAGAAGCTTACAGTGAGGGTTGCTTGCTTCCAAAAAGGGTGTGAGGAACCTGTGGTACACTTCTATCATTGTGTTTGATGTTTGGTGTTGTAAAGAGGACCACAAGGGGGAATTGGGTAGTGTTGATGAAGCCCCCCCCCCCAAACCATGATAGATGACCGGACACTTCAGAAGACATGCAGTCTTGATGGTGGCCCAGGCTGAATATCTTTCAAGAACTGAGCAAACAGTGGAATGTGGGAGGGAGATATGGTGGGAAATAAGAGACTTTTTGAAGCCCCCAATCCATATGCCAGCAATGATATCTTTCATATCCTAAGTTAGGTTTTGCTTTGTAGTACTCAAAGTAGACATTGTGGAATGAAAATGATAATTTAATAAAGTGAGCATTACAAGAATGACTTGAGATGGTGGTGGTATTGAGGAAAGAAAAATGGCAGTGGAAAAAAAAATTAGGTGGTGGAAAAATTTTGTTGCCAGCCACTGCACATGCAGGAATTATTGTGCCCTAACCTATATTTTTAATATCACTACTCCTTACGTCCTAACAAGAGATACTGCTAGCTCAAAGGACTTAATTTGCGTTAGCGGAAAAGTTTAAAAAAATCGTTTGAAAGAGGTTTGACAGACAGATTGGCCCATGGTTTGGCAGAATGATAAGTGTTTTTCGTCATGCAATGACATTTTTGATACTGTTTTTAAAAGCCTTTCGGGTACCATGTACCAGAAGTCAATACATGTTGCGCATGTATCACGCCCCTACACTACAATAAATGTTCGTTTCGTCTTGGGGCGCAACAAAGGCGCAACAGTTATGTAACAATTATTTTTGGCACTTAAAGGTCTTAGGTGGGTCTTAAGTGCAAAAAAAAAATTGTTTCGTAATTGTTGCGTAACTGTTGCGCCCCATGGCGAAACAAACATGTGCTGTAGTGCTATCTCGGGCTTCTAAAATTCATCAAGTTTTATTGATTACAGGTTCATGTAAAAATTATTTTCTGACCATGAATATGTTCAACTGACGATGGTTAGTGCATAAGAATTTAACTGTTTATTTATGACCTATCATTTTTCAAACTACCGTGCTCGATGAGTAAATTAGTTCTACCAAGATCTCTGGAGTTTCCATTCCGGGAAAATTGCCTTTTTTGAGCTTTAAGTCCATGAAACTTAGTTAACATTTTGTATTCAAATCAAGAAAAATTTAATTAGAAGCTTGTAAAAATTTCGGGCTTTAAAGTTGAAGAATATGCCACAATAACAATAAATGGGTATTTAACTTGACACAATATATGATTTTACATTTTTGGGGGTAAGATACTTTTTATAAAAATTTCAAAAGGCAGCATAATTATCCTGTATCGGTTGGGATTCATTACTTTTCAATTCATCTGCGACACCCTTAAGTCCTGCTTTGCATCAAGTACTTGCATCACCGCGCTCATCCGTTTTTCATCGAGCAATCATCAATCCAAAACGTAAATTCTTATTTCCCCTGTGTGACACTTGAGCAGCCACCTCACTCTGTTTATATTTGTGTCACCTTGTCATTTAGTCACTGAATTTTTTCTATATAGTGAGAAGAAACCATCTAAAAATACAGCCCAGTTACATTAACTGGCCATTTGTTCCTATTAGGTGCTGAGCGGAATATGTTGTCCATCAGATGTCAGGGAGGCTGAAAAGTGGTTTCAGAAAGGGTGACGGGCCACTATAATTGTAACAAGAGGATACTGCGGATGTAGGATTTCAAATTTCGGTGTGGATTCGTTTGGGAGGGTGGAGTGGCAAACGGGAGATGATGACAGGTTTTGCACGGGATGAAGTGAAATGATAAGGGAGGAATACAAAAATTAAAAAGGATTGGCTGCTGATTTAATTTCCCAGTTTAGCCTTCAGCATGGTGAATTTTGTGAAAGCTCCTTCGTTTGCACGTAGTGCCAACAAAGATCACACTTTCTTACTAGGCAAAATGTTTAAAAAAATATCATTCAAGCCAATTGTTTTTTCCTCTTCTTGTGCTTTTATTTTTTATCCTTCTCGAAATCAATCTTAATAAACACATAAAATACAGATTGAAAATCCTATCTTATTTTGCATTGCAATCATCCGGAGTAACAGGCGAGAATCCTCCTTTTTAATATTGATTTCACACTTGTTTCACGTGTAATACGTTTTACTTAATGATCGGTATTTCAAAAGAAAAATTTATAAAAAGGTAGAACTCCGTACATATATGCTGTGAGAACTGAAGACTGTGTGGGAAGGATATAATACTTTATTTACACGCCTATAGAGCCACCTATCTAGTTTGTTTTGTGTCGCAATCATACAATACCACGAAGTAGGTTTGTTGTACTATATAATATTATCATCCCATCTCTTACCATTTTACCCTAAAGAATAAATGAAGGACCCTTGTCAGACTGTTAGGCAAGCACATAGGGAGGCTAGGTAAGGCGAATGAAAACATAAAGCACAATATGCTATCATTAATTCCAACTTTCAAATTGGATGATATAGTTTCCTTTCTACAATAAAATAATGAGTCATTATTTTTATTACTACGTTTCTTTTTACTATCTAGCTTCTTTTTAATTTATTTGATTTTGATACAGGACTTGTTAACGTACTACCAAATAGAGTAAGGATCAAGATTTAAAATTTACTTAATGTTTCTAGATCACCTTGGTCCGTGGAAAAATTCTAAGCCGTTGTTAAATGTTTTTCTTTTCTTTTTGTTTGCTTTAAAATAATCCGCTGGGCCATTTTTTTTGAAGACGGCGAAAACAAAAGACCATGCTTCTAGACTGATATAGCCCATTCTGGAGAGATCTTTTAATCGGCATGCTTGTCTGTTTTAATCTTTGATATATATTATATTTTAAAGGACTGCATAAATTCTTTTGTTACCGATTTGATTGAAAATATGTCTAGGAATTGTCATTTTTCACCAGAGGATCAAAATCTTCACATTACGAATTTTTTTTCCTAACTCGTTTTGACTTACAAGTGTGAGTAGTTATAGAAGGTCATATTCAAGTCCCAACTTTATGGTTTCAGAACAATACGCATTTATTGGATTATATATATGTCTATGTTTAAATGTATGTACATGAATTTCCATTTTATTTCTTTATCACAGGAATTAGGCCGTAAGTCCGGCATTCAAAAGATTTTTTTGGGTAATAAACCCGAAGGATTGAATACATTTGAGTCTTTTTTTTAACTAGTTCCAAGTAACAAAAAGAAGAAAAACATGACTTAAAGACTTCTTAGTATTTCTGACAAAAACAACGCCCTTGACGTTCAATCTAAAGTGGGCTTTCTTAGGATTATAGGGACTCATTACTTTAACTTATAGAGAGCTATTTTCCGGTGCTAAAAGGTTTCAGTTTTATTTCATCGAAGCCTAAATCCTAGCGAATAAAACGATGGTCGAATTAGCGACTTCTATAAACTATATATAAATAACAGCGCAGACCTAACTTATATAGCCATGGTCAATTTTAAGAGAAGGCAGAAACATTGTGAGCGTTTCATATACTTGTTCCTTGCTACGATCGATTTTTCAGTGGTGTGGGGTGATACAGTTGCCTAAATGCCATCCGTTTTACATTATTTAAACGTCTGAGTTTTCATTCAAACTGGCACTTATACAGCGCCTGCGTGGATTGCCCCTTCAGCCGAAATAAGTATTACAAAACCTCTTTTCTTTGATTTTTTTCTTTTGAAATTTTTCTCTAAAGTTTGAATCGAGAAGTATGTTGCACACGATGGTGAGTGTGGGCTAAAATTGTTTTGATACTTACATAATGATTTCCATAGGCTGAACTCTTTTTGTAGATTCAGATAATTGAAACAAGATGCTCGATTAAGTTTTGGAATTCAGACAGAGGATTCCAAATCTGTAAAGAGTATTAAATAATGATCAACTGAAAATTTTTTAGCCCTAGTATAAAAAAATTACCATCACACAAAACCTTTTCAAAGATGTATTGTTTGAGATACACTGCAACATTAGTAAGAAAATCTTGGAAATTAACCTGTGCCACTTTGTTGACGCTTTGCTTTCGGAATCATACGGACTTTTCTTACTTCGCGAAATGGATACATGTCTAAAATGTCTATAATCAACAGCACCTGACCTGTATTCCCCAGACGCGCGGATTGATCGAAGGTCTATTTTATTTCCATTCTTTCTAATCATATAACTTGAGCTAAAAAAACTGATACTCTCTCCCAACGCGATCCATATATATCGGATGAAATTCACCGCAAACATGAGCTCAAAAATAGCCACTCTGCTTTTAGCGACTTGTAGATAAAAACAGTTAATTTTTATTCCAGTTCTCTTTTCTTCTCGTCTTTATTTTATAACCCACTTCCATAGACTGTAGTTTTTTTTTTTTTTAATTTTGTTTCGCTATATATATATTTAGAAGTAAGTATAGCATTATAATCAGCAAATAATTAGTAAATATCAATTTTAATTTATAACCGAATTATTATCTATTCTTGTCACCTTTACACATTTTCTTAATGAGTCGCTCGAATCTACCATCCATAAATTATGATGATTCCCATTCTTCTGAATCATTAGATCAAAGGCAAAGTCATACACATCTACCCCCGCTGTCTGAGACTCTTTCCCGTGTCGATGAGCACTTACGAAGTAGGGGTGAGATTCCTCGCACAACACTAGGCAGAACATTGGGAAGGCCAGGAGATTTGTCAATATATTCTCTTGGGAGTCGTTCAAACTTCGGCACTGGCAATACATCTCATAGCCACCAACCTGAATTGATGGCTACTCACCGTCAAGAAGGAAATTTATATATATCAAAAAATTTACCAGATCAGCCAAGATATCCTCAAGATAGACAACAAATTCGAAGTGGGACAAGAGAGAACTTGATGAGTGGCCGCAATTTCGACAACTGCATTCCTCAGCAAAATCACTTCCCTCTCCATCCTCATGCTGATGTTCAGTCAGTCACCACAAGTTATCATTTATCCCACCCCAGTGCTTCTTCAGCATCTCCAAGAAATTCATCAAGCATGGAAGCTACGTCTTCGCGCGACAGCACCACCAGTTCGCAAAACGATGATTCGACATCATCACGATGGGTATGTGAGGAAGAGGGATGCGGAAAAACATTTACTCGCAGCTACAATTTAACACAACACAAAGCTGCATGTCATAGAGAAGAAAAAAGACATGAATGCTCTTTGTGCGTGTTTGTCTTATTTCAAGTCCGACAAACGATCTTCATAGAGACTATCAGAATTCACCAGAGCTGAAATCCTGACAATTATATAGATATTCAAAACTGTCACGTGACTAGACAATGTTTCCTCCATCATTGCCAGCCATATTTCTATTATTAAATAAAATGAATAAATATCTCCATCTATGATTAAAAATATCTAAATGAAATTTTGTCTCATATACAATGGACCCTGCTGTGTTTTCCCTCTAGATTTTTTCTTTTTCACGATTTTTTCATCATTTTCACATATTCCCATTATTTTTTCACCATTTTGCACCATCATGCTTCTTGCGTTCTTTTAACTTTTCTCAAAGTTTAATTTCCTTCTACTTATCGCAAAAATTTTCCTTTTCTGAATTTCTAAATTATATCATTTCATCCTTTTATTTACTCTCATTTTTTTATACCAAACAATATTTATGGTCTCTTGCTAAGTTTGCTAATTGAATATTTAAATTTTTTGTAGTTGTGGTTCAACATTTTATAGAAGGAACGATTTGGTCCGGCATCTGCGCTCTCATACCGGTGAAAGGTAAATTGTAATTCACCAAAAATTCTTCAGAAAAAAGAACAGATGCATTATCTCGACAATCCATTTTCCCTCATTAAGATGCCCTTTTTAAACAAGTTTATTAATTTATAAAAACTTTTTTTCTACAAAATGTACCTGTTTAACGGAAACACAATTCATAACAATAGGCCATACAAGTGTGAATGCGGGACAAGGTTTACAAGATCTGATCTTCTAAAGTAAGTGATGTTTCCTTATTTCTCCTGCTTTTAATTTAACAAAAAATTAATAAAAATGTCTAATTTTTTTAAAACAATCAATACGCACCTGAAAGTACAGCCGACACAAACAAGTTGGAGCATGCCCACTTACTGCCTCTAAGTAGAAGATTTGGGAATTTTTGCTGTCGGAGACTGAACTGCCAGCTGCCATACAAAATAAGAAATAATTCTGTTTAACTGACTTAATTTTTAATTTTATCTTTTTATTTTAGATGTGCGCCTACTTTATTTTTTTATAAATAATGACAAATTTTATTTATTTAAAACATATTTACTACTTATTTTCTTATAATTGAGTTTAGATACTTTAGTCTTCAATCTTCTTGTTTTATAAGATCATGAAATTGTAGTAGGAAGCTATTTGAAGTGATTGGGAAAAAAAAGGAATAAACATGAAAGTTGAAGAGGTAAAGATGAGGAATGTACATGTCCATAAATTTCCACTCATGGTATCAATGTTTTTCACACACTCATTCACCACAGAAAAATTTGGGGGGGGATATTGCTAGCAATACCCCTTGTTTAAACTCCATTGAGCAACAAATCTATGCCTGAATTATGCACACATCATCACCATGAAGGAAATTGTTTGGCCTTACATTTAGTCAGAGATTTGGCACAAATTGAGCCCAAGATGAACCTACATTGATCACCGTTTGATCTTGCATAATCCTAATTTGATCATGAATTGAACTCCCTTGGAGCTCACTTTGATCTAACATAAGCTTTTTCATATCCAATATGTCAACTATTCATCTTCAAAATGATTTGAAATGAATTTCACATGAAATATCAGAATCAAAACCAGTAATTTTGAGAAAATGGCTCCTCAACATGAATAATCTACAATAAAATACCATAAAAATTCAATTTGATTACTGAAAACTTTTGGTAAAATGACTAATAGATATTTAATTTAGAAAATAATATTCCATTTCTCAATTTCAAATTCAAAATATAAATCCTTGTTTCAGATGTGAATTTTGTAGATTCCTCACCTTACTATATTATGAGTCATATTTGAGGTATTATACACCTTTGTAAATATGGTGTTGTGCTTCTAGAAATTATCTCTGTTTGAAGTAAACTTTATTAAAGCTTGATTCCAGAATGATACATATTTTATAACAATTTTGAGAAAAAAGTCACTAGTAATGAAGTTAGCCTTTTATCTGTCCTTTATTAAACCTCACTTAATCCTACCTAAATCCAAATTGACCCAAAAAAACTTTATTCAAGATCTTTTTTAGCCCAGGTTGATTCAAGATTAGAACAGAATATTATTTTACATATCCAATATGCCTATTGATTAAATTTCTTCACGCTGTTGACAATCCTATAGTACTAGCTATAGGCCTTGACCAAGGGAGATGGAGAAAAACCAGAGAGAAAATCCCCTGTCCCTTTAGAAAAATAGAGTGAGATTTACTTGCTAAAGTAAGTTGGTTCCTGTTTGCTAAAGCCCCTTTTTCAACACACTTGACTGCTTGATGAGCCAAGAAAGTAGCCCCAGACAGACTACCAGACCAAAGAACTGAAATGTAGACCAATGTCCACACCAGAGAAAGAAATGATACTTGATGTAGGTTGCAAATCCACACCAGAGACAGCAATAATACTTGATATAGCTTGCAAGACTACACCAGAGAAAACAGTTTCCAAATTTGAGTTAAATGAAGAACTAACCTTGCAACAAACACAGCCAATTTTGGCCAAAAACAGTGAAAACTGAGTGAGGAACAAGGATATCACCTCTGGATTGTTGTATGATAATTAAAGTTGCCCCAAACTGTCTTATTCACTATGTACACACAGACCACTATCTAAGAGCCCATGCAAACCAACAAGTTTGGCGCCTGTACCAGCCAAATTGAATAAAAACCCTCCAAAAGCACTCCCAAACCTTCTAAAACAGAGGCGGGCGGGCCGCCTGAAGCGGCCCGGCCTCCCTGAAGCCAGAAAACCAATAAAAACACCTAATCTACTTAGAAAAATTAACTACAACTAATAAAACCCTTAAAACACGGAATTTCACTATAACAACATTGAGACATGAAATATAGAGCTAAATTAGCCCTATCCAATGGTACTAAGTACTTAACTTTAAGACTTAAGGTTAGCCCGTAAAACACGAAAAACAAAATTAAACAGCTATCTTTTGTAACTGAAGAATGAGGAATTGACCCCTTAAAACTTAGAATATGAAAAATATTATGAAGACATGAAATATATAGAAAAACAGGGGCTATCCAATGATAGTACCCACATACCCGCAGACCCAATATCCACAGAATAAAACCAGAAAAATACCCAATTCCTTAACAGATGCCAATTAAGACATGCACAAACAGCGCCAAATCACCAGCAAAGGCCCCTGCCAATGTTGGAAGACCACATCCTCCCTCCAATTAAGAATTTCCACATTCTTTCTTCATCAAACCACCATGTTCAACCTTCTTCCCGAACATGCCTCTGAAATGGGTCCTTGCCAATACTGCATTGACAATAATCTAATCTGTGCCATGACACCACCTATCCATCCATACAGAACGTCCTGCGATGTCTGCCAATCTAGAAAGAAGCCTTGCTACAGACCTGGTCCATTATCTTCTGCAACAGCTTCACCTCCACCTCAACCTGGTTTATCTTCTACCAGCACCAAAAGATATAGGCCATCCATCTTGATTCCCAGATTAATCAAAAAGCTACACCCCTCCCAGAAGAGTGCCAAAACCACTAAAACAAAAAGTTCCACCATCCCTGGTCCATCTGATGGTAAAAAATTCCATTTCTTCCTTCCACTTTATAAAACTGATGACTTCTCAGTTTCTCCATCTTCTGACAGTGATGATAACAATGTAGGATCTCTTGAACCACCAACCCCAAACTACTTGCCCACAATTAAGGTCAAGTTCCAACAACACACATCTTAACAGAAACACCTTCTGCTTAACTACTTCCAATCCACTCCTGCTAGAGATCCACAGGACATTGAGAACAGATGACACCTTATTCACCAATTCAAGGCTAATTCTGAACACTTCATTTCATCTTTTGATTCCCTCTGTAATTCCACTAGTACTTGAGCTTGATTCAGAAAAAAAATTGACCACACCATCTATAGGATGTAACCACAAACAACCCTCAGTTTTAAGTCTTGGGGGACCATCCTCATTTTATAGTCATGGGGGACTCAAAATCCCTCAGTTTAAAGTCTTGGGGGAGTCAAAAACCTAAATCATAAACCCAGAACCAGAGATTAACCACATTAAGACAAAGAGAAAAAACTGAATTTCTGGGGTAATTGTGAATAGAGCTGCCAGCCCATCAATTACCCCCAAACTTGCCTTTGCTAAATTCAGAGGCTCCCCCTGTGGATACCCTCTGCCAATCTTTCAAACCCATTCCAACAACTAAAACCCATTCCTCAGTTTATAGTCTTGGGGGACTACACCATCAAACAATACTCAGTTTAAAGTCTTGGGGGACTAACACAGTGTTCAGTTTAAAGTCTTGATGGACTATTCTTGAAACAATAGATTTTTAAGTTTAGAGTCTTGATGGACTGTCCAGAAAAAATCTTGAAGATATATCCCATTAATAAAAGATCAGTTTAAAGTCTTGAAGGACATTCCAGAAAAAAAATCTTGAAGATACAGCCCATAAATCCCAAACCAAAAACCATCAAAGCCAAAAAAATTTAACCTCCTTTAACAAATAAAACAAAATAAAATGGGATGCCCCAGCCAATTGATGATCTGATCCCCTGATACCTTACCCACATCCAAGTGCACCTTGATGTGGTCACATCTAAAAAAAAATTTATAATTTTTTTTTTGATTTTGACTCCTCCTCTTCTACCAAAAACATTGACAGAGCCCTATCTTGAGCCTTTGAACAAACATAGCCTCAATAAAAAAATTAAAAGAAAAAAAGAGAAAAAAGAAAATAATCTTGAATCCACCACTTTCACAGCCAAAACCCTAAAACCACATAGAAAAGCCAGCTCCAGGTCTACAGAAATAATCACTGGGTGGGCTCCCTCCAATAATTAAAAATGATGGGAGAAAACCATTGATCCACCACCAATCCAAAATTTCCAAAAGACATCTAAGGCAATCCTGTTTAAAGTCATAGAGGACTTAAAACCTGAATCAAAAAAAACAACACTAGAATTCAACTAGAAAAAAACCAAAGGCTTGAAACATACATTCTGGGGTAACTATTCTACAGAGAAGCCAGATCATCAGTTACCCCCACACTTGCCAAAATAAAATCTAGAAGCCACCCCTGGGTACCTTCTAACAAAAACACAACATCAAACAAAATTAAACAAAACCAATAAGCATGAGGGGTCCAGCACTTGAAGACCAAAAGAATTTCCAGTTTAAAGTCATGGTGGACTAAAAACCTGTTAAAAAAATAACCAATACTAGAATTCAACAAAATTAAGAGAAGGGGTTGGAAACAGACAATCTGGGGTAACTGTTGTTAGAGCAGCTAGCCCATCAGTTACCCCCACACTTGCCAAAATAAAATCTAGAGGCCCCACCCCTGGGTACCTTCTAACAAAAAAAAGATCTTCCAACACAAATCTTCTCCCATAAAAAACCAAAACCATTAATAAACCATTAAAATTCTTGAAAGCCAAAAAAATCCAATTTAGAAATAAAATTTTTCAGTTTAACCTCATTCTGGAGGTTAGATAAAACCAATGATCATCACTTTTATCTTCATTTTCATTTAAATAAAATACCCATCTTCACTTGAATTTTTCTTTTCTTCCATCTTCATTATACTAATATTTTTTTTCCTTTTTGATATAGAGACTTGAACCAGAGAGACTGATAAGAGTTGGATAAAACAAAAAAAAAATTCCTGACCAAATACATAGAGGCCAAATTAAGCAAAACCAAAAAAATAAAGTAGTTTATCCTCATTTCAGATGAATCAGATTCTTGAAATCCAAAGGTTGAAACCAATAAGTTTGCCCCTAGGGCCTGAACCCCCTGAGCTCATCTTCCAATTCTGATATCCCAACATCAGACCTCCAAACAAATCTTCCATCCTCCTCCAAACACAGAGTCTACCATAGTTCACATCACCAGAATCAATAAATTCTCCACCCTGTAAAACATCTGAAACCTCCACCACATCTTTAAAATCAACCTCCATACCAGTGACATCCAAAACATCACAATTTTCCTCTTCCCTATAGGAATCTTGCTTAGAATATGCAAAATCCTCCAGATAAACATCCATTACATCAAAATAAAAAATCCTCCTCCAAGCAGAGACCTTTTGATCTTGAGGGAACCACCTGAAAATAATCTTCCTCTATTAGAAAAAGATCCAAGACAGAATCTTTCTATCCATCCAAAAATTCAACTAATAAATTCTCCTCCAATAAGCCATTATCTGAAACTTCTAGTGAATACATCTCCAAAACATCCAGTGAAACACATTCCTGAGTTCCCATGGTATCCTCTGGAAAAGAAAAGTTAGCTTCACAAACATCATCAGAGTCACCATCTTCTGAAATTGATGGCGCCAACACCTCCCCAGAAGCTGAAATTTCCACCACAGTCTTCGGAAACTCTCTGTCAAACAGTATTTCCTCTCCAGATTCCACATCCCTAACCTTCATACAATCCAAATATACCAAAATAACCTCCTTTAAAACAGCCATAGCAGGAATCCTATTTTCTCCATTTGGAAGAGTCTTCATCAAGTCAGCCTTGAAAAGAATCTCCATAACCTCCACCTTTACATCCCTACCCATGGCACTCCAAAATACATACTTGGCCCCATCTTCATGTGGTAATATATCATTATATACCAGATAATCCAGAGCCTCCCCAAACTCCTCCATAAATTCCCCATACTGAGAAAGAGAAGTTACACCACTTTTCAATTCCCACTTCCTAGCAATCCCATGAAGATCCACCATTGAGAAAGTAGTAGGCCACCTTTTAACCATTTCAATCTTCAACTTTCCCCAGTCCTGACTCCTATATCGTGCCATACCAGAAACTTCCTTCTCCACCTCTGTATTGCCAATAAATAAGACTACTTGCCTAACCATGTCCAACAGTGAGGCCCCATCAATCTCAGCAGCAACCTCAAACCTAGCCAAAAACCCCTTTGCATCCTCCCCCAAAAACCTTGAACCATCCCAATACTGTATCCTGACCATACTAGCAAATCCAAGTTACAGCCTCCAATTTCCACCAAAGATAGCCAAAGTCCCCCCCCCAATAGTCTTAAAGACCTAGGAGGGACCAAATCCAACAGAAAAGAAGACCCCTAGACTAACCACAAAGAGATATAGCACCAAATTAAAAAACCACCAAAGGAGATCCACCAAAGAGAGAAGCCTAGATCAACAGAGATTCCAAAAAACTAGCAAGTTCTACCCCACGTTGGGCACCAGAAATGTAGACAATCCTATAGTACTAGCTATAGGCCTTGACCAAGGGAGTTGGAGAAAAACCAGAGAGAAAATCCCCTGTCCCTTTAGAAAAATAGAGTGAGATTTACTTGCTAAAGTAAGTTGGTTCCTGTTTGCTAAAGCCCCTTTTTCAACACACTTGACTGCTTGATGAGCCAAGAAAGTAGCCCCAGACAGACTACCAGACCAAAGAACTGAAATGTAGACCAATGTCCACACCAGGGAAAGCAATGATACTTGATGTAGGTTGAAAATCCACACCAGAGACAGCAATAATACTTGATATAGCTTGCAAGACTACACCAGAGAAAACAGTTGCCAAATTTGAGTTAAATGAAGAACTAACCTTGCAACAAACACAGCCAATTTTGGCCAAAAACAGTGAAAACTGAGTGAGGAACAAGGATATCACCTCTGGATGGTTTTATGATAATTAGAGTTTCCCCAAACTGTCTTATTCACTATGTACACACAGACCACTATCTAAGAGCCCATGCACACCCACAAATCTGGAGCCTGTACCCGCCAAATTGAATAAAAAACCCTCCAAAAGCACTCCCCAACCTTCTAAAACAGAGGCGGGCAGGCTGCCCAACGTCGGAGTTGCCGCTTGAAGCGGCCCACACTCCCTAAAGCCAGAAAACCAATAAAAACACCTAATCTACTTAGAAAAATTAGCTACAACTACTAAAACCTTTAAAACACAGAATTTCACTATAACAACATTGAGACATGAAATATAGTGCTAAATTAGCCCTATCCAATGGTACTAAGTACTTAACCCTAAGACTTATGGTTAGCCCGTAAAACACAAAAAACAAAATTAAACAGCTATCTATTGTAACTGAAGAATGAGGAGTTGACCCCTTAAAACTTAGAATATGAAAAATATTATCAAGACATGAAATATATAGAAAAACCGGGGCTATCCAATGATAGTACCCACATACCCACAGTCCCAATATTCACAGAATAAAACCAGAAAAACACCCAATTCTTCAACAGATGCCAATTAAGACATGCACAAACAGCACCAAACAACACAACAAAGGCCCCTGCCAATGTTGTAAGACCACAACACTTACTTAAAATTCCCATTAACATTAACTTTCACTGGAAATATTAAACAAAATTCTTGAAAATATAGTATGTAAAATCAAAATAAATCTAATATAATATGCTTACAACAAATTTTTTTTTCTGGATTTATTGAAACAAAAAATTGTTCATTTGTGAAAATAAAAAAATACTATCCATCCTTAATTTAGAATTTATTTTTAAAAATTTAATGCCCCCTCACTTTCAAGTTTATCATGTATTTCAAAAATTATATTTATAATAATTTTGTGAATAGTACACCTGAAAAGTAAACCTTGAGGATATCAAAAACTAAAAAATCAGCAAATTGAAATATTTTTAATTGATATGAATGGAAATAATGATTGAAAAACACCATTAGAGAAATTTTGATTTTGAATAATAGGCATACTTTCTCAAGTAAATTTCAATAAAAATAATTATTATTCTTACATAAGTTTCAGTGGATACATTTGAGCTCAAAAAGAATTAAAATTGACAAAATGAGACTTTTATAATTCATATCCAAAAATAAAATTACCCTTCATTATCTACCTGTAAACTATTTTAAATTAAATAATTTCAACGTCAGTTTATACTGATGTTATATTTCTTTCTAAAAAAATTTATTATATAGATTAATAGTCATAAACAGTTGACATAGATGTTAATTTTATATAAGCAAAATTTAATGCATAAAGTAATAAAACTATCTTTTATGTAAAAAGTGAAGTAGGAAAAAAAATATTATTATATTTTTGATGCAATATCAATAAAATTGAAGATAGAGCATATCAAAAGTTTAAACTAAATTTCAATTTTGATATCATCATTTTATTTTATTTTACTTGAGTAGAAAACAGATTTTAAGTCTCAATATAATTTTAAATCCCATTAGTTTGTAGATTTCAACATTTGAAACTATGAAATAAATATTTATGAAAGAATTTTACAATATTTGCCCTTCTAAAAACTCATAAATCCAACTTCAAATCTTCTAACCTTCATAAGTAATCACAATGCACTCTGAAAATACTCTATATTTAAATAATTAAAGGTAAAAAAAATTATGTTTTTATTTTTTATTTCAATTTTTAATAAGTAATATATATATATATTATTTCTTAAAAAGTCTAAGAGGGAACTTAATAGTGGTTTTCACAATAAATATATAGATTCAACTTTCAAAAATTTTTTTTGGAATAAATTACAAAGACAAAAAGGATATTTTTTGATGAAAGAATACTGATTTAGGTTCTCTTAAAATTTTATTAACCATTTTTATGAAATATAAATCCATGGTTATAATTCTTTATGATATTATCATAGAATTTTTCCTTTTTTAATATAATGATTTTCTATTGTGTGTTATGTAGGTTAAGATAAGTTTAAAGGAATTATTGAAGATATATATACCAGACACAGTAAAATCTGTAGATTTATAACTATAACTTACTTTTCTGATGTTTTACATCCTTGATAAGTAGCTCATGCATTACACAAGTAAGTAATTATAGTCCCTGGAAATAAGTCCTTATGAATTCCAAATTTTTTGTTATTCTTAAAATCATTACTCAAATAAACTGAAAATCTCTTCAATCACTAATTGAATGAATGAATTTCAAAATCTTATTTTGTAGGCATAAAAGTTTGAGTTATTTTTTATATTATCAAATATTATGAACATTTGTTAATTTTTACTTCAAAACTAATGATCATAGCAGAGTAATACTGGAACAATCAGATAAACAAGGTGGAATAAAGTCATATCACAACAGGAAATGATACAAAATTGTTGATTTTTTAGATCACAAAATTCAACATATTTTTGACATATTTTCCCACCTTTAGATAATGTTTAGTGGATTTTAACATTATTATAACAAACAAGCTTAAAAATATTTTTTATTTTTTTAACAAAAATAAATATTTTTAGATCATTTTTTTTAAAAAAATGACTTATTTTTATGCTTTATCTACAATAGTTAGTAGTTTTTTTTTTTGCAGAAATCACTTTTTTTGATATTCACTTTTTGAATTTTTTAAGAAAGTTCATTGCATTAAAGTTTTGTGTCAATTTTTCATTAAAACATCATATTTTAAATTTAGAGATTTGGTTTTGAAATGATATATATTTTAATGTTAATTGACTCATTATTTTTGGATTGATAAATTATGTTAAAATTGTGATTGCTTATTTCTAGTGAGTGTACATCATAGTTGGTTTTCAACTCAAAGATCAATAAATATTGAAATTTTGTAAAGTTATAAATATACTTTAAACCTTTTTGATTTAAATAATGTTTGATGTTATTTAATCATTCTATAAGTAGAACACAATTAAAATCATATAATGGTACATTGCTTTCAATTTCTAATACTAAAATTCAATTCTACTTGAAACATTGGAAACTAAAGCTTGGTATCTCATATAAGAAACTCACAATTTTCAAAAATCATATTTCCCATTTTTTAGACATGATACATGTCGGTCAGTCGTCTAGAAGAAGGTAAGAAAATTAGGGGAAAAGGAGGAAAGAAGGAGGAGGACAAGGGAAAATAAAAGGAATAATTTTTAATAGTATATTTAATTTTATTTAAGAGGGAAAACAACGGCGAGCAACTTTGAGAGATGACAAAAGCTTAGTATTTATTAATAATAATATTATTTAATGTAAGGGTTCTGCGCGGCAAACACTTTTAATTACTATCAGACTTAAAGCAACCTTTAATTTGTTATATAGACTTTTAATTAGATTTGTATTACTAATAAAAAAATATAAACGTAATAAAATAGTTATTTAATTTGTTGAGTGTTTAATAAGTGATGAGGCTACAGGGGATTATCCAAGGCCCTTTTATAGGCAATGGGTCATCTGAAGCGCTACTATATTTGTAAATACAATGATTAGAATAGAATAAAACAAATATATCAAAGAGTAAATGAAACATAACAATATAGAGAAAAACATGAAACAATTAATTTAAACCCCAATTAAGAATCCAATTTTCCCGCCATTAATTCCCAAATCAGTAAGTGAAAATAGTGAATAACTAAACAAGATTGGAACATAGGAACTATGAGAAAATTAATTCCAAACAGATGGTACAGTCTGATTAAAGGATATTTTAAGTGAAACAAAAAATACTTTGACGCAACAAAACATGTAATTAATCTCAATTTAGTATAAATTAATTTATTTGTTTTTTCTAACACAATTAAGGGTCAAAAGAAGCGTCATTAATTATTGTTTAGTATTATATGAGAGGTATTATTTAATATATAAATTTAAGTATTTAATTTAAATATATTATAAGTCAATTTTACACTTATAATTATAATATATGTTTTTCAATTAATTAAATATAAATTTATAATTATTAAATACATAAAAATGCGCCATTATTTGTAGAATATATTATATTATGTTCAATTTAACTGTATATAAAAATTTATATAACCAATAAATTTAATGTAACACTTGTATATAATAAAATACTTATATAATTTTATTATGCAATAAAATATTAAGTTATATTCATTAAATACAATTATTACCCACTCTTTCAGGTTTTATAAGTTACATATCATTTACTGGACTCCTGGAATAGCCTGGCTGACAATACACATTAAAATATATTTTTAGAATAATTTCCTAATTAGTTTCAAATACATGAAACAAATGACCTCAATTTATTTTAATACTTAAACCATTCTGATTAGTGAATTTCACAATCCTCTAAGTAACATATAGTTAACATTTGTACACATATGCATGATTGCTCTTTTTGTTTAATTTTAGCTGAATCTAACTAGGAAAATCTCATGTTGAATATCAGCTGTTGATAAACTGATTATATTAGAAGCTAATATTTCATATGAGAAATTTGATATTGAGTTTGGGAAACATTAATATGTGTGGGGCTTTATAATTGAGACATTTATTCAAGTAAGTAAAAAAGGATGACCTTCTAAATATTTCATATATATATATATATATATATAATAAAAATTAATTATATAGTAAAATTTAACTATGGTTTTATACTAATGTCAAATAAAAAAAGGGATTGAGCTAAAAATTTCAGTAAAGAAAATAAAAATAAGTTAAGTTAATATACTTGTTTCTATTTTCATATTTTTGAAAAGACTTACTTAGGGGAGAAAATTATTTGGTTTTAGAGTACAAGATTTTCTAGATTAAAATCTTCACAATATAGTTTGACCCTCTCAAAAAGAAAATTCTAAAAATTTTACTATCAAAATTTATATATTTTATAAGTAATAGAAAATGGAATGGTGTCTTTGACAATGAAGCTTTAGAAAATGAAATAAATGATTTAACTTTAAAATATAATTTTTGAAACAAAAAATCATGTATTCAAAAAAATTATATATCTTACAATCAAAATAGCAGTATTAATTAGGCAACTCTAACAACTTTGGAAAGAAAAAAAGAAAAAAATTATTAGTAAAATGCATAAGTTATTTTTAGAATTAAAGGAAACTTTATAGCTCTACCTGTAAACCAGCCTTAAAGCAGGTTTAGATTTAACATGTAGAAATTCATACATAGTACCCTTGCATCATGAGAGTAGAATAAACTTTATGTAGTTCTATTAAATTAATTTATAACAGTATTCTTATTTTTGACTTTTTCATTAGTATAACTATATATTTTTTAAATTTTTTTTTCAGAAAACAAGTTCAAAGCTGCCCATCACTACTTCAAGTTGAAGCTCCATATGATGTAATAAATGAATGATATATTATAATAAATTTTTCTAAAGACTTTTCAAAAATGGTGATTAAGAATACTTATTATAATTTTTTAAAAAAAAATTTTATTCTATCTCTTGAAAAGAGATGTCCATATCTCAATTTTATTAGTTTTTCCTCAGAAAAATTTACTCTTGATCTAAATAAAATTGCATCACTATTAACTAGATGTTATTATAAAATTTTACCAATTATTTTATATGAACAAAGTTGAAAGTATGTATAAATTAAAGTGTTTCCACATAAACTTACTATTATTCCACCAGTAATTTCACATTTAGATTTCATTATAATTGTAAAATAGGTTTTTCAATAATTTTAATAATACCTTAGTATTTAATAATTTAGTTACATAGTAGATTTTGTTTCCTTTTTTTTATATGAGGCTTATTATATAAACACCACTTTTAGATTTTTTCCATTTTGAAGTCTGATAATTTTAAATTTTCATTTAACTACCCAAATTATATCAAAAAAAATTCAAATGAATATATATTTTTAATGTACTCTTTTTGATAAACTCATTATTTCTTTTAGGTT
The DNA here is from genome assembly GCA_030280995.1 of Hemileia vastatrix. NCBI lineage: Eukaryota > Fungi > Basidiomycota > Pucciniomycetes > Pucciniales > Zaghouaniaceae > Hemileia > Hemileia vastatrix. Next base: position 16,197,960 of record JASXTE010000017.1, read on the forward strand.
ATTTTTCAACTATTTATTTTAATCAATTACCCACTAATTTATGGTCTTTTATTGTTGTTAATTACATCCAGACAAAATAAGGATACTCTCATATTATATTGGAGTTTTAAATTAAAATCCAGCCAGAGGAAACCTGGCTGGAAGTACTAAATTGAAATTTAAGGGTCCAAAGCCAATTTCAAAGGCTTGGGTCATAAATTAAGGTTTCCAAAAAGTAGCCAGTAGAAATCTGGCTGCAATAAAAAGTAATTTTTTTAATTAAAATACATAAATAAATAGACATGTGTTAATATAAGATATAAAACACTCTGCATCCGATTAGAAATGGCCTTCCATTGTTACACATAGAAACAAAATCAAATGTTGCTTTCAGCAAAATTGGTCATGTTTCAATATTTTGAGCCAAGTAAGCTCAGGAAAAGTTCAAGGAAAAAAAATTGCATAATTAAAACTCTACCAATTTAATATGGTGGGGAGGTTCATATTTTAGAAATAGGTGGTGCAAATTATATTTCCCTTTAAAAAAATTTGAAAATAAAATAATTTTGACGCAATGTAAATTTAAATGTGATGAGTGTATGTTTTTTAGCTACATGAAACATAGTAGCTAGAATTATGTGGTGTCAATTTTTTTAGATGTGAAATGCAGCATGCCACAAACCTTCATCTGTACAACATGCAGCCAAGTAAATTCTAGCTGGAATTAGTATATGCATGATCATGCTGCGTACAGTGCCTTGGCAATATTATTGTTGGAATTTGGATTAAGTTTATCATATGACTGGGAGAGCTGCATTTTTTTGAAATAGAGATCAGTGAAAATTCATGATATCCACATCTATTTTCCACTGAATTTATTGTTCCTTTCTCTGTCTCACTTACTTTTTTAAAAATTATTGATCATATTTTTGCTTTATCATTTTAAATTATTGGTACTATTTTCTTGACCTTGTCCGATTACCAGTAAGTAAATTTTTCTTGCTATAGTATTTCATATCATTTTTGTTTGTTACTCTTTTTTACAATTTTAATAAGTTAATCTAATGAATCTAATTCTGAATATATTTTTAAGGTATCTTTTACTGTACCCTTTCAAATCATTATCAAAAAATTCATTTTTTGGTTAACTTAAACTTTTTTTTTTTTTTGTCAATTTACTTTTCTTTATTCCTTATCAAAAATGTTCAATTTATTTATCTAACTATTTATTTTTTAAAACAGTGATTATAAAATAAACTTTATAATTAATTTTGATCAATCAGCTACAAATGGAAGAAGATTTTATAGACACATTAGTTCATGTTTTGCTTATCATTTTTCTATTTTTCTTTAATACTATCTCAACCATTATATTATTAATATGAAAAGTAAAACATCATCTTGTACTTTCTGAAAGAATACAGGATAATTTTTTGCTTTTCATAATAATAATTAGATTTTTTGTACTTTAAATTTGATTTATTTGTTTTTAAGTTATTTCAAAGTCTTGTACTTTCTGAATGCATACAGGACAATGCTACAATTTAAAAGTTAATGGTTTATTGAAGTACAACTTTATAAGTCAATATATTGGTCAGAGCAAGATTTTTCATTTTATATATGTGGATATGATAATTCTGTAAATTTTTTAATCTTACTAGTGTATTAGAGTTATACTTTCATTATATTATTAATATTAAGTGTAGAGCCAAATCTCGCACTTGCTGAACGCATACAGGATAATGCTATACTCTTTATATGTATAATTTAATAAATTATACCTTTGAAACACTTTCTTAATATTTGAAATAAAGAAAAAGTATATAAATTTACTAATGTTTAGATATGCTAATTTTATATTTCTAATATTTAAGATATGATAAAGTTAAAGGTATCATTGACTGATGATTGAAATTCTGTTACTATTTTCTAATTTTTAATTTTTTTCTATTTTCAATCATGATTCTATTTTCTTAGGATTGAACCATCAATGAGTAACAATTTGAAAAAAAAACGGCCAGGGAGGAACTCTAACAATAGGTGGGCAAAAGACATTGCTACCAGAATAAAACTTGTAAATGCTTCTGAAATGGATACAAACAGGAAAAATCCACATTTCTATGCAAAATCTTATGAAAATAGTATGACAGATTGCAATAATTATTACAATTTTTTTCCTGGTTGTTGTATTTATAAACCAAAAGGTGTCTTAATACTTAATGTTCTTGTTCAGACTTTAGAAATTCATGAACTTAAAGAACTAGATACGTTAGAAGCTAAAGTGCAATTCATTAAAGATCTTTCTTACTTCAAACATGAAATTACAAATACTGGTCCTCATCAAAGAGCTGGTGGTTTTGAAAAATGGTTTGGTGGTGGATTTGTTTTGGATAGGAATAAATTTTATATATTTGTAAGTATCACATTTTTTAATTTAAATACTGAATTTTTGAATGCTCTTCCTTGAAGATGAATACACTGATGATATTGTACAAACAGTGTAGACAATACTATAGTACTAGCTATAGGCCTTGACCAAGGAAGTTGGAGAAAACCCAAAGAGAAAATCCCCTGTCCCTTAAGAAAAATAAAGTGAGATTTACCTGCTACAGTAAATTGGTTCCTGTTTGCTAAAGCTCCTTTTTGTCACCGGACGACCTACGCACAAGGTCGAGGATGTTCCTGTAAGTGTGATGAGGGATTTTAGAAACTTCTTCGAAGCACAGAGGAATGATTCAAGGAAATTATTCGAAGGTCACTCGAAGTAATAGCTATAGGTTCGAGGTTCGATCGAGAAGAATTATAAACTAGTTCCAAGGTAATAATAATTCTTAAAATCTCACGAAGGGTTGGAAACTCAATAATCAAAGATTTAGGATTTAGAAATGAATATTGAGAAGGTAAAAGAAAGATACAATAACAATGATTTAACTTTTAAGGATTTACCACTATTAATGTAAATACGATATTATAATTTAATTCTAAGGAATATCGAACCAAATACCCAACTCCTTTTATATCCTTTGTTCCTCCTCGCATTGACCTCCCTTCCATCGCAGCATTCCCATTCCATTGACCATTACTAACATACACTTAGACCCTCTCCACTAAATATCCGTCCATGCTCAATTTACCCCTTTTAATTAATTAACAAAACTTTAATGAAAAAAACTACTACTATACTATTTCGTTGATCCTAGCGCTGTGCGTCGCTTATTGAAAAGGACTAAGGTACCCTATTGGGAGATTGACTAATTTAGATTTAGAGTTTAGGCTAGCGCAGTTAAATAGTAAGTACACAAAGGAAAATCGCAGTTGCTATGGAGAATTGCTTTCTGCGCTTCAAGTATAGATTTAGGACTCGATATTATTGATTTATTGAGTTAATTTTGCTTCGAGTGTCACGTGGCGCGTGACAGATGCCCGGGTATAAAAAACGCGAACCCCGTTGAGCTTGAACCATCTTCCCACACTAATTTCCCTTGCCTAATACTTTTTCCCTCATCTCTCAATTATTTATTTTATAATGAACTGCCCTACTCCCACACCCACGCCTCCACACCCTAAAGCGGATGGGGGAATAATCACACAACAGTTTTCACAGACTTGCACGGCTTGTGAAAGCATGGAATATTTCTGTGTCGAAAGTACGGCGACTCGAGGCCCTCGCCAGAAATGCGAGTTTTGCCGTTGGGGGCGAGTGGCGTGCAATGCGTTGACGAAGAAGGCGGAAATTGAAAAACGATTTACAAAAACAAAATTTTGGGTAGTTCCGAAGACCAAAGAGGTGGTCAAAGACATTTGGGATGTCTCGATCGAAGATGAACAATCGGTGGGGGAAAATGATAAGGAGATGAACAATGAGATCTCAACCTGGGTAACCCAGGCCACGAGTTCGAAGCGAGGTGTCGAGGAAGAGGTTGATGAATTGGTGGAGGAGGATGAAGATGAAGTCCCTGTTCCAGGGCGGGCACCCAAGAAACGTCGGGTGGTCATCGAGGACGATGAGGAAGAGAGAGAGGTAGAAGTCAAAGTGGCGCCCAGGTTATTTCTGGAGCCTGATCCCATCTTCGAGGTAAGTTTTAATTGTTTTATTTCAAGGATGAAGTTACTGATGAGTCTTGTTTTAGACATCGAATAACCTGGAAGAGCCGATTGCGGAGCCTGCGCCGGTTATACCAACTGAGGCAAACCCTCCAGCCACGGAAGTAGTTGAAGAGCCCGAAGACACCCTGGACCAGGTGTGGTCGAAGAAACCTCGTCAAGGTCGACGAGTAAAGTTCGCGGAAGAACTATGTGGGGAGGTTGACGCTATTATTGACGCTGCTTCCTTCGACGTGGCGGAGGAGCTCTTGGAGATTGGAGAGGTGGTTCCAGTAGGAGAGGAGGAGGTATTTGATAAATGCAGGAAGGAGATAAGGGTAGCTTCGGAGAAAGTGAAAAGATTGGTTCGAGAAAAATTAAAAGAAAAAATTTGAAATGAAAAGGAGATGGAAAGAAGTAGAAAAAAAAATTGTATTTTATTTTTATTTTATTTTTATTTTATTTTTATTTTATTTTATTATTAGTATTATTTTTTTTATTGTAGGTGAATGTTGTTAATTTTACAAGATTTGAGAGAGAGAAAAAGAAGAGAAAAAAAAAAGAAAAAAGAAGTTTTAAATAAAAAATTTTAGAATTTGAAAGAAGAATTTTAAAGAAATAAAAAAGGTTGTTTTAATTGAAGGAAGTTTTAGTGTTTTTAAAAGGAAAATTTTTATGTAAGAAAAGAGAGAGAAAAAGAAACGGTTTTGTGATTGAGATGAGTTTGTTAAATTGAGGATTTAATTTTTTTTTTTTTTTTTTTTTAAGAAATTTTAGTTTGAAAAAGAGGAGAAAGAAAAGAAAAAAAACAAAGTGTAAAATTTAAGAGAGTTTGAAAAGAAGATTTATTTGTTTCGAAGAATTATTATAGGGAGATTCAGGGGTTGAAGTTAAGTTCGAGGAAATGGTCGTGCCATACAGGATTTGATGATTCGAAGGAAAGAAAAGTCTTTAAAGAGAGAATAAATTTTTTGAAAGAGAAATTTTTGAAGAGAATTTTAAATTTAAGAAAAGAATGTATTTAAAGAATTGAAAAAGAAAAGAAAGAAAATATTTAGAGAGATTTATGAGTTTTTTATTTTATTTTATTATTTATGTTTATTCTATTTTATTTTATTTTATTTTATTTTATTTTATTTTATTTTATTTAATTTAATTTAATTTAATTTAATTTAATTTAATTTAATTTTAATTTTGTCTTTATTTTATTTTATTTTATTGTATTTAATTTTAATTTTGATTTTATTTTTAGTTGGTTTTGGAGGAAATTTTATAGAAAGAGAAGAAAGGAAAAGAAGAGAGAAAAAAGAAAACAAGGCTAAGAAATTTAAGAGGTGTTTTAGATTTTAAAGAAAGAAAGAAAAGAAAAGAAAAATTTTAAATAAAGAAATTTTAAGGTTTTGGTTTTAAAGGATATTTCGAATGAAAAGATTTTAGGAGTTCAGGAGCGTTGGAAACATTGATGGCTGGTTCCCAGGATGTTTTGTCTGAGTCATTGAGGAAGCCTTCCCATTCCACGAGGTATTGAATTTTCCCCTTGCGTATTCTTGAATCAAGGATACGACTTACTTCCCACTCTAGATGATCTTCTACTTCGACCGGTTCCGGAGGGGGTTGGTTCTTGCCCGGGTATATTTCTCGAGCCAGTTCCAGGAGAGATACATGGAAAACAGGGTGAATCGCCTGCCATTTAGGAGGTAACTTGAGTTGAAATGCTGTTTTAGAGACTTCAGAGTCGATTTCGAATGGTCCCAAGCGCTTTTCAGCCAGTTTCTTTGATGGTCTTGTTGTTCGGATGTTTTGTGCATCGAGCCATACTTTGTCGCCTGGTTTAAAGGAAGGAGCAGATTGTCGATGTTTGTCGGCCTGTTCCTTGTATCTTTGAATCGCTGATTCCAAATTTGTTTTAAGTTCTTCTTGGAGTCGTGATATAGTTCGAAGATAATGTTCCGCAGGATGATTAGTTCCTACATGAATTGAGTTGAATCGGGGATGTCGTCCATAAATGGTTTCGAAGGGAGATTGTCGTGTCGAAGAATGAGTCAAGTTATTATAAGCAAATTCGGCCAATGGTAGCCATGTGGTCCAATCGTCTTGTTGGTAACTGACATACATTCGAAGATATTGTTCGAGGATTTGGTTAACTCTTTCTGTTTGACCATCGGTTTCAGGGTGATAGGCCGTGGAGAGATTCCTCGTGATATTGAGTTGTCGACACAGTTGGGTCCAGAATGTGGATACAAACAATGAGCCTCTATCTGAAATAATATCATTTGGTAAGCCGTGTTTAGAAAATACATATTCTAGAAACAATTTTGACAAATCTTCTGCTGTAGCAGTAGTAGTGGTTTTAATAAAAATAGACATTTTTGAAAATCTATCTACTATTACTAATATAGCATCAAAATCATTAGAAATAGGAAGTTGAGAAATGAAATCCATTGATAAAGATTCCCAAGGTTTAGAGGGAATAGGAAGTGGTTGAAGCAACCCATGTTTCCGGTGACGGGGAGCCTTATTCCTATTACATTCGTAACAAGCTTTTATATAGGCCTTGATTTCCTTGGTCATACCTGGCCAGAAGAAATCCCTCGCTATTAACTGGTAGGTTTTATCAACCCCAAAATGACCAGCTAAGGGAGAATCATGTCGACTATTGAAAATCCATAATTTTATCTCATTGTTGTCGGGTATGACTACTCTACCTTCGAAGACTAATAGACCTGATTCAATACTAAATCTTTTAGCCCCTTGCTTCGAGAGTATTTTGTCTTTTAACCCTAAACAATAATCGTCCTTCGACTGAGCTTCGAGGATGTTGGATAGTGGATTTCGAAAAGATTGAATTGTCATCGAATTAAGTTGATGAGTCGTTAACATTGATTCGTTGAAGATTGATTGCACATTTTCTGGGTTCTTGTCAGCAAATGCGTCCCCCCGCTGTGGGTAAACGTCGTCCCGACGTGACAAGATATCTGGGACAATGCAGTTTTTTCCTGGGCGATAGGAAATAGAGAAAGAAAATTCAGACAAAAATTCAGCCCACCTGGCTTGACGCCTGGTTAACACTTTAGAAGACATGAAGTATTTCAAAGCATTGTGATCTGTTAAAATTTGAAAAGGACTATCTAGGCTGAGAAGAAAAGAACGCCATTTTTTAAGACAATGGATAATAGCTAAAAGCTCTTTGTCATGAATTTCATAATTTAATTCCGCGGCTATGAGTTTGCGTGACTCAAAAGCAACAGGATGAAACAAATTTGTTTCAGGATTTAATTGGGAGATGACCCCTGCAATAGCATAATCGCTCGCATCTGTCTCAACTATTGTCGAGGCCGAAGGATCAAAATGCCGAAGAATTGGGGCTGTGGTGAACGCCGTTTTTAGTGCTTCGAATTCCTTTCGTGCTGTAGAAGTAAAAACAAAAGGAATATCTTTTCTAAGAAGAGAAGTAAGATTGGAAATAGTTTTAGAGTAATCTTTAATAAATCTTCTATAGAAGTTTGCAAAACCCAAAAATCCTTGGAGTGATTTAATGTTTTTGGGCTCAGGCCATTCCAGGATTTTCTGGACTTTTTTGTCATCCATGACTAAACCGTCAATGGACAACGTAAAACCCAAAAAATCAATTGATTTGAGGTGGAATTCGCATTTATTATGCTTGGCGTAGAGACCATGATCTCGAAGACGATTTAGGACCTGTCGAACATGATGAATATGTTCATCCAGTGTTTTCGAGAATATTAAAATATCATCTAAATAGACGACTACAAATTGTTCAACAACATCTTGAAAGATATCATTAACAAAAGTTTGAAAAGTTGAAGGTGCGTTACATAATCCAAAAGGCATAACTAAATATTCAAAACTACCAAATCTAGTGTGCATTGCAGTCAGTGGTTCATGACCTTCTGAAATGCGAATCAGATTGTAAGCGCCTCTAAGATCAATTTTAGAAAAGAAATTAGCACCATTGAAAATGGTAAGAAGTAATGACATAGGAGGAACAGGATATGCATTCTTCTTTGTGACTGTGTTGAGCTTTCTATAGTCAACACACAACCTAAGACTACCGTCCTTCTTTTTTACAAAGAGGACTGGGGAGCCGGTTGGAGATTTACTGGCTCTGATGAAACCTTTGGCTACATTCTCTGCAATGTTGTCTCGAAGAACTTGAGATTCGTCCTTCGATAAAGAATAGACAGGACCTGCCGGAGGTACTGGGCCTATTAACTCTATTTGATGGTCGTAGGGTCGATGAGGTGGTAACTTATCGGCCTTGCGGATTGAGAAAACATTGAGGAAATCGTGGTAGATTTCCGGTAGAGTTGATTTGATGGCTTCAACGTTTATTTGGTTGTCCTCTTCATCTTCGAGAGAATCTGTTGAGGTGATACCTGTATTGAGAGAGCATAATTCGATTACTTCGAGGCAATTTAAATCCTCTTCGAGTGAAGTCATCGAGCTAGAAGGGTTAGCCAATTGCTCATTTAAAGAAGGTACAGATGCTTGCAAGTCATCTGGCAGAGATTTGTCCTCTAGCAGGACGTTGTCAGGCGGGTTGTTTAACTCCCTATTGACCTGCATTAAAGAATCAGAAATATACTTAGAGCGTGGGGTGATCAATCCCCTAGTACAATCAATTTCGGGATTCCAATGCGTTAAAAAGTCATGGCCAAGAATGGTATTGTCCATCCTTGGGGCGTCCAAGACTGATAATTCCCACTCGAAGGGGGGAAAATTTGAAAAGTTGAAAACCCATAAAACTTTCTTACTTACCCAATATTTGGGTTCCTCTGATTCGACCAAATAGATGGGAGTTCGATTGATATCTGTAAATGTTAGTTGAAGCTTCTCGGCAAAAGATAAACTAACAAAAGAAATTGAAGCTCCAGAGTCTATAAGACAACTGAAGGGGATATCCTCCTTAAAAAGAATGAATCTCAAGCGGTTTAAGGCAACTCCAGTCCTTAAGACATGGAGGTTCTGTGCACTGGGAGAGATAAGATAGTTTGCTTTGCACACAAGTAAACTATCTACTAGTTTTTTGACTTCGAACTAGTACCTTCTCTTTCCTTCAACTTTACACAGTCTTCCAACTTGTGCTTACCCCCACAATACATACATAACCCATTATCTGCTCTTCTCTTCCTCTCAGCTTCTTTAAGTTCCCCTTTAGGATCCAGTACTTTGCTGATATCTCCTGGGGTCGAGCCTTTTGGTCGAGGTTTATCCTTTCCCTTATTGGGTTTGGATTGAGTCAAGGAGGATTGATTTGGTCGTGGGTGTGAAGAAGGTCCCGATTTAAAATTTAGGCCTTGAGATTTGTTGGCATATCGACGATGTTGAAGTCGTCCTTGATAAATGCCGTCATGCTCGAGGGTTCGATCCATTAAATCCGTTAAAGTAGTCATCTTCTGACCGTGAAGATTTAATTGATCCAGAATCCTCGAAGGAAGTCCTTTCTTGAAATGATACTTAAGGGCAGCATCATTCCAACCTACTCGAGTTTGAAGTGCTCTGAAGTTCAAGATATATTCAGAGGCTTTACCATTATCACTCATGCGAAGAAAATCAAGTTCAATTTCTGCGTTGTCCGTTTCATTAGGGTCCCCAAACAACGTAAAAAGTTGTTCTTCGAACTTTTCCCAATTATTGATAAGTAAGTGGGTTTCTGTCGAAGAAAGCATGAGTAGATAAGGTTCAAACCATCTTGCTGCTTTCCCGGCTAGGAATGAAGAAGCGTAAACAACCTTTGATCGGTCGCTGTTAAAGGTTCGAGGGTCATTATGGAACAGTAGTTTGCAGGTTTGCAAGAAGGGTCGCAATCTGTCAGGGTGATCTCCGTCGAATTTGTCAGGAGATTTCATAGAAGGAGTTTTGAACTTAGATCCCTCTGAAGACGTTGGATTTGAAAGGGTTTTCATAAAAAGTCTCATGAAATCTTCCAGAGAGTTAGATGGTCCCGGTTCTGAGGATTGGCCAGAAGGGTGATTGGCAGGGGCGGATGGTGCCTCATGCATTGTATCCTCTCCTTCTTCTTCATCACTAGAATCCTCAAAATCTTGTGGAATGTCTTCTACAGATTGAACTGAATGTTGCCGTTCCCTAAGGTCGAGTGGTTCCAAAGAGTGAGTGCGAGAAACAGACCTTGTGGCTGTTGGCCTGCCTCTAGCGCAAGCTCTAGTAGTAGCGCCCGTAGGAGGAGTGCGTTGAACAGGTGCCATTTAAAATTTTAGAAGCACCTAAAAAGACGTAGTAGTGCAAAGAATGAGAACTACGGAGAATTAAATTATACTGTCACCGGACGACCTACACACAAGGTCGAGGATGTTCCTGTAAGTGAGATGAGGGATTTTAGAAACTTCTTCGAAGCACAGAGGAATGATTCGAGGAAATGATTCGAAGGTCACTTGAAGTAATAGCTATAGGTTCAAGGTTTGATCGAGAAGAATTATAAACTAGTTCCAAGGTAATAATAATTCTTAAAATCTCACGAAGGGTTGGAAACTCAATAATCAAAGATTTAGGATTTAGAAATGAATATTGAGAAGGTAAAAGAAAGATACAATAACAATGATTTAACTTTTAAGGATTTACCACTATTAATGTAAATACAATATTATAATTTAATTCTAAGGAATATCAAACCAAATACCCAACTCCTTTTATATCCTTTGTTCCTCCTCGCATTGACCTCCCTTCCATCGCAGCATTCCCATTCCATTGACCATTACTAACATACACTTAGACCCTCTCCACTAAATATCTGTCCATGCTCAATTTACCCCTTTTAATTAATTAACAAAACTTTAATGAAAAAAAACTACTACTATACTATTTCGTTGATCCTAGCGCTGTGTGTCGCTTATTGAAAAGGACTAAGGTACCCTATTGGGAGATTGACTAATTTAGATTTAGAGTTTAGGCTAGCGCAGTTAAATAGTAAGTACACAAAGGAAAATCGCAGTTGCTATGGAGAATTGCTTTCTGCGCTTCGAGTATAGATTTAGGACTCGATTTTATTGATTAATTGAGTTAATTTCGCTTCGAGTGTCACGTGGCGCGTGACACTTTTAAAACACACTTGAATGCCTGATCAGTCAGGAAAGTAGTCTCCAGACAGACTACCAAACCAAAGAACTTAAATATAGATAAATTTCCACACCAGAGAAAGCAATGATACTTGATGTAGGTTACAAATCCACACCAGATACTGAAATAATACTTGATATAGCTTACAAGACTACACCAGAGAAACCAGTTGCCAAGCTAAGTTAAATGAAGAACTCACCTTGCAACAAACACAGCCAATTGTGGCCAAAAAACAGTGAAAACTGAGTGAGGAACAAGGATATCACCTCCTGATGGTTGTATGATAATTAAAGTTTCCCCAAACTGTCTTATTCACTATGTACACACAGACCACTATCTAAAAGCCCATGAACACAAACAAATTTGGTATTCTTGAGCTCCAAATTTCATAAAACTCCTCTAGAAATGCTTCCCAGCTTTCTAGCACTGAGGGGGGAAGTCCGCCCAATTTTGGGAGGCCTGCCTGAGGCGGCCAGACCACCCTGAAGCCTGAAAACCACAAAAACCCCCCAAAATACCCAAAATACTTAGAAAAATACACTACAACTACTAAAACCTTTAAAACACATAATTAGGCTATAAAAACATTGAGACATAAAATGTAGAGAAAAATTAGCACATTTTAATGGTACTAAGCACTTAAATCTAAGACTTAAGGTTACACCAAGAATAATGGGGGGGCGGAATTGCTAGAAAGTCCACATCCTTGAACCCTAATTCATATCTTTTTGAGCCCACATTGAATTAGTGATGAAACCAACAAGAACAAATATTGAAATTCTGGTGAACTCAATATGAATACAACTTGGACATTTAATGAAGCATAGGTAATAATACCTTGAATAAATCTTAAGATATGAAGAATAAGATCTTTTTATAGAAATTTTAATACAGTGCAGATCACACCCAAATTATTCTGAAAAATACATATTTTAAACTATTTAAGAAGTTTCTTTGCAATTTTTTAAAAAAAGTACACCAAAGTATAGTTCCAGCAAGATACTATCTGACATAATTATATTAGTTTCTTTGTCCAGAAATACATTGAGAAAATGTAATTTTAAATATGTCAATTTGTTCATGAAAGGTGGGACTGAGTTGAAAGGGAGGAAATTGGGGTTCAAGGATTGTGTAGGCAAGGTAAAGGGGAGGAATGGAGCTACAAGGGTTGAAGAGGCTGGAGAGAGGGGTGAGGAAGGGTATATGGGGTAGCAAAAAGGTTTGGAAAGAGTTGGAAGGGAAGATTAATGGTTTCCAAGGCATTTTGAATGAATAAAAGGGTTGGGGAGAGGCTGGGAGGGGTGAAATGGGGATCAAAAGAGGATGGCATACAATGGGGCTGGGAGGGTAGCAAAAGGGGTGGGGAGGGAAGAAAAGCAAGTGTTGATAGAATTTAAAGGTATGAGGATTGGTGCAAACAGAGGGTGAAAATAGGAGGATGAACTCTGTTCTTTGGGTGAAGAACAGAGTTCACTTCCATAAAATATTATCTGAAACATAGTTTTCAATTCTGTAAAAATAGTTGTAGGTAATAGAGAAAGTCAATGATTTTTTTTATATGTAATCTGAAAGTTTTTAATAAACTTATTGTATTTAAGAATTGTGATATTGTCAATAAATTTTAATTGATCAACTTAAATTAATAAAGTATTTTTTAAATAAGTTGCTTCAAAAAATACTGTGCATTGAGTAGACTCATGGAATGATTTTTTCTGGCTTCCATTCAGTTATCCTCACACTTTCACTATGTTTTCAATATAGATCCATTATTATTTTTGTGTTACTTCAAGTGAAATTTCAGTATTACTTCAGTCTGAGTTCCATCTGATTTCCATCTGACTTCAAGTTGAGGACTTGCTAGAAAGTCTCCCCCAAATATTGTGTGGTTTTAGCATGTAAAACACAAAAAACAAAATTAAAAAGCTATCTTTTTAAATGAAAAATGAGAAATAATCCCTTTAATACTTAAAATCTGAAAAATTTCATCAAGACATAAAATATAGAGAAAAACCCGGGGCTATACAATGGTAGTACCAACATCCCCACAGTCTTGATATTTTCTGAATAAACAGAAAAACAACCAATTATTAAACAATTCCATTTAAGACATATCAAAACAATGCCAAATAGACAAACAAAAGACTCCACCAATGTTGGAAGACCACATCCTCCTTCCAATAGAGAATTTCCACATTCTCCTTCATCAAAAATACCATGTTAAGATTTCTTTCGAAATCTGCTACTGACATGGGTCCTTGCCAATACAGCTTGACAACAATTTCATCTGTACCATTACACCACTGGCTCATCCCTACAGAACTTCCTGTGATACCTGTCACTCTAGTAAGAAGACTTGTTTCAGACCTGTTCCATTGTCCTCTTCAACATCTTCTCTTCTTTCACAACCTGATACACCTTCTACCAGCACCAAAATATCCAGACCATCTGTCCTGATCCCCAGACTGGTCAAAAAATTTCACCCTTCAAAAAATAGTTCCAGCCCCACTACAAACACTAGCTCTACCATCCCTGGTCCTTCTGATGGTAAGAACAATACTTCTTCATACTGAAATTCAATCTGAAAAAATTTACAGTTCATTTCCATCCTGACAGTGATGATGACAATGTGGGAACCATTGAAGCACCACCACCTAATCCATTTCCCACCATCAAAGACAAATTCCTAAATAATTCTTCTCAACAGAAGCATCTCATTCTAAATTACTTCCAATCCACTCCTGCCAGGAATCCACAGGACCTTGAGAAAAGGAAGAACCTCATTCATCAGTCCAAAGCCAATCCTGAACATTTTGTTAAATCTCTTGATTCTTTTCTGTAATTTCTTCTTGCCTGAAACTCTTGATTTAGAAATAAAGAAAATAAAATAGTTTCCTCAGTTTAAAGTCTTGGGGGACTAATCCTCAGTTATAAGTCTTGGGGGACTAACAGCCCTCATTTTATAGTCTTGGGGGACCCAAAATCCCTCAGTTTATAGTCTTGGGGGACTCCAAAACCTGAATAAAAAAGACAGAACCAGAGATCAAAACATTAAATACCAAAGAAACAAACTAAAATCCTGGGGTAACTGTTCTACAGAGCAGGCAGCTCATCAGTTACCACCACACTTGCCTTAACAAAATTCAGAGACTCCCCCTTGGATGCCCTCTGCCAGAATCACATAGTCAGCCTAGTTATCTCCAGGACTGAGTAAATTTTATGTTTAAAAAAGATAAACCTAATTAAATTAAGCTTATTACTTAAAAATAAGGTTAAAATACTTATATATATGGTTATAATACATATATAAATAATTATTACACAACTATATGACTTATAGTACTTTAAATAGCTTATCTATAGACTAATAGTACTTATTAAGGTGTTACTGGAGTCATAATATACTTATCTTAAGTGATATTAAGTAATTATAGACATAAAAAAGCTTATATGTATACATAAACCTCATATTCAGTGAAATATGTAGTTATATTATGTATATTTAGGTCTATAAGTGGGTTTTAACCTCTTAATAGCCTATAACCTTTTTTTATGCTTATTTTAGGTCTTATGGACGTATTCAGTGGACTCAAAATGCCTACACAAGCATATACACCTATTTCAGGCGCATATATCCAGTTTGGACAACTTAATCTGCTTCCTTGGATGGATTTTCATGGATTTATTGGTTGGGATATGATTACTGGGTTAATATGGATGCTTGGGGATGTTTTTGAGGGCTTGGAAAGTTAATTTGGTTCCTTTATATGCTTTGGGTTTCATTATATACTCTTTGAATGAGTTATTTTACCTGTTTCTTTATGGTATTAGCTTTTATCTATTTATTCTATTTATGGCATGGGTCTGTGGTATCATTAATTGTGATGGAGGGTCCTTACTGGAGGTCTGTGTGTTGAAAATACTTGAAGTGGTAGCCATGGGGAGGTGATTGGCCCCCACAGTGCTTTAATTTCTGGAATTAGCAGTGACATCATCTGGATTGAAGGTCTGTGAACTCCAGTGGATTTTGGTATTAGTAAGGGAGGATTTGACGGTTTATTGGACATCACTTACTTACTACACTTCAAATAAACATTATAAAAAAATTATTATCGTATATAAGTATATTATAAAGCATTTATAAATTGATATTATCTTTATATAATCTATAACTATATTTTATTATTCTATTTTCCACCACTAGCACATATATAACCCAAGTATTGTGAGTTTATATTGAGAATAACTATTTTATTAGTCTTCCCCTGAGGTTTAACTACTAAATCATTTAAAAATAAGTAGTAGGACCATTAATATTTAATATTAAATCATACTTAGATACCAGCACACACTGAAAATTGGGGGTCTTTCCTTAGTTATTACTTACTATTTAGTATAATCCTTAAGACGTAATTTTTACTCAAGTATATCTCAAAAAAACCAAATATTTGGGGCAGGAGAAAATTAGTGGATCATCAAAACTCTGTAATTGCAGAAAAAAACCCTTATAATAATTTTACTAATTTTTTATAATTAAAATTAGGTATTTACAGTAGTAACTGTACCCAATCTAAACCCAATTTCATTTGGTATTTGGTCACCAAAATAACACATAATTAAATTGGTATTTGGTGAAAGCTTGGCAAGATAAATATTCACCCTTATAAAGGTCTAGTAAAACTTATTGTTTTATTTTTAACAGATTTTTTTGAATTTTTCTTATATTCTATTTAAATAAATAAAGATATAAATTCAGGGTAAGCTTCAGTGCTTTTATTAGTAATTGTGTTGCTAATATTTATTGTCTACTAATTGCTATATAGGTTTTCCCTTTTTTGATGTGAAAATTTTTTATTTAAATGAGTGCTCCACAGGACAATTTAAGTGAAAGACCTGCTTATAACACCAGGTCTAAAGCTAAAAGCATTGCTCCAGGACATCACCATGGAGGGTCAACCCTACCCACAACCAGAATCTATGAGTATAGAGGAAAAGGACGCCCTTCTAAAAAAGATAACAATCAAAATGACTTCACCTCCACTGCAGGATCAACTGTTCTATCTGTCCAAACAGGTTCTGAAACTAGAGAAATCAAAGTCTACCATGCTAAAGGAGGTAGAGCAGTTGCAAAACAACTTAAAGGTGGGGTTCCAACAGATGAATCAAACTTTGGCAGAGGCAAAGGTAGGGAAGCCAAGCCAAAAATCCCCTACCCAAGGAGGGTCACATCATTCCCAAGAAAAATTCTTGGTAGAGAAATAAAAATGGGATTGGTTCCACCATCAGTGGGCAAGCCACAATTGCAACAGGGATCCACCTCCTCATCAGACTGCCTCAGCTCACCACTAGAGGAAAGCAAAAGCCCCAAAAGTCAGAACTTACTCCTATCCTGTGGTAAGTAGATTACCCTCTCAGATTGAACACAATACTGATGATTACAATATAGGTAATGTTATTGATGTAAAATCTGTACAGAAAATTGAGGAGGACTTAAGACAATTAAGTTTTGATGTAGATACACCTGATTTATCTTTTGTTAATAACAACATTACTATTTATAATAATAATAGAGTTAACCCTCATTTGCCACCACTGATTAGTGAGATAAGAAGTTCACAAAACAGTGAAAAAATTGAGAAGTGAGACATGGAGTATTTAAATAATAATCCAACTTTCCATAGAATTGTTTCAGCATTATGGAATAGAATAACTGAGTGTGAGGAACATACAATTAAGCTCACAAGTGATACAATTTTGTCCTTGACATTGAACATCTCTCAACTGGCAACAAGAAATAAAGAATTAGAGAATGAACACTTGGCTCTAACTCTTGAATTTGATTCTTTAAGTATTAAATATAGTAGACTTTCAAACAAATCTGAAATTTAGAAAAATTCTATGAAGCATATTAATTAAAATCTGAATCAAGAACTAAGTTATCTTTTGCACAAACAAATCAGAATGTCTCTTATCTGTTACAAAGATTAATTAAAGCTGAGATTGAAACTGCTAATCTACTAATGAATCAGGATAATCATAAGTATACACAGTATAATAATAATCCATTCATTGGCAAAAATTAATCTCAATAATTTCCCATACAACCACAAGTAAAACCATCTGGTGGTAGTGCCAAGTCTGAGAAAACAAATGTAAGTCAAAAATCCGTGCAAGAGGAGATACAAGACCATTTATGCAGAGTAAATGATTTATTTAACTTACCTAATATTAGTGAAACTAAATCCAGTCAGAAGAAGTGGCCAAAGATTTATCAGTACCCAACTTATGATGGGGAAGCCAGCTCTGATTGGCAACAATTTATTCAAAGAATTGAAAACTTAAAATTTTCATGTAAGTTACCAGATGAAGAAATAACATCAAAATTGATCTCTTTATTTAAGGATGTTACTTTTTTATGGTTTGAAGCTGTTTTGAGTGAGGGTAAAGATTACTCTTAGGCTGAATGGAAACAACTAATTGAAAATTTTTTTGGAGGTTCTAAATTCAGGCTCACTCAGCAGAAACTTTATAAGAAAACTAGGTATGATCCGTGGAATGGTGACAAACCTATAGTATTTTTAATGAACTTGAAAAAAATATTAAAAGCCATTGAGCCAAAAATGGATTTTAACTTATGAAAAGATAAGATAATATATAAATTACCTATATCTGTCAAAGACATTGTTGTATCTAGAACAATAATGGTTAATGAATATTCTGAATTGATTAATATTTGTAATGAAATATTATTAAACCATAACTATAAAGCAAGGTACACCACTTATAAAAAAAATGTTGAACCTGTGAAAAATCAGAATTCAAAACCACTTCAGAAGAAGCAGAAAAAACCTACTGAACCTGTAGTACCTAAAATTTATGAGACTAATACTTGTAATAAGTGTAATAAACCTTGGGTTAAAGGTCACAAATGTGAGAAGAATATAAATATTGTTGAAAATGAGCATGAATCTGAAAATGAAACAAAAAAAGTAAAGATACAAGTGATTATGACAGTAACATCTCATATAGTGATGAAAATGAAGTCTGTATGTTGGGAGATGATTTGTCCATCTTTGAAAATCCAATATTAAGTATGGACTTAAATGAATCTTCAATGAATTTTGAAGATGCTGAAATCATTAAGGATATACAAGCTGATAGCTTAAAAATTACACCTACCATGGTTCCAGCTATCATTTCTGAAGAAGATGTAAATATAGTATTGGACACAGGAGATGCTGGTTCTGTTGTTTCAACAAAAACATTACAGAAAATTGATAGTGAGTATATGTCAAAGCTTGAACCCCTTCAAAGAAAAAAATGGAGAGGTTTTGGATCAGTACTACACCCTATTGGTAGATACAAAGCTGATGTTTTCTTTAAACATCAACATGGTTATGTTAGAGTAGCTTGTGACTTTGTAGTAATGCGCAATACTAATTTTAGTAACTGTTTTATCATTGGAAATGACATTCTGACTAAGTTTGGTGTGAAATTAGACCCTGCTAATAATAATTTTACAATTGGAATGAATGGTAAAAGGAAATTTAAAATAAATTCTTTTAACATGGTCTTAAACATTGAGCCAGTAATAAATATTCCTTTCAAAGGAAGAGAATCCAATGAGATGGAACTTCTGGAAACTGAAATTTCAAAAGCATCATTTGGCACTCAGATAAGTAAAACTGAGAAAACAAATATTTTGGACTTAATTAAATCAGTTCCAATGGCTTTTGCACAGGGAATCAATTAACTTGGCCTTGTAAAAGATCATGAGATGAAAATTAGTTTAACCTGTGATATGGATAATATTCCTGCTAGTCTTAAAAAGAAACCATACCCTGCTTCACCAATAAAGAAGAAAGACATACAGGAAATTATTAAGATGTTATTAAAAATGAAAATTCTTGAAAAGGTAGAAACTACACCAAAATATTGTGTAATATCACCAGTGCTAATTTCTTATGAACAAGACAAAGAAAGACTGTGTGGTGATTATAGTGCATTAAATACATTTACAGTGGATGATATTTATCCCTTTCCAAGGATTGCCTCTATACATGCTACCCTTAAAGGTGCTAAATATATAAGTTGCCAAGATGGAAATAAAGGGTATCATCAGATTCCTGTTGAAAAGAATTCACAGAACTTTTTGTTGATAACAACACATATGGGAATATATAAATATGTCAGGATGCCATTTGGACCAAGAAATTCTCCTTCAGTATTTCAGAAGTTAATAGATATAACATTCCATAATGAAATGATTGAAGGATGGTTAATGGTATATATTAATGACATCAGAGTGTTCTCTAAGACATATGATGAACACATAATCCATTTAAAGAAGGTAATTCAAAAGATGGATGAAATAAAAATGACCCTTGCATTGAAAAAATTTAAATTTGGGTTTGAGTCTTTAAAAGTGCTTGGTCATATTGTATCTGGCTTACAAATATGTGTAGACCAAAATAAGGTGGCTGCAATCAAGAATTTTGGAATTCCTCAAAATGTAAAGGATGTACAATCTTTTCTTGGTATGTGTGGGTATTATAGATAATATATAAAGAACTACCAATTAATTGATGCACCATTGACTACACTGATAAAGAAATCAGAAGATTTCATATAGAATAATGAAAGACAACAGGTTTTTGATAAGTTGAAAGAATTTTTGATGACAGCCCCTATCTTGGGATTACCAGATTTTCAATTGACTTTTTTATTGTATACAGATGCAAGTTTTATTGGTCTGGGTGCTGCTTTGCATCAAAAACAACTTATTGAAGGAAAAATGTCAGAAGTAGTAATTTGCTATATTTCACATACTCTAAGAAGTAGTGAATTGAAATATGGTGCTACTCAACTTGAATGTTTGGCAGTAGTATGGGCTCTTGAGAAGCTACATTATTACCTTGAAGACCAAAAATTTGAGTAAATAACTGACTGTAGTGCAATTAAGTCATTCTTAAACATGAAAACTCCAGATAGACATATGTTTAGATGGAAATTAGCTGTAAAAGAATACAGAGGACGGATGACTATTACACATAGAGCAGGAACATTACACTCTAATGTAGATCTGTTATCTAGAGTACCTCTACCCAAAAATGATGATAATCCTGCTTATGTTCCTGAAACAGAGATTATAAAAATTTATGGCATTTATATAGTAGATCTTAAGTATGAATTCATGCAATCAGTTATTGATAATTATGCTTCAGATCCTGACTTGATTAAACTTACTACAATATTAAATGATCCATCTAATGCTTCAATGAGTGTTTTAATAAAAACATTACCACAAAAGTATAAAGAAGCATTATAAAAAGGAAAATTTTCCATTGAGGATGATTTTATATATTACAGGAAGAAATTTAGCGATGTAATTGTAATTCCCCCACCAATGAAAGAGTTAATGTTAAGCATATGTCATGATGATATATTAGCAGGTCATTTTGACTTCCATGAAACATTAACCAGAGTAAAAAATACAGCTTGGTGGATTAACATGTCTGATGATGTTCAAAAATATGTTGAGACATGTGATTCTTGTCAAAAATCTAAAAGATTAACAGGCAAAAGAGCTGGTTTATTACAACAACTTGAGCAACCAAAAGCTCCATTGGAAACAGTTATCATGGAATTTTTAACAGGTTTGCCAATAGAAGGGCATAAGAGTTATAGCTCCTGCTAAGTAATTGTAGATAGATTTACAAAAATGATTAAATTTATTCCTACCCACAAAGAGGTTTCTGCAAAGGACTTAGCTTTTTTATGGTTGATAAAAATGTTAAATATAGCAGGTTTCCCCACAGCAATAGTCTCACACAGAAATCCTAAATTTACTTCTGAGTTCTGGACATCACTTATGGATGTTTCAGAGTGTCAATTAAAACTTTCTACAGCACACCATCCACAAACTGATGGGCTAGCAGAAAGAATGATACAAACTTTGGAAGATATGATAAGAAGATATTGTGCTTTTGGTCTTGAATTGAAAGACAATGAAAAATTCACACATGATTGTGTAACCCTTATCTCAGGTTTAGAATTTGCATAAAATAGTACAGTACATGCTGTCACTGGAAAAAAGCCATTTGATTTATGGTTGGGTTATGTACCTAATACCCCTACTAAAACTCTTAATTAATTACCTAGATTGGATATCCATCAATGTACAAAAGCTTTTCTTCAGATGCAAGAATTATGCAGAAAGCTTTCTCAAGAATGTATAAATAAGGCATTTGAGTATAAGAAGAAAGGATGGTATGAGCCCATAAAAAACAAATGTTCAAAGAGGGTGATGAAGTCCTTATTTCTACACTACATTTCAATTTAAATGGTAATGTTAAATCGAAGGATCAATTCATTGGACTATTTGTAGTAAAAATAATGGTTGGTAACAATGCTGTTGAAGTTATTCTATATGCACCATATTATAGAAAACATCCATTATTTCCTATTTCTCTTATAAAACCATACCATTCTAATGTTACTTCTCTACTTCCAAGAATATTAGGAAGGCATAAACAGCAACCTGAAGAAATAGTTGAAAAGGAAGAAATTGAAAAGATACTTAAAAAGAGACACCTTACTAAAGAAAAGGGAGTTGAGTATCTATTAAGGTTTAAAAATAAATCAAGTATATATGACCAGTGTATTCCAGAAAATTAAATCTCTGATCTTAAAAATCTCTTGAAAAAATTTAAATCCAAATATTACTGTTTAATTCAGTATATGTAACATAAAAATTTTTAAATTATTTTTCTATTCACTCCTTACTTATTAATTAAAATGTCTTAACATTTTTTTCAATGTTTTTTTTGGGTGAGGGAGTTTCAGGCTAGGTATCTACAGAACTGAGTAGTTTTTATGTTTAAAATAAGATAACCTTAATTACATTAAGCTTATTACTTAAAAAAATTAAAATACTTTTATATATGATTATAATACATATATATATAATTATTACACTATTATATGACTTATAGTAAGTTAAATAGCTTATCCATAGCCTAATAATACTTATTAAGGTGTTAATGGAGTCATAATATACTTATCTTAAGTGATATTAAGTAATTATAGACATAATTAAGCTTATATATATACATAAACCTCATATTCAGTGAAATATGTAGTTATATTATGTATATTTAGGTCTATAAGTGGGTTTTAACCTCTTAATAGCATATAAACTTTATTTTTCTGCTTATTTTAGCTCATATGGACGTATTCAGTAGACACACAATGCCTACACAAGCATATACACCTATTTCAGGCACATATATCCAGTTTGGACAACTTAATCTGCTTCCTTGGATGGATTTTCACAGATTTATGGGTTGGGATATGATTACTGGGTTAATATGGATGCTTTGGGATGTTATTGGGGGCTTGGAAAGTTAATTTGGTTCCTTAATATTCTTTGGCTTTCATTATATACTCTTTGAATGAGTTATTTTACCTGTTTCTTTATGGTCTCCACTTTTATCTGTATATTATATTCATGGTATGGGTCTATGGTACCATTAATTGTGATAAAGGCTCCTTAGTGGAGGTCTGGGTGTTGAGACTGCTTGAAGTGGTAGCCATGGGGAGGTGATGGGCCCTCACAGTACTGTAATTTCCGGGGATAGCAGTGACATCATCTGGATTGAAGGTCTGTGAACTCCAGTGGATTTTGGTATAAGTAAGGGAGGATTTGAAGGGTTCTTGTATATCACTTACTTACTAAACTTCAAATAAACATTAAAAAAATTATTAACATATATAAATAAATTATAAAGTGTTTATTAATTGATGTAATCTTTATATAAGCTATAACTATATTTTATTATTCTATTTTCCACCACTAGCACACACAAAATTCAAGTATTGTGAGTTTATATTAAGAATAACTATTTTATTAGTCTTCCACTGAGGTTTAATCACTAAAAAATTTAATAATAAGTAGTAGGACCATTAATATTTAATATTAAAGCATATTTAGATACTAGCACACACTGACACACACCAACTCCCATTATCAGTTTATAGTCCTGAAGGACTCAACCATTATACCATTCTCAGTTTATAGTCTTGTGGTTTATACCGTTTTTCAGTTTAAAGTCTTGATGGACTGACCACAGTGTTCTGTTTAAAGTCTTGAGGGACTACCCCAATGTTCAGTTTAAAGTCTAGACGAACTAACAGATCCACAGTAGTAACAAAAAATACAAAATCTTAAAGCAATCTTAAAAAAAACCAGCCAGTTTTAATTCTAGGAGGACTAACAGTGTTCAGTTTAAAGTTTGGACAGACTAACCCATTTTTCATATGAGGGTGGAGCCACCTCCATGCACAATTCTCCGCAGCCAACCTTCTGACCTTTCACTCTTTCTTCATCATCTACCATCACTGATACAATTTTCTTTCATCTCTTTTTTTTAATTGTTTTTTCTTCACAGATCATGGCTAAATCCCCAGACTTTGACACATTGTACCTTCCTTGCTTCACTGTTCCAAAATAATATTCTTCTAAACAGTGCATCCACATGTGCAGGCCTTGTACATTCACTCTTCCAAAAATTTACCTTCTACTCCGGTCCCTGACCATTACAACCCATGTACGCTTTCCAGCGGCCTACATCACAAAGAACACAGTTCTTCCTCCAATCATAACAAAAAGAAAAACACCTTCATAACCTGGACCAACCACCAGAGGCTTCTTCTTCCAGACATTAAAATAAAAAAAAGAAATTAATAATTCACTAACTTGAAAGAACAATAATAATTAACAGATATATAAGAAAATTTGTTTATTTTTATTTTATTTTATTTATTTTTATTTTTATTTTTTATTTTTATTTTATTTTTTATTTTTATTTTCACTTTTATTTTTATTTTTATTTTTATTTTTATTTTTATTTTTATTTTTATTTTTATTTTTATTTTTATTTTTATTTTTATTTTTATTTTTATTTTTATTTTTATTTTTATTTTTATTTTTATTTTTATTTTTATTTTTATTTTTATTTTTATTTTTATTTTTATTTTTATTTTTATTTTTATTTTTATTTTTATTTTTATTTTTATTTTTATTTTTATTTTTATTTTTATTTTTATTTTTATTTTTATTTTTATTTTTATTTTTATTTTTATTTTTATTTTTATTTTTATTTTTATTTTTATTTTTATTTTTATTTTTATTTTTATTTTTATTTTTATTTTTATTTTTATTTTTATTTTTATTTTTATTTTTATTTTTATTTTTATTTTTATTTTTATTTTTATTTTTATTTTTATTTTTATTTTTATTTTTATTTTTATTTTTATTTTTATTTTTATTTTTATTTTTATTTTTATTTTTATTTTTATTTTTATTTTTATTTTTATTTTTATTTTTATTTTTATTTTTATTTTTATTTTTATTTTTATTTTTATTTTTATTTTTATTTTTATTTTTATTTTTATTTTTATTTTTATTTTTATTTTTATTTTTATTTTTATTTTTATTTTTATTTTTATTTTTATTTTTATTTTTATTTTTATTTTTATTTTTATTTTTATTTTTATTTTTATTTTTATTTTTATTTTTATTTTTATTTTTATTTTTATTTTTATTTTTATTTTTATTTTTATTTTTATTTTTATTTTTATTTTTATTTTTATTTTTATTTTTATTTTTATTTTTATTTTTATTTTTATTTTTATTTTTATTTTTATTTTTATTTTTATGTTTATGTTTATGTTTATGTTTATTTTTATTTTTATTTTTATGTTTATGTTTATGTTTATGTTTATATTTATTTTTATGTTTATTTTTATTTTTATTTTTATTTTTATGTTTCTTTTTATTTTTATTTTTATTTTTATTTTTATTTTTATTTTTATTTTTATTTTTATTTTTATTTTTATTTTTATTTTTATTTTTATTTTTATTTTTATTTTTATTTTTATTTTTATTTTTATTTTTATTTTTATTTTTATTTTTATTTTTATTTTTATTTTTATTTTTATTTTTATTTTTATTTTTATTTTTATTTTTATTTTTATTTTTATTTTTATTTTTATTTTTATTTTTATTTTTATTTTTATTTTTATTTTTATTTTTATTTTTATTTTTATTTTTATTTTTATTTTTATTTTTATTTTTATTTTTATTTTTATTTTTATTTTTATTTTTATTTTTATTTTTATTTTTATTTTTATTTTTATTTTTATTTTTATTTTTATTTTTATTTTTATTTTTATTTTTATTTTTATTTTTATTTTTATTTTTATTTTTATTTTTATTTTTATTTTTATTTTTATTTTTATTTTTATTTTTATTTTTATTTTTATTTTTATTTTTATTTTTATTTTTATTTTTATTTTTATTTTTATTTTTATTTTTATTTTTATTTTTATTTTTATTTTTATTTTTATTTTTATTTTTATTTTTATTTTTATTTTTATTTTTATTTTTATTTTTATTTTTATTTTTATTTTTATTTTTATTTTTATTTTTATTTTTATTTTTATTTTTATTTTTATTTTTATTTTTATTTTTATTTTTATTTTTATTTTTATTTTTATTTTTATTTTTATTTTTATTTTTATTTTTATTTTTATTTTTATTTTTATTTTTATTTTTATTTTTATTTTTATTTTTATTTTTATTTTTATTTTTATTTTTATTTTTATTTTTATTTTTATTTTTATTTTTATTTTTATGTTTATGTTTATGTTTATGTTTATTTTTATTTTTATTTTTATGTTTATGTTTATGTTTATGTTTATTTTTATTTTTATTTTTATTTTTATTTTTATTTTTATTTTTATTTTTATTTTTATTTTTATTTTTATTTTTATTTTTATTTTTATTTTTATTTTTATTTTTATTTTTATTTTTATTTTTATTTTTATTTTTATTTTTATTTTTATTTTTATTTTTATTTTTATTTTTATTTTTATTTTTATTTTTATTTTTATTTTTATTTTTATTTTTATTTTTATTTTTATTTTTATTTTTATTTTTATTTTTATTTTTATTTTTATTTTTATTTTTATTTTTATTTTTATTTTTATTTTTATTTTTATTTTTATTTTTATTTTTATTTTTATTTTTATTTTTATTTTTATTTTTATTTTTATTTTTATTTTTATTTTTATTTTTATTTTTATTTTTATTTTTATTTTTATTTTTATTTTTATTTTTATTTTTATTTTTATTTTTATTTTTATTTTTATTTTTATTTTTATTTTTATTTTTATTTTTATTTTTATTTTTATTTTTATTTTTATTTTTATTTTTATTTTTATTTTTATTTTTATTTTTATTTTTATTTTTATTTTTATTTTTATTTTTATTTTTATTTTTATTTTTATTTTTATTTTTATTTTTATTTTTATTTTTATTTTTATTTTTATTTTTATTTTTATTTTTATTTTTATTTTTATTTTTATTTTTATTTTTATTTTTATTTTTATTTTTATTTTTATTTTTATTTTTATTTTTATGTTTATGTTTATGTTTATTTTTATTTTTATGTTTATGTTTATGTTTATGTTTATTTTTATTTTTATTTTTATTTTTATTTTTATTTTTATTTTTATTTTTATTTTTATTTTTATTTTTATTTTTATTTTTATTTTTATTTTTATTTTTATTTTTATTTTTATTTTTATTTTTATTTTTATTTTTATTTTTATTTTTATTTTTATTTTTATTTTTATTTTTATTTTTATTTTTATTTTTATTTTTATTTTTATTTTTATTTTTATTTTTATTTTTATTTTTATTTTTATTTTTATTTTTATTTTTATTTTTATTTTTATTTTTATTTTTATTTTTATTTTTATTTTTATTTTTATTTTTATTTTTATTTTTATTTTTATTTTTATTTTTATTTTTATTTTTATTTTTATTTTTATTTTTTATTTTATTTTAAACTACTAACATACTAAAAAAACTTGAATATAAATAAACAAAATTAACCAAAAATATGAGAGCTGAAAAATAAAAATGAAATGAAGAAGAATAATAAGATGAGATAAAAAATTGTTATAATTGGTATCCCCACGCCAATGGATGAGCTGATTGCCTGATACCTTACCTAGAACCAAGTGTAGCTTAATGTGGATACACCTTTAAATAATTTTTAGAAGAATTGAGATAAAATAAATTAAGAAAAATAATATAAATAATGAAAATATGAAACAAATAGAAATCATAGAAAATAATAAAAAATAAGCTAGAGTTAAAGAAGAAAATAGAATTGCCCAGCCAATTGATGAGCCTTTCCCACCAATGCTTGCCCACATCCAGGTGACCCTGATGTGGTGACACCATATAATATAATTATGTGATTTTTCCCTCTTTATATCCTAACAACCCCCATAAAAAGATTAAAAGAGAAAAGAGAAAAATAAAATAATCTAAAACTACCATCAAACACAACCATTGACACAAAATTAAAGAAAAGAAAAAGATAATGTCTGGCTTCATAGAAAGTACAGTCCAAGGAAATGATCACTGGGTGGGCTCCCTCCAATAAGTAAAAGTGATGAGAGATCACCAGTGATACACCACCATTCCAAATAGACCAAAGAAGCCAGCCCCTAGCCAGTAAGCTAGTTTAAAGTCATAGTGGACTTGAAGCCTGTATAACAAAAACCAGAACTAGGATTCAACTAGGAAAATAAAAAAACTTGAAACAGACATTTTGTGGTAAGTGTTCTACAGAGCAGCCAGCTCATCAGTTACCCCCACACTTGCCAAAATAATAACAAGAAGCTCCCCCTGGGTACTTTCTAAAAAAAACACAACATTTCACACAATAAACCAAAACCAATAAGAGTGAAGAGTCCGGCACTTGAAGACCAAAAGAATTTCCAGTTCAATGTCATAGAGGACTAAAACCTGTGAAGAGAAACCAATACTAGGATTCAACCAAATTAAGAGAAGGGGTTGGAAACAGAAAATCTGCGGTAGCTGTTGATAGAGCAGCCAGCCCATCAGTTACCCCCACACTTGCCAAAAAAAATCTAGAAGCCCCACCCATGGGTACCTTCTAACAAAAATAAAAGTTTCCAACAAAACAGATGCACAGCATCACCAAAATTTAAAAATTAAAGAATGGTCCATAGTCTATCCTCATTGCGGAGTCAATCTTCTTCCCATCTAGTGCCTCTTGGGTGAAATCTCTTCACCTGTTTAGAAGCCACTCTCTTCCTTATGATTGCACCATCTAACTGCTCCAAAACATAAGAACCTCCAGACACCTGAGATCTGACTCTGTAAGGCCCAATCAATCTGTCAGCAAAAATTTTTCCCCACTGACTCTCCAAACTTCTATTATACACCAAAACCAAACAACCAGGTTTCAAGGGATTCCTTATTTTATGAGCAAACTTCTTGTCCCAGTATCTGACTGTTTAATTTCTTATCTTCATCATTCTAGAGTGTCCCTTCTCTTGAAACTCCTCTCTACATTCCAACAGTTTAATCCTGGAACAGAGCAACTCTTCTGTTGAGAACACATCATCCCAAAAAATTCCAAGATAAGAGAAAGCTTCAAAATATACTTGTAGAACAGCTTTCTGCCCAAAAATTAATTCATAAGGTGAATAGCCAGTTGTCCTTTTCACAGTGACCCTATCAGCAAATAAAACCAAGGGTAAATAATGCCTCCATTTTTCAGCACTATCCCCACACAACTTCAACAAAGCATTCTTGATAATTTGATGGCATAATTCAACCATGCCTTCAGCTTCAGTTAAATAAGGTGTAGACACTGTTACTTTAGAACCAATACTTTCCACAGCTTTTTTAATTTCAGCTCCAAGCTCTGGCCCACCATCAACAATCACCAACTTCATCAACCCATACCTAAACACCAATTCCTTCTTTAAAAATTCTTCCAAATTTTTGGCAGTCAAATTAACCAGAGGCACCTCCTCAACCTAACCAGACAAATAATCCCTGGCAACAATCAAGTATTTATACCTGCCCTCTTTGATATGGACAGCATCCAGACTAACTCTTCCAAACACTGTAGACTCTCCAGTAGCAAGGCCAACCTCTTTAGGTTTCAAGTGACTTCTTCTCTGACATTATTCACAAGATTGAACCCAACCCTGCACAACCAACTTCATACCTGGCCACCAAAATCTATCTGATACTCTTCTATAAGTCTGCAAAAAGCCTCTTTGACCAAGGTCTTCATGCAAAGACTTTAAAACCAACTCTTGACCCTTCTTCTGAGTCAACACCACTTGAGGATTTGGATGTCTCCTCCTCATCAACCTCCTTCCTAACACATAGAATCCAGAACTCTTCTTCTTGATCGCCACCCAAGTATCATCATCACAAATATCTGACCTCTCCAAGGTTAACAGTTATTCTACAATAATAAAATAAAACCCAGTCTGACCCCAGGTTTCATCTTCAAAATCCAACAAAACAACATCCAAGGGTACAACCCTGTCATCAAAATATCCAGTGTACACATGAGCAACAGGACCATCCCATCCAGGACACCAATCCCTAAACTTTGGTAAATCATTTTCCTTGCACTGAATCTTAAGAGAATCCAGTTCACCAACAAAAACAACATTCTCCAATTTTTAGCCATCCCAAACAACGGCCCCATCTTCATCAACAAAAACATCCTGATCACCAGAATCAAGATCAGAACCATTCATATTAACCTCTTGGTGGAGGAGCAAACAATCTTCCAGTATAGCCTCATGGGGGAGGAAATAACAATAATCCAGCTTAGCCTCATAGGGATTAGAGAAACATCTTCAGCACCCTTTGTGCTAACCCTAACAACTGGAAAATCTTCATCAAATTCTTCAGAGTCTGAATCTTCATCCATGGATGGTCTCCTTGATAATCCATCTGGCATTGTAAAAGATTTTCAAGGTTTGTGTACCAGGTCAAAAGAAAAATGCTGAATAAATGTCACCCACCTAGTCATTGGAGAATTTGGTATACTAGGTGTGTTGATCATTTGAACTAGAGATTTCACATCCACCTGCAGCTCAAAATTCTACCCCCACAAAACAGTTTTCAGCTTCTTCAAATTTTGTGCTACAACACACAATTCCCACTTTGGTTGATAATATCTAAATTCAACCTCATTGAACACCACAGACTCATACCTTACTGGCCTGACCCTCCCAGTTTTATCTTCCTGAGGCAACACAGCACCAGCAGCAATATAACTTGAATCCACTGATAGATAAATTTTTCCAGCACCAACTCCAAAATCCAACTTATGAAGAATAATATCTTCAGCAACCACCTTCTTCAACTTCTGAAAGGCCTCTTCACACTCTGCATCTTTCCTGTTCAACCTTCTTAAAGGTGAAGCCAACAAAGAAAAATCTTTAATAAAAATTCTGATGTACACACAAACCCCCCAAGATCCCCTGACTACAGTAGTATTTTTGGGCCTTGGCCATAACTGAATTTTATTGACCTTCTTCATTGCCATAATCTTTCCCTCCTTACATACAACATGACCCAGAATTTCCAGAGCAGGAACACAACAACAAAAATTTGACCCATAAACGGTCAAACCAGCCTCTTCAATCCTAAGCAATACTCTCTCTAGAGTAATTGCATATTCCCAAACAAATCTTCTTATACCTGTGCTCTCCTTCAGCACCTCATTTCCATAATCAATGGAGGGTCCTTTAATTCCACCTTCATAAATAAAAATACCAGCATGAGTCAGAAACTCATCCTGTAAAGTCCAAGCCATTTGAGCTTGATATAATGCTACTGAATTAGTTGCTCCTTGAGGCAAACTAGTGAGATGAAATCTTCCCAGAGGAGTCTCTGGGAGTAACTATGACTCTCTTAAGGTAGCCAAATGCCTCCTCATCTAATTAGTGATGCGCATGAATGGATTAACGAGATTCCCACTGTCCCTATCTACTATCTAGCAAAACCACAGCCAAGAGAATGGGCTTGGCTAAATCAGCGGGGAAAGAAGACCCTGTTGAGCTTGACTCTAGTTTGACATTGTGAAAAGACATAAGGGGTGTAGAATAAGTGGGAGAGCAAGCGCCAGTGAAATACCACTACCTTTATCCTCTTTTTACTTATTCAATGAAGCAGTGCAGGGATTAACCTCCAACTTTTTAGTATTAAAGTCTTTTTAGGACCAATCTGAGTTGAAGACATTGTCAGGTGGGGAGTTTGGCTGGGGTGGCACATCTGTTAAACAATAACGCAGGTATCCTAAGGGGGACTCATTGAGAACAGAAATCTCAAGTAGAACAAAAGGGTAAAAGTCCCCTTGATTTTGATTTTCAGTGTGAATAAAAACCATGAAAGTGTGGCCTATCGATCCTTTAGTCCTTCAGAATTTGAAGCTAGAGGTGTCAGAAAAGTTACCACAGGGATAACTGCCTTGTGGCAGCCAAGCGTTCATAGCGACGTTGCTTTTTGATCCTTTGATGTTGGCCCTTCCTATCATACTGAAGCAGAATTCAGTAAGTGTTGGATTGTTCACCCACTAATAGGGAACGTGAGCTGGATTTAGACCTTCTTAAGACAGGTTAGTTTTACCCTACTGATGGCGTGGTCATTGTAATAGTAATTGAAACTAGTACGAGAGGAACCGTTCATTCATGTAATTGGTATTTACAAATGTTGTAAGTGGCCGTGAATCAGTGTGAAGTTCCCTTTCATAATAACCACCCATAATATCACACAAACCATAACACACCCTTCTAGAAAAAGCTTCCACAAAGTCTTCCGCACTTGGCAGCATTCCTGCATCGTTGATAGTGACTCTTTTTAAGGCCCTAAGATCATGCACCACCCTCAGCTTCCCATTCTTCTTCTTTACACAGAACACCAGACTTGATAAACTAGATGTTGATTTTTTGTATAAACCAGTCCTGACTCTTTCCCTAACAATCTCTATAAAATCATCACTAATAGCAGCTGGAATTGGAATAGGTTTTATTTGCCAAGGTTCATGTCAAACCACAGGAATCAAGTAAGGTTCCCCATAAAAGTGTTTCAACACACCCCTTTCCTCTTTAAAAAATGCCACCTTCTTCTCCCTGAGAACAATAATGTGCAACAACAACTTCTTTTCCTCATCAGACAACCACCCATCAGGACCAAAATTAACAACTTTCAACCTTTCCACTGTCACCCAAGCAGTTTCCACAAAATCAGGAGGATTCTTCACCAGAGGAGTACAGTACAGATCTCTTGACAACAGAGTTCTCTTCAAAGGAGGATTCAAACCTAAAGGCATAGGCTCATTGACAGGCCTAATCTTCTGTGCTACCTTCTTATACTTTGCAGCTCAACTTTCAATTTGAGGGATCTTCAGGATGTCTTCACCACCAGACCTGGAACAAAAACCAAGATTTTCCCCATTGCTCACATGTGTGGCCAAGTTAATTTTTTGAAAGGTGTAGAAGTAACCCTAGCAGTGCACAATTTGGAGGACTTACATTTAGACCCCAATCTCAACACTCCACAAATTTTCCATAATTGCACATCTTCATCCCGCTTCAACTTTCCGAATTTTCCCCCCTTTGAGTGGGAATTATCAGTCTTGGATGCCCCAAGAATAAAAGATACCATCCTTGGCCATGACTTTTTAACGCATTGGAATCCTGAAATTGATTGGTCAAGGGGATTGATAACCCCACGCACTAAATATATTTCTAATTCTTCAATGCAGGTCAATCGGGAGTTAAACAACCCACCTGAAAATGTCCTGCTAGAGGACAAATCTCTGCCAGATGACTTGCAAGCATCTGATCTATCTCTAAATGAGAAATTGGCTAACCCTTCTAGCTCAATGACTTCACTCAAAGTAATTGAATTATGCTCTCTCAATTCTGGTCTTCCCTCGACAGATTCTCTCGAAGATGATGAGGAAGACCAAATCTATGTTGAAGCCATTAAATCAACTCTACCGGAAATCTATCATGACTTCCTCGATGTTTTCTCAATCTTCAAGGCTGATAAGTTACCACCTCATTGACCCTACGACCATCAAATAGAGTTAATAGGTTCAGTACCTCCGGCAGGTCCTGTCTATTCTTTGTCAAAGGACGAATCTCAAGTTCTTCGAGACTACATTGCAGAGAATGTAGCCAAAGGTTTTATCAGAGCCAGTAAATCTCCAACCGGCTCCCCTGTTCTTTTTGTAAAGAAAAAGGACAGTAGGCTTAGGTTGTGTGTTGACTATAGAAATATCAACACAGTCACTAAGAAGAATGCATATCCTGTTCCTCCAATGTCATTTCTTCTTACCCTTTTCAATGGTGCTAATTTCTTTTCTAAAATTGATCTTAGAGGCGCTCACAATCTTATTCGCATTGCGGAAGGTCATGAACCACTGACTGCAATGTGCACTAGATTTGGTAGTTTTGAATATTTAGTTATGCCTTTGGATTGTGTAACACACCATCGACTTTTCAAACCTTTTTCAATGACATCTTTCAAGATGTTGTCAAACAATTTGTTGTCGTCTATTTAGATGATATTTTAATTTTCTTGAAGACACTGGATGAACATATTCATCATGTTTGACAGGTTCTAAATTGACTTCGAGATCACGGTCTCTACGCCAAGCACAATAAATATGAATTCCACCTTAAATCAATCAATTTTTTGGGTTTTACGTTATCCACTGATGGTTTAGTCATGGACAATAAAAAGGTCCAAAAAATCCTGGAATGGCCTTAGCCCAAAACCGTTAAATCCCTCCAAGGATTTTTGGGTTTCGCGGATTTCTATAGAAGATTTATTAAAGATTACTCTAAAACTATTTCCAATCTTACTTCTCTTCTTAGAAAAGATATTCGTTTTGTTTTTACTTCTACAGCATGAAAGGAATTTGAAGCATTGAAGACTGCATTTACCACAGCTCCAATTCTTCGACACTTTGATCCTTCTGCTTTGACAATAGTGGAGACAGATGCGAGCGATTATGCTATTGCAGGGGTCATTTCTCAATTAAATCCTGAAACAAAATTGTTTCATCCTGTTGCTTTTGAGTTACGTAAACTCATTGCAGCAGAATTAAATAATGAAATTCATGACAAAGAGCTTTTAACTATTATTAATTGTCTTAAAAAATGGCGCTCTTTTCTTCTCAGCCTAGATAGTCCTTTTCAAATTCTAACTGACCATAATTCTTTGAAATACTTTATGTCTTCCAATGTGTTAACCAGGCGTCAAGCCAGGTGGGCTGAATTTCTGTCTGAATTTCCTTTTTCTATTTCCTATTTCCCAGGTAAGAACTGCATTGTCCCAGATATCTTGTCACGTTGATAGGACGTTTACTCACAACGGGGGGATGCATTTGCTGACAAGAGCCCAGCAAATGTGAAATTATATTTCAACGAATCAATGTTAATGACTCATCACCTCAATTTGATGACAATTCAATCTTTTCAAAATCCATTATCCAACATCCTCGAAGCTTAATCGAAGGACAATTATTGTTTAGGGTTAAAAGACAAAATACTCTCGAAGCAAGGGGCCAAAAAATTTAGTATTCAATCAGGTCTATTAGTTTTCGAAGGTAGAGAAGTCATACCTGACAACAATGAAATAAAATAATGGATTTTCAATAGTCAACATGATTCTCCATTAGCTGGTCATTTTGGGGTTGATAAAACCTACCAGTTAATAGAAAGGGATTTCTTGTGTCCAGTAATGACCAGAGAAATCAAGGCCTATATAAGAGCTTGTTACAAATGTAATAGGAATAAGGCTCCCCGTCACCAGAAGTATGGGTTGCTTCAACCACTTCCTATTCCCTCTAAACCTTGGGTATCTTTATCGATGGATTTCATTTCTCAACTTCCTCTTTCTAATAATTTTGATGCTATATTAGTAATAGTAGATAGATTTTCAAGGATGTCTATTGTTATTAAAACCACTACTACTGCTACAGCAGAAGATTTGTCAAAAAATTTTCAAGAATATGTATTTTCCAAACATGGCTTACCTAATGATATTATTTCAGATAGAGGCTTGTTGTTTGTATCCACATTCTGGACTCAACTGTGTCGACAACTCAATATCACGAGCAATATCTCCACGTCCTATCATCCTGAAACCGATGGGCAAACGGAAAGACTCAACAAAATCCTCAAACAATACCTTTAAATGTATGTCAGTTACCAACAAGAGGATTGGACCACATGGTTACCATTGGTGTCGGTCAGTCGTCTAGAAGAGATAAGAAAAAGGGGAAGAAATGAGAGGAGGAGAAAGAGAAGAGGATTATAGGCAATAAAAGAAATAAAGTTTAATAAAATTATTTAATTTATTGAAAGAAAGCAACGACGAGTGATTTGAGAGGTGACAACAAAATTGGTTTATTTAATATTAATATTATTTAAGTAAGGGTTCTGCGCGGCAAACAATATAGTTACTATCAGACTTAAGGCAACCTTTAATTTGTTATATAGACTTTTAATTAGAATTGTATTACTAATAAAAAAAATATAAACGTAGTAAAATAGTATTTAATTTATTGAGTGTATAATAAGTGATAAGGCTACAGGGGATTATCCAAGGCCCTTTTATAGGAAATGGGTCCTCTGAAGCGCTACTATATCAGTAAATACAATGATTAGAAAGGAATAAAACAAACATATCAAAAGAGTAAATGAAACATAACAATGTAGAGAAAAACATGAAACAAATAATTAAAAACCCAATTAAGAATCCAATTTCCCCGCCATTAATCCCCAAATCAGTAAGTGACAATAGTGAATAACTAAACAAGATTGGAAACATAGGAACTATGAGAAATATAATTCCCAACAGATGGTACATTCTGATTAGAGGACATTTTAAGTGAAACAAAAAATAATTTGACGCAACAAAACAAGCAATTAATCTCAATTTGGTCCAAATTAATTTATTTGTTTTTTCTAACACAATTAAGGGTCAAAAGAAGCGTCCTTAATAATTGTTTAGTATCATATGAGAGGTATTAGTTAATATATAAATTTAAGTAATTAATTTAAATATATTATAAATCAAATTTACACTTGTAATTATAATATATGTTTTTTAATTAATTAAATATAAATTTATAATTATTAAATACATAAAAATGCGCCATTATTTGTAGAATATATTATATTATACTCAATTTAATTGTATATAAAAATATATATAACCAATAAATTTAATGTAACATTTGTATATAATAAAATTCTTATATAATTTCATTATGCAATAAAATATTAAGTTATATTCATTAAATACAAGTCTTACCCACTCTTTAAGGTTTTATAATTTATATATCATTTACTGGACTCCTGGAATAGCCTGGCTGACACTCCCTCACTCTAAAAAAAACAATAAAAAAAATGCTAAGATTTTTTCTTTTTGTATTTTTTCAACAGAGCAGGCAGATTTGAAATTTCTTTGCCAGGTATCCATGCATCATGTTCAGATGATTTGTTCTTATATCTCAATAAATATTCAGTACCTCTTTCAGAAGTGATAATTCTATCATTGAGAATTTTATCAATTTCTGCTGTTTCTGTGACTTCCTGAGGGTTCTTCTTAGGTCTTCCTCTTCTTTTTGGAAATAAGTCACTGTTGGAAGTATAAGGTTTAAGCAAAGAAATGGGAAAGACAGGATGTTTCCTATCATATGGAGAATACAATACAACTTCTACTGCATTATCACCAACCATTCTTTTAACAACAAATGGTCCTACAAAAGGATCTTTTAATTTGTGGTTACCTTGTAAATTGAAATGGACAGTAGAGATCAACACTTCATCACCCTTGTTAAATGTGTATTCTTTATGGGATTTATCCCATCTTTTCTTTTCATATTCAAATACTTTATCAATACAACTTTGAGCATGTTTTCTGCAGAGCTGTTGCATTTGCATAAAAGATTTTACACCAGGGTGCAGTTCCAACTTAGGTAATTTATTATTGAGAATTTGAGCAGGAGTGTTTGGGACATAACCTAACCAGAGCTCAAAAGGCTTTTTCTCAGTGACAGAATGAACAGTGCTATTATATGCAAATTCAAGACCAGGCAAAAGAGTGACCCAATCATGAGTAAATCTGTCATTGTCTTTATATTCTAAACCAAAGGCACAATACCTTCTAATCATATCTTCCAGAGTTTGAATCATTCTTTCAGCTAGACCATCAGTCTGAGGATGATGAGCTGTAGACAATTTTAACTCACAGCCACAAATATCCATCAAAGAGGTCCAAAACTCAGAAGTGAATTTTGGATCCCTATCAGAGATAATGGCTTTTGGAAAACCAATAATATTAAACATGTAAGACCACCATAAGAAAGCTAATTCTTTGGTGGATACATCTTTGTGGGTTGGAATAAATTTGCACATTTTTGTGAATCTATCAACTATTACCCAACAAGAGTTAAAGCTGTCTTTACCTGCAACAGGAAGACCAGTGACAAAATCCATATTAATGATTTGCCAGGGAGCACTAGGTGCTTCAATATGTTGTAATAACCCTGCTCTCTTACCTGTTAACCTTTTAGATTTTTGGCAGGAATCACAAGATTCAACATATAATTTTGTGTCTTCAGACATATTAGCCCACCATGCAGTGTTTTTGATTCTAATCAATGTTTTTTCAAGATCAAAATGACCAGCTAATATGTCATCATGACAAAGTTTGAGGATAGTTTCTTTCATTGAAGGAGGAATAACAATTACATTGGTAAGCTTCCTTCTATAATATATATAACCATCTTCAATAGAAAACTTTCCTTTATTTAAAGCATTTTGGTATTTTGCAGGAAGAGTTTTTATTAATGCTTGAATTGAAGCATTCTTAGGATCATTCAAGATAGTAACTAATTTATTTAAGTCAGAATCTTTATCATATGAATCCAGTATTAACTGTAATAACTCTTCTTCCATATCAACTATAAATATACCATGTATATGAACAGTGTCATCCTCAGGTACATAAGCAGGATTGGAGTCATTATTTGGCAGAGGCAATCTGGAGAGCATATCAACATTAGAGTGAACATTTCCAGCTCTGTGGATAATAGTCATCCTTCCTCTGTATTCCTGAACAGCAAGTTGCCACCTGAACATATGTCTGTTAGGTGTTTTGAGGTTTAAGAGAGATTTCACAGCACTACAGTCAGTTACCAACTCAAATTTTTGGTCATCCAAGTAGTAATGAAGTTTCTCAAGAGCCCAAACAACTGCTAAGCACTCCAATTGAGTGGCACCATATTTCAATTCACTATTCCTTAAGGTTCTTGAAATATAACAAATTACAACCTCTGAGGATTTATCATTAATAATTTGCTTTTGGTGAAGGGCAGCACCCAGACCAATAAAGCTAGCATCTGTATAAAGTACAAATGGCTTGTTAAAATCTGGGAGAGCCAATATAGGGGCTGTCATTAAGCAATTTTTCAATGTATTAAAAGCTTTTTGACAGTCATCATTCCAGAGAAAAGCAACATCTTTCCTGGTTAGTTTTGTAAGAGGCAAGGCTATGACCTGATAATTTTTAATATATTGTCTATAATAGCCACACATACCCAAAAAACTTTGGATTTCTCTTACAGAAGTTGGTGCTTTAACATTTTGAATGGCAGCAACTTTATTATGGTCTACACAAATTTGTAAGCCTGACACAACATGGCCAAGGACTTTCAAAGATTGAAAACCAAATTTACACTTTTTTAAAGATAAGGTCATATTGATTTCATCCATTTTTTGGAAAACTCTATTCAAGTGAATTATATGTTCATCAAAAGTTTTAGAAAAAACAATAATATCATCAATATAAACCATGAGCCAACCTTCAATAATTTCTTGATGGAAAGTGTTATCCATGACTTTCTGGAAAACTGAAGGAGCATTTTTAGGGCCAAATGGCATCCTAACATACTTATATATTCCCATATGAGTAGCAATAAGCAAAAAATTTTGAGAATTTTTCTCAACTGGAACTTGATGATAACCTTTATTACCATCCAGACAACTAATAAATTTTGCACCTTGCAAGGTAGCATGTATTGAATTAATTCTGGGTAAAGGATAAATATCATCAACAGTATAAGTATTTAAAGCTCTGTAATCTCCACATAATCTAGCTTTATCTTTTTCATATGAAATCAAGACTGGGGAGATGACACAATATTTGGGGGTGACATTAACTTTCTCAATGATATTCATTTTCAATAATGTTTCAATATTATCTTCAATATCTTTTCTTTTTGATGGAGAAGCAGGATATGGTTTTTTCTTAAGGGAAGGAGGAATATCACTCAAATTACAGGATAAGGTAATTTTCATTTATTCCTGAACAATTCCCAAGACATGAGAACCATGAGCAAAAGCCATAGGGAAAGAGGTAATAGAGGCAACAATAGAATCCTTTTGTTCATTAGTCAAATGATCACCAAAAGAAGCGGTATTTATTTCATGTAATAAATCATCCATTTCAGTTGTTGTTCTACCTTTACATTGGGTCAGTGAGTTACAAGATTTCAACAAATGCCCAGAAGGCTTAGGAGAAGAAATTTTGAATTTTCTTTTCCCATTTATTCCTAAGGTAAAGCAATTATTTGCTGGGTCCAGTTTCACACCAAACATGGTTAAAATATCATTTCCCATAATAAACCAATTGCTCAAATTATCATTTTTCATGACAACAAACTCACAAATAGCTCTGACAAAACCACCATTATATTTGAAGAATACAGAGGTTTTGTATTTGCCAATAGGAAATAAGGTAGAACCATACCCTCTCCATTTTTCAGAAGTTATAGGCAATAATTTACTCAAATATTCCTTATCCACTGAAGCCAAAGCTTTTTCAGATACTACACTTCCTCCAGCACCAGAATCAAG
Organism: Hemileia vastatrix; assembly: GCA_030280995.1. Classification (NCBI taxonomy): domain Eukaryota; kingdom Fungi; phylum Basidiomycota; class Pucciniomycetes; order Pucciniales; family Zaghouaniaceae; genus Hemileia; species Hemileia vastatrix. Next base: position 16,237,974 of record JASXTE010000017.1, read on the forward strand.
AACTACATCAACATTTTTACCATTAATGATAACAGGTGCTTTTAAAGGGGATATAGGAATAGAATTGTTAGTAATATCTTTAATTATCTCAGCATTTTCTACTGAAGATAAATTCAATACACAATCTTCTGATACATTATTTAAATAATGGACATCATGTTCCAACATTAAAACATCTTTAACAGATTCATTGTCATAGGAGATATTACTTTCACAGTCACTGGAAGAATTATTGACATCAAGTTCAATTTCATCAGTGTCTTCATTTTGTTCAACAAGATGAATTTTCTTGTCACAAACATGACCCTTCTGCCACGGTTTGTTACATTTATAACAAGTATTTGTTGCATATTTTTTAGGTGCAACTGGGGCAGAGGGTTTACCAGATTTTTCTGGGAGCTTTATAGAAGGTTTATTCTGATCATTATAAGATTTACTAAGGTAATTCTTTGGTTCATATCTATGGTTGAGTAGTACTTCATTACAGATATTAATGAAAGAAGAATTTTCCCTTACATGCTCAGTTCTAGCAACAATCAAATCCCTAAGAGAATTTGGTAATTTATACAAGATTTTATCTCTCCAAATATCATAATCCATCTTTGGATCAATTGCTCTAAGGATTTTAGTTATTTTCATCAGAAAAACAATGGGCTTTTCAACAGAGGAGGATACATATCTAGTATTCTCATACAGTCTCTGCTGAGCTAACCTGAATTTTGAACCACCAAACTGATTCTCAATCAAGGATTTCCAATCATTCCATGTATAATGATTGTTATCTAAGAGGACAGATTCATACCACATCAAGGCTACATTGGAAAATAAAGAAATTAGCTTAGAAACAATTTCCTCATCAGGTAGTTTATAAGATCTCTTTAAATTATCAATTCTCTGGATAAAGTGTTGCCAATCAGAGGAAGAATCACCATCAAAGGTAGGATATTGGTCTAACTTAGGCCAATTTTTCTGACTACTGGGATGGTCCACTTTTTGGTTTGAATTATTCATTAGTAATAATTCCTGAAGTTTAGCCAGGTGTTCAGAAATTTCATTATTTACAGAAACAGCTGGTGCATGACCATCACAAGATTGTTTGCTAGTAGCAAAAGATTTTACAGACTCATTGTCAGTTTGTTTAATGGTTGAAATATGAGGAAGAAAGGATGAACTTTGTTCAGGTTTTTTCCCTTTATTTTTATGCAGCTTACTTTCAGAAATCTCATTTAATTCATTATTGATGGTTAAGGTTGAGAACTTTTCCTGTAGGTCAGACACATAGTTTCTTATTCTTGGAATTTCAGACATCTGGTCATTCACTTTTGCAAGAGATAGAACATTTCTGTCCTCAGAAACTGAGTGTTTGGTACTTAGTGCATGGAAGTCATTTTTTAGTTTCTTCAACTCATTTTGTAGAGATTTTATTTCATTTTTGAATGAATAATTTTCCTCAATAAGGGGTTTCAATTCACTCAATGTCTTATGCAGACTGATATTTCTATCTGAGATAGCTCTATGGTCACTTCTTATTTGTTTTTGTTGACTAAGAACAATATTCAAGGTTTCTTTGATTTTTAAATAAGCTGTATCTTGTACAGAAGAACTCACTTTACATTGCAAGTGTAAATTATTTAATCTATCATTTTCATGGATTAACACATCTCTCACATGTTTGTCTTTCACAATATTAAAATCAAGGGTATCTTTCAATATTTCCTCAGAAGTTTTTTCAATTAAGTTATAGATTTCAGGGGGAAAAGAATCATTTTAAATTGCAAGAGAAGGATTAATTAAAGATGTAGAAGTTAAATGTAAAGGTTCATCAAATGACAATTTGCTAATTACATCAATAGGGCTACTAGTTACAGGAAGCTGTCTTTTAACAGGTTTAACTGTTCTTTCACCATGTTCAATAATATTACCTGCAGAAGAAGATTTATTAGAAAACATACCCAAGTGACTATCAACCAAATTACTTACCATGGCAGAGGAGGAAACTTCCCCTGGGACTGGGTTTGGGATTGTGCTTGGGCCTTCTTTCTCCTGCTTTGTTGGTAGGGATGAGGAGGTGGATGGAAATTGGGTGTTCTGGATGGGCCAGGCTGATGATGAGGAGGGTGTTGCACATTCTGTTGGTAGTGACTCATTAGATAATCCCATTTCCATTGCTCTACTTCCATAGTATTTGGATTTTGGATGGTTGAGCTGGGTGGCTGTGAAGGTTGAGCCTGAAATTGAAGCTGATTGGGAGGCAATTGAGGAGGGGCCTGGGCCTGAATCTGGTTCCTGAGTTCTTGGACCTGATCCCACAATGTGTCTACCTTTGCTTTGTACGTCATACTTTCTGTCTTCAACTCTTTTATATGACTGGATAGGTTGCTGATTTGTTGTGGCAGAGGAAGCTTTTTTATTTTGAAGCCTTTTGGAAGACCTTCTTGAGGCACTAGAGGCTTTACTTCCTTCTGTGGTACTGGGGGAAGGGGGTTTGGTTTGTTTGCATTTCCTGTCATTTCCACATCCTGCAGTATGTGAATTCTTTGTGTTAGCATAAGATTTTTTATGATTAACTTTAGAAGAACTTACAGTGTCAGCATCATAGTCAATTTCTATCTCATCCACTTGCATGTTATCCATTTTTTCTGCCAAATTGTTGGACATACTAGTGGGAAGATTTATATTTTACTTTGTACTTTATAAAAAAATAATCAAAGTTAGTCAATAATTGCTCCAAATAATATAAAAAAAATTTTTTTTAATTAATTAAATTATAGAAAAAATAACTTTCAATATAAAGTAATAATTAAAAAATTAATTTTTTTAAAAAAAAATGGATTGCAAGTTTAAATTGGGAATAACAAGTAAGTTAATTCAACCAATTAATTACCAATATTAAATATGGCAATATATTGGGACTAAGCACAATGTACTTTTAAGTCAACCAAAATTAACAATAATTAATAATAAAAAAAAATTAAATTAATAATTCAATTTGTATTAATAATAATGTTAATTCTTCTAGGACTAAGAGGATTTAACACTCTATAATGGTCAACTAGGAAAAAAAAATTTTTTTTTAAAAATTGAACACTTACACTCAGTGAATCAGCAATTAAGCCACAATCACTGTTATTGCAATAAAAATATAGTAATATGAGTGAGAGGCGCAAAGGTGAACTTACTATAGTGATCGAAAAATCACTTCAAAATAATATAAAAATTAATATTATATAAACCTAAGATTTCGAACCCAAGTTCGAAACACAGTCGCGGCAAAAGTTTCATTTTGCTAGGTGGTCCGTGCATTTTGTTGTTCGTTGCCAGGCTCAATCGTCGTCGTCGTTTGGAAAGGCCCTCAGTTGTCGGTCAGTCGTCTAGAAGAGATAAGAAAAAGGGGAAGAAATGAGAGGAGGAGAAAGAGAAGAGGATTATAGGCAATAAAAGAAATAAAGTTTAATAAAATTATTTAATTTATTGAAAGAAAGCAACGACGAGTGATTTGAGAGGTGACAACAAAATTGGTTTATTTAATATTAATATTATTTAAGTAAGGGTTCTGCGCGGCAAACAATATAGTTACTATCAGACTTAAGGCAACCTTTAATTTGTTATATAGACTTTTAATTAGAATTGTATTACTAATAAAAAAAATATAAACGTAGTAAAATAGTATTTAATTTATTGAGTGTATAATAAGTGATAAGGCTACAGGGGATTATCCAAGGCCCTTTTATAGGCAATGGGTCCTCTGAAGCGCTACTATATCAGTAAATACAATGATTAGAAAGGAATAAAACAAACATATCAAAAGAGTAAATGAAACATAACAATGTAGAGAAAAACATGAAACAAATAATTAAAAACCCAATTAAGAATCCAATTTCCCCGCCATTAATCCCCAAATCAGTAAGTGACAATAGTGAATAACTAAACAAGATTGGAAACATAGGAACTATGAGAAATATAATTCCCAACAGATGGTACATTCTGATTAGAGGACATTTTAAGTGAAACAAAAAATAATTTGACGCAACAAAACAAGCAATTAATCTCAATTTGGTCCAAATTAATTTATTTGTTTTTTCTAACACAATTAAGGGTCAAAAGAAGCGTCCTTAATAATTGTTTAGTATCATATGAGAGGTATTAGTTAATATATAAATTTAAGTAATTAATTTAAATATATTATAAATCAAATTTACACTTGTAATTATAATATATGTTTTTTAATTAATTAAATATAAATTTATAATTATTAAATACATAAAAATGCGCCATTATTTGTAGAATATATTATATTATACTCAATTTAATTGTATATAAAAATATATATAACCAATAAATTTAATGTAACATTTGTATATAATAAAATTCTTATATAATTTCATTATGCAATAAAATATTAAGTTATATTCATTAAATACAAGTCTTACCCACTCTTTAAGGTTTTATAATTTATATATCATTTACTGGACTCCTGGAATAGCCTGGCTGACAATTGGCCTAATTTGCTTATAATAACTTGACTCATTCTTCGACACAACAATCTCCTTTCAAAACTGTTTATGGAAGACATCCTTGATTCAACTCAATCCACGTAGAAACTAGTCATCCTGCTGAACATTATCTTGGAACCATATCGCGACTCCAAGAGGAACTTAAATCAAATTTGGAATTAGGGATTCGAAGATACAAGGAACAGGCCGACAAACATCGACAATCTGCTCCTTCTTTTAAACCAGGCAACCAAGTATGGCTCGATGTACAAAACATTCAAACGACTTGACCATCAAAGAAACTAGCTGAAAAGCGTGGGACCATTCAAAATCGACTCTGAAGTCTCTAAAACTGCATTTCGACTCAAGCTACCTCCTAAATGGCAGGCTATTCACCCTGTTTTCCACGTATCTCTCCTGGAACTGGCTTGAGAAACATACCCAGGCAAGAACCAACCTCCTCCGGAACTGGTCGAAGTAGAAGACCATCTAGAGTGGGAAGTAAACCGTATCCTTGATTCAAGAATGCGCAAGGGGTAACTTCAATACCTCGTGGAATGGGAAGGCTTCCTCGATGATTCAGACAAAACATCCAGGGAACCAGCCATCAATGTTTCTAACGCCCCTGAACTCCTAAAATCTTTTCATCTTAAATATCCTTTAAAACCAAAACCTTAAAGCTCTCTTTTTTTTTCTTTTCTTTCTCTTTTTCCTTCTTCTCTTTAAAATCTAAAACATCTCCACCTCTAAAGTTTACATATTCTTTGTTTACTTTTCTTCTTTCTTCTTTTTTCTTTCAAAAGTTTTTCAACATTCTTTAAAAAAAATAAAATTAAATTAAATTAAAAAAAATTAAATTAAATTAAATTAAAGTAAAAATAAAATCAAATTAAATTTAAAAATTAAAACAAAATAAATGAAAAATTCATAAAATCTTCTAAAATTTCTTTAAAATTTCTTTTCTTTTCTTTTCAAATTTTCTACCTACATTCTTTCCTTAAAAAAATTCTTTTCCTCGAACTATCAAAATTTTTCACAAACGCAACACGACAATGCTTCTCAAATTTCCCTTCAACCTCTAAATCTCTCTTTTAAAATTTCTTCGAAAAATTACTCTTTCCTTTCAAATTCTTTTTTTTAAAAAAATAATTATTTCTTCTCTTCTTTTTCTTTTTTCTTTTCAAATAACTAAAATTCCTCATAAATTCAATAAATAAACTTTCATAAATAACAATTTTTTCTTTCATTAAATTTTCATTTCCAATAAAATTATTTCAACCAACTATTTCTTTTTTCCTACTTAATTTTTTTTTCCTTTTCAAAATTTAAACTAAAACTCCTTCAATTAAAAGTTCTTTCTTTTCTTCTTTCAAAATTTAAAACAAAATATTATTTAAATTTTTTCTTTCTTTTTTTTTCTTTTTCTCTCAAAATCTTATAAAATAAATATTAAAATTTTAAATTAAAACAACAAAAATAAAATAAATAAATACAATTTGTTTCTACTTTTCTTTTCCTCTACCTTCTTTTCCTTTCTCCTTCCATTTTATATTTTCTTCTTTATTTTCTCTCAAACCAATCCCTTCATTTTCTCCAAAATCGCCCTTATCTCCTTCCTACATTTTTCAAAAACCTCCTCCTCTCCTACCGGTACCACTTCCCCAATTTCCAGTAGTTCATTGGCCATGTCAAAGGAAGAAGCATCAATAATCTTATCAACTTCACTGCTTAAATCTTCAATAAACCTAGCTTGTCGACCCTGGCAAGGTTTCTTCATCCATACCTGGTCAAGAGTTTCTTCATTATCCTCCCTCAAGGCAATCACTGGTAACTGTTCTTTGGTAGGGATTGACGGCGCCACTTCCACAGCAGTGGTTCCCACAATAGGAACTCCCAAACTCGAGGCTTCCAACATAGGGGCTTCTGCGATGACATCTAAATTCTAAATCATATGGTCATCAGTAAAATTTTTCTTTGGAAAATAAAATTAAAGTGAAATAAAATAAAATCAAACTTACTTTGAATAATGGGTCAGCTTCTAGAAATAACTTTGGTGTGACTTCCACTGCCACTTCTTTTTCTTCCTCTTCATCTTCAATGACCATTCGCCGCTTTTTTGGTGTCTGCCTTGAAATTGGGACTTCCTCCTCATCTTCCTCCACTAACTCATCCACCTCCTCTTCTACCCTTTGTTTACCCAGGATGCCGTATTGTCCTCGACTTCCTCCTCAGTTGCTTTTGATTGGTAATCCCCAATTGACACGTCCCATACGTCTTCAACCACTTCTTTTGTCTTTGGTATTACCCAATATTTAGTCTTGGTAAACCTTTGTTCGATGTACGAATTTTTCGCTAACGCATCACACACCACCCGTCTCCATCAGCAAAACTTGCATTTCTGGAAAGGACCTTGAGTAGCTGTGCTTTCCACACAGAAGTATTCCATTGATTCACAAGCCGTGCATGCTTGGGAATACTGTCGAGTAACGAGCCCACCATCTGCTTTGGGGTGAGGAGGCGTGGGAGCTGGAGTAGGACAAGTTGACATAATAATAAATAAATAAACAAAAATTAAATAAAGGGAAGTAGTGTGGGAAGTATATGTCTCACGCTCAACCGAGCTCGCTTTTTTATACCTGGGCATCTGTCACCCGCCACATGACACTCAAGGCAAACTAGCTCATTAAATCAATTAAATAGAAGTCTAAATCCATATTCAAAGCACAGAAAGAAATTCTACATAGCAACTGCGACTTCCCTTTGTGTACTCACTATTCAACCACGCTAGTCTAAAATCTAAATCTAAATTAGTCAATCTCTCAATTGTGTGTCTCAGTCTTTTCCTCAATAAGCAACGCACAGCACAATAGTCAATGTAATGATGCACTAAAAGGTTTATTAAATGTCTTTTAATTGTTACAAGGTGTAGTGAGCATGACGGAATGGATAGTGGAGGATTAAAGGTTTAACAGATGTTAGTGAGGAGGGTCCAGGTGTAATGGATGTATTTTTTTAATGGTCTGTGGTGTGCGGAATAGTGGATGGGTATGAGGTCAATGCGAGGAGGAGTAAAGGATATAAAAGGGGTTGGGATTTTGGTTCGACATTCTTTAGAATTAAATTATATAACGTATATATAGTTAATAGTGGTAAAGCTTTAGGTTAAATCATTATTATTGTATCTTTCCTTATTTTCTCAGTAATCATTTCTAAATCCTAAATCTTTGATTATTGAGTTTCCAACCTTTCATGAGATTTTAAGAATTTTAATATTACCTTTAAATTATATTAGAATTCTCCTTGAACATATCTCGAAGCAGTAGTTCTTCCTTTGAGTCATCTTCAAATCACTTCCTTGAACATTTCCTCTGTGCATTGAAGAAGTTTCTAAACTCCTCTCTCCATCTCACTTCCAGGAACACCCTCGACCTTGTGCTTAGGTTGTCCGGTGAAAGTTTTAAGATATAAGTATTTTACATGTTCTTGATGTTCCTCCATCAAATACAGTCTTTCATCACATTTAACTACAATTTTTTGTGCTCCAAACATTTTTAAATGGCGCTTTGATGATGAAAAAAACGGTTGATTGCAGCATAGTATATATGGTTGCGTTTCAGAGTTATAATCATAAAGAGCAAAGTATTTAGGACAGAATTTTTTAGTGAAAAATGATTGATTGAGCTTCAATTGACTAGAAACCGTATCTATTGAGCGTGGGATCAGGTGGACAATGCTATCAGAATCCAATCTTCCACTATCACCTAGAAGTTTGAGCTTCTTAATTTCTTCATCCAAAAATTGAGTACAACCTTCTTTGCTCAAATGATGAATCATAGAAAGCTTTGCTGCCTTCCACATAATTATTTGGCTATACCCTTCCCCATGATTTGAGTTTCTAGAGACTGTTGAAGATACTTCTGCCCCCAATAGTGACCTCCCATATGTAATAAGTCATCAAAACTTCATAAAGACATTTATTCTCACATTGAACTATAGATATACAGCTTACTATTTCTGTGGATCTGGAACTTCCAATGTTAAGTGGAATGTTTGAAGAAATTACCATCTGGGCCTTCCTATTTCTTTCTCTTGATGTTTTGCATAAGAATTAGAGCTTTTGAAAGCAATACTAACTTCAAAGGACCCAGAAGAAGTTTTATACTTTCTATTGACACATCCAAGCTCTTGACATTGACATACATGAAAAAATGGAGGCATTCTAATTGTGATAAATGTAGGAATAATTTAGCTGTTGGAAGTTACCAATTGAAGGTATTCCTTTTTTTGCAAGGCACTAGCTGATATAAGCTACATTTTTTTATCAAAATAAAATGATGGAATATGTGTTGAAATTATTCAAGTTTTAATGTTTAATTTTTAATCTGATAAATTATATATTAATTAAAGGTTATGCAGTCTACTTTATTTGTATTCTGTATACTCTCTGCATTTGTACAAAAATGCATGCATGTTTATCAGAATATTTTCAATCATAGAAAAAATTCTATTGTACACACAAGCATCTTAATTATTTTTCTATCAAATGCCTTCTGAGTTATATCTAACTAACCTATAATTATTTGATTTTAGTAAAAGTTCTTATTTATGGACTATAATAAAATTATACCATATTTTTAACATAATTATTTAAAAAACTACCCCAAAAATCAAAGTTAAACCCAAAAATAAGGTTAATATTTTGTAAAAAACAATCACAAACATATTTATTTCACTTTGAAAATTTTTCTGTACTAGGTAGAATTTTCCATAAAGAAATAATCAAAAATACTCAAATAATAGATGCTACAAAAGTGTGAACCTTAAAGAATTAAAAAAAGCTGAAACCTTAATATTAATCTTATTTGATTTAAGAACATAATAATACATTATAATATAATATATTTTATTATATTTTTTATTATAATATACTAATGATTTAAATCTTATTTAACATGATTTGATTTATTGATTTAATCTAAAGATATTTCTTTTTTTTTCAATATATTTTCACTTTTCATTATTTTAATTTCGTATACATTTATTTTATACTATTAATTTTCAGGAATTATTCTTAATTATTTAATTATTTTTAGTTTATTAAAATCTTATATATTTATTTTAAATTTATCTCATCTCATTTTATTATCTTTGATAAGTGCTTTCTTACTGCCACACAACATTATTCATGTGGTAAAAAATTCTGATAAGATCTGATGTAAAGCCAAAAATGAGATATCAAATGCAAAAATTTGGATGGTGAGCTATTATGACTTTCTGAACATTAGAGTTCACATGCATAAAATTGACTTGTGAACTCTGATGTTTGGCCAAAAAACAGAGTTCATATTGGCCGGTCATCTAAAAGAAGGAAAAGAAGAGGAAGAAGAAAATAGGAAGAAGAAGTAAAAGAAAATTAAAAAGATAATAAAAGGAAGAACAAAATAAAAAAATAAAAGAAATAAAATAATATATAAAAAAATAAGTTGCAACAACACTTATGAGTATTGACATGACAACAAGTATTGGTTTAATAGGGACTATTGATCAATTAAGTATTTATTTATGCTTAAATATCAATTATGATTACTAATAGAGTTAAAGAAACTTATAGGAATTTATATAATATTTTTATTAGACTTGTAACATCAAAAAAATATAGTAATAAAGTATTTAAATTATTATAAGTAATGTAATGTAAGTGATGGCTGACAAAGAGGAATTCAAAGGCTTTTTATAGGCAAGGAGACCTTTGAGGCGCCAAAATAATGTATATAAAAAGTAGTAGTAATGTGAAACAAGAAATTATAAGAGTTTAATTAAAACATAGAAATTAAGAGAAAAAAAATGAAACAATGAATTAAACCCATGAATAAGTAAATATCTTCCCACCATAAAGTCCCAAAAAAATCAATTAATATAATGAATCATTAAATGAGTATGAAATATGAGAATGGTGAGAAAAAATGCTAACAAACAGGTATTAAAGTAAGATCTAAAGGATTTAATTAAAACAAATAAAATTATTTTCACAACAAAATTTATGGAATCAATTTAACCCAGTATAAAGAAAATTAATTAATTTCTTTAACTATTTTAGTAATTTAATTACTAGTTTAATTGAAAAAAATAATTAATTTAATCATATTACTGATTTAAAGTGAGAATTTTAATATTATCTGATTAAATGAGTATTTTAATTTATTTAATAATTTTACTGACACAATTAATATTCAAAAGAGCGCCCAATATTTATGGATAATAATATATGACAAGTTGTATTTAATATATAAATTTTATAAGTTAAATTTTAATTAAATTATAAGTTAAATTTATTATTACACTTATAATATAATTTTATAAATAATTAATTTATTAATTTATAAGTATTAAATACATAAAAATACACCATGATTTTATAAAATATAATATATCTTTATGTAATAAATAATTTACTTACTAATAAAATTAAAAAAAAATTGTTTTACTTATTTAAAAAATATTTATATAATTTTATTATTCAATAAAATATTTTATTGTAAAGACATAAAATACATTATGTTATTCCCTTAAGTAATTCTAATAGATTATTATAACAATTTACTGGGCTTCTTAAATAGCCTGGCTGACACTCCATCACTCTAAAAAAACAATAAAAAAAATGCTAAGATTTTTTCTTTTCATACTTTTTTAACAGAGTAGGAAGGTTAGAAATTTCTTTACCAGGTATCCATGCATCATTTTCAGATGAATTTTTTTTATATCTCAATAAATATTCAATACCTCTTTCAGAAGTTATAATTCAATCATTGATAATTATATCAATTTCTGCAGTTTCTGTTACTTCCTGAGGATTATTCTTATGTCTTCCCCTTCTTTTGGGAAATAAGTCACTGTTGGAAGTATAAGGTTTAAGAAAGGAAATGGGAAAACATGATGTTTTCTATCATATGGAGAATACAATACAACTTCTACTGCATTATCTCCAACCATTTGTTTAACAAGAAATGGTCCCACAAAAGCATCTTTTAATTTGTTGTTTCCCTTTAGATTTAAATGGAAAGTAGATATCCACACTTCATCACCCTTGTTAAATGTGTATTCTTTATGGGATTTATCACATCTTTTCTTTTCATATTCAAATGCACTATCAATACTGCTTTAAGCACGTTTTCTGCATAGCTGTTGCATTTGCATAAAAGACTTTACACCAGGGTGTAGTTCCAACTTAGGTAATTTATTATTGAGAATTTTAGCAGGAGTTTTTAGGACATAACCTAACCAAAGCTCAGAAGGCTTGTTCTCAGTGACAGAATTAACAGTGCTATTATAACAAATTCAAGCCCTGGAAATAGAGTATCCCAGTCATGAGTTAATCTGTCATTGTCTTTATATTCTAATCCAAAGGCACAATACCTTCTAATCATATCTTCCAGAGTTTTAATCATTCTTTCAGCTAGACCATCAGTTTAAGGATGGTGAGCTGTAGATAATTCTAACTTACAGCCACAAATATTCATCAAAGACATACAAAATTCTGATGTAAATTTTGGGTCTCTGTCAGAGATCATGGCTTTTGGAAATACAACAATATTAAGCATGTATGACCACCATAAGAAAGCTAATTCCTTTGTGGATACATTTTTGTGGGTGGGAATAAATTTTCACATTTTGGTGAATCTATCCACATTTACCCAACAAGAGTTATAACTGTCCTCTCCTGCTACGGGAAAACCAGTGACAAAATTCATGTTACTGATTTGCCAAGGATCATCAGGTGTTCCAATATGTTGCAACAATCCTGCTCTTTTACCTGTTAATCTTTTATATTTTTGACAAGAATTACAAGATTCAAAATATAATTTAGTGTCTTCAGACATATTAGCCCAACAAGCAGTGTTTTTAATTCTGATGATGGTTTTCTCAAAATCAAAATGTCCTGCTAATATGTCATCATGACAAAGTTTTAAAATGGTTTCTTTCATGGAAGGAGGAATAAAAATGACATTTGTATGTTTTCTCCTGTAATAAATATAACCATCTTCAATGGAAAATTTTCTTTATTCAAAGAAATTTGGTACTTTGTAGGAAGAGTTTTTATCAATGTTTGAATAGAAGAATTCTTTGGATCATTCAAGTCTGTAACTAATTTATTTAAATCAGAATCTTTATCATATGAATCCAGAATTAATTGCAATTTTTCCTTTTCCATATAAACAATATATATACCATGTATATGTACTGTATCATCTTCAGGTACATAAGATGGATTTGATACATCATTTGGAAGAGGTAATCTAGACAAAATATCTACATTTGAATGAACAATTACAGCCCTGTGAATAATAGTCATTCTACCTCTGTATTCTTGAACAGCAAGTTGCCACCTAAACATATGTCTATTTAGTGTTTTCAAGCTCAAGAGGGATTTCACAGTACTTCAATCAGTAACTAATTAAAACTTTTGATCATCTAGATAATAATGAAGCTTCTCTAAAACCCATAGAACTGATAAGCACTCTAATTTAGTAGAACAATATTTCAATTCACTCTTTCTCAAGGTTCTTGAAATATAAAAAATTACTACTTCTGAAGTTTTATCATTAATGTTTTTTTTGGTGTAGAAAAGCGTCAAGTCCAATAAAACTTGCATCTTTATAGAGGAAAAAAGGCATATTAAAATCTAGAAGGGCAAGGATTGGAGCCAAAATTAAACATTTCTTTAATGTATCAAGAGCTTTTTGAGTATCCTCACTCTATATATAAGCCACATCCTTTCTAGTCAATTTGGTAAGTGGTAGGGCTATGACTTGATAATTTTTAATGTATTCTCTATAGTAGCCGCACATTCCCAAAAAACTTTTTATTTCCCTTAAAGAAGTTGGTGCTTTCACATCCTGGATAGCAGAAACTTTACCTTGGTCTACACATATTTGTAAGCCAGAAACTACATGACGTAGGACTTTCAGGGATTGAAAACCAAATTTACACTTTTTCAAAGATAGAGTCATGTTAATTTCATTCATTTTCTGGAAGACTCTTCCTAAGTGTTTGATATGTTCATCAAAAGTTTTATAAAAAACTATGATATCATCAATATAAACCATTAACCATCCTTCAATTATTTCCTGATGAAATGTGTTATCCATTAATTTTTTGAACACTGAAGGGGCATTCTTAGGGACAAAGGGAATTTTAAAATATTTCTAAATTCCCATATGAGTTGCAATTAGAAAAATATTTTGGGAGGATGTTTCAACAGGTATTTGATGATAACCTTTATTAACATCCAGACAGCTTATGAATTTTGCACCTTGCAGGGTAGCATGTATAGAGCTAATTGTCTGTAAAGGATAAGTATCATCTACAGTATAGGTATTCAATGCTCTAAAATCTCCACAAAGTCTAGCTTTATCTTTCTCATAGGAGATCAAAACTGGAGAGATGACACAATATTTAGGTGTAACATCCACTTTTTCAATAATATTCATACTTAATAAAGTTGAGATATTGTCTTCAATATATTTTCTCCATGTGGGAGAAGCAGGTTAAAGTTTTTTCTTTAGGGAAGGAGGTATTTCATTCAAAATACAGGATAAAAAAAATTCATTTCATCTTTAACCAATACTAACACATGAGAACCATGAGCAAAATTTATAGGTAAAGATGTAATCAAGGTAACTATTGAATCTTTTTGATCATTTGTTATTTGATCACCAAATGAAGATGTGTCTATTTCAGACAATAATACATCCATTTCTTCTGTTTGTCTACCCTTAAATTGTATCAATGAATTACAAGATTCTAATAAGGGTGCAGAATGCTTTTTAGAGGAAGAAATCTTAAATTTTCTTTTCCCATTCATTCCCAAGGTAAAAAAATTGTTTGCAGGATCTAATTTAATGCCAAAAATGGTTAAAATATAATTTCCCATAATGAAACAATTGCTTAAATTATCATTTTTCATCACAACAAATTCACAAATAGCGCTGACAAAACCACAATTATATTTAAAGAACACAGTGGTCTTGTATTTGACAATGGGACATAAAACAGAACCATAACCTTTCCATTTTTCAGATGTTAGAGGTAAAAATTTGCTATGATAATCTTTATCCACTGAAGCTAGTGCTTTCTCAGACACTACACTTCCTCCAGCACCTGAGTCAAGAATAACCTCAAAATTTTTACCATTTATGATAACTGGTGATCTCAAGGGTGATATCAAAATTTAACTGTCAGTAATATCTTTAAAGATTTCAGCATTTTCTACAGAAGAGAAATCAACATCACAATTTTCAGACCAATTATCTAAATATTGGATATCTTTTTCCAAGACTAGAACTTCTTGCCAAGAATCATGGTCATAAGAAATATTACTGTTACAGTCACTTGAGGAATCATCAAGATCAGCTTGAGTATTTTCAGATTCCTCAGGTTGTTCAACAAGATGAATTTTCTTCTCATAAATATGTCCCTTCTGCCATGGTTTGTTACATTTAAAACAAGTGTTTGTTGCATATTTCTTTGGTGCAACTGGGGTAGAGGGTTTACCAGTTTTGTCTGGAAGTCTTGTTGAAGGCTTTTTCTGTTCATGATAAGATTTTAAAGGATGATTCCTAGGTTCATATCTATGATTAAGTAGAACTTCATTACAGATATTAATAAAGGAAGAATTTTCTCTAAAATTCTCAGTCCTTGCCACAATAAAATCTCTCAGAGAATTTGGCAATTTATAGAGAATTTTGTCTCTCCAAATATCATAATTCATTTTTGGATCCATTGCTCTAAAAATTTTTGTTATTTTCATGAGGAAAAAAAAGGTTTTTCTGGAGAGAAAGACACATATTTAGAAGTCTCATATAGTCTCTGTTGAGAAAGTCTGAATTTTGAACCACCAAATTGATTTTCAATTAATGTTTTCCACTCTTTCTAAGTATAATGTTGATTGTCCAATAATACAGATTCATACCAAATTAAAGCAACATTGGAAAATAAAGAAATTAATTTAGAAAAAATCTCTTCATCTAGAAATTTATAGGAATTATTTAGATTATCAATTCTTTGGAAAAAGTGCTGCCAATCAGATGAAGAGTCACAATCAAAGGTGGGATACTTATCAAGTTTAGGCCAGTTTTTCTGGCTACTGGGATGGTCCATCTTTTGATTAGTATTGTTTAAAATTAATAATTCTTGAAGCTTAGACAGGTGTTCAGAAATTTCATTATTTATAGAAACAGCTGGTTCATGACCATTAAAATGTTTTTTGCTAGTTGAAAATAATTTCACAGACTCATTGTCAGGTTTTTTAATTGCTGAAATAGGAGGAAGAAAGGAGCTGCTTTCTTCAGACTCTTTTCTTTATGTTTATTCAGCATTTGGGCAGCATTTTGATCTACACCATAATGATATATAGCTAAGGCTGAGAATTTTTCCTTTAGGTTGGACAAATGTTTTTTTATCCCTGAAATTTCAGACATTTAGTCATTGATTTTTGCAAGGGATAAAACATTTCTGTCCTCAAAAACTGAGTATTTGTTACTCAGATCCAGGAAATCAATTTTCAGCTTTTTCAACTCATTGTGTAGAGACTTATTTTCACTCTTCAATGAATAATTCTCATCAATCAGGGGTTTTGACTCACTCAAAGTTTTATGCAGATGAATATTTTTATCTGACATAGCTCTATGATCACTTCTTATTTGTTTTTGTTGACTGAGAACAATTTTCAAAGTTTCTTTTATTTTAAAATAAGCTGCATCTTGTACAGAAGAACTCACTTTACAATGTAAATGCAAATTATTTAATTTGTCCCTTTCATACAAAAATACATCACTCAAAATTTTATTTTTTACAAAATTAAAATCAAGGGTATCTTTCAATATTTCCTCAGAAGTTTTCTCAAGCAAGGTATAGACTTCAGGGGAAACAGAATCATTTTAAGTTACAAGAGAAGGATTAATTAAAGAATTTGAAGTTAAATTTAAAGGCTCATCAAATGACAATTTAATAATTACTTCATTAAGGCTACTTATTACAGGAATTTGTCTCTTAATGGCTTTAACAGTTCTTTTACCATTATCAACAAGATTACCTGTGGAGGAAGATTTATTATTATACATACCAACATGTTTATCAAACAAATAACTTACAATGGAAAAGGAGGAAATTTCCCCTGTGCCTTATTTCTTCTGCCTCCCTGATAAGGATGGTCCTGAGGAGGTTGATGGTAGTTTTGTGCCCTGGATGGCCCAGGGTGTTGATCTGCTTTCTGATTTTACATTCTGATGGTAATGGCTCATCAGGTAGTCCCATTTCTAATGTTCATTTGTAGAGTGTTTTGACTTTGAGGGAAAGAGTTGGGTGCCTGATGGGGTTGAGGTTGAGGATGAGTGGTTAATAAAGGAAGAGGTTTAACCTGCTTGTGTTTTAAGAGATCCTGCATCTGTTGCCAGAGTGTGTTTACTCTTGCCGTGTACCTTATGCTTTCTGCCTTCAATTCTTTTTTATGGCTGGACAGATTGTTTATTTTCTGCATCAAAGGGATCTTTTTTTTATACCTTTAGAAGATTTTCCTAATTGATCTGAGGCTTTACTTCTTTCAGAGTAATTTGGTGAGGGGGGTTTTTCACTCCTCCTGACATTTCTATGTCCTGAAAATTATGAAGGTTTTTTGTCAGCTGAAGAATTCTTGTAAGTTAATTTTGAAAAACCTACAGATTCATTATCAACATCCACATCAATTTTATCAACATGAAGCTTATCCATGCTACTTGCCAACTACTGGACATAAAAATGGTAAAAAAATCAATTGGATTTAATTTAATGATTTAAATTTATTTTTTTCAAAATAAAAATATATTTTAAATTATTTTTTTTAAAAATAAAAATATAAATTTAATCTGTTTATAAATCAACTAACAATAAAAATGTAATACAAAAATATGTAATTAAAAATTATATTAGTAAGAAATAAACAATAATTATTTTTGGACCAATCAGAAAGGTTTAAGAAATCAACAAAAAATAATTTATACCAAAAAATATGTTGGTAATATTGGGATTAAGCACTGGGTACTATTATGATCAACCAATAATATCAAAATTTGAATAAAAAAATTAATTTAATAATTCTTTAAGAAAATAATCATTTTCTAGGACTAAGAGAATAACTCTATTATGGTCAAATAGGAGAAAAAAAATTTGATCACTTACACTCATAGACTCAGCAAAATAGCCAAGGCACTGTTATTGCAATAAAAATTTAATAATATTGCTGATAGGTGCAAAGTTTAACTGATTATAGTGATTGAGAAATCACCTTAAAATATATATAAATTAATATATAATAAACAAAAAAGGTCAAACCCAAGTTTGAAACACGGTGGCAGAAAAAATTGAGGTTTTCCTACTAGGTGGTCCATGCATTGTGTTGTTTGTCAAAATTTGTTTTTGTCATTTGGAAGGTCTCCCAATTTTCGGCCAGTTGTCTAGATGAAGGGGAAGAAGAGGAAGAAGGAGGAAAAGAAAATTAAAAGGATAATAAAAGGAAGAACAAAATAAAATAATTAATAAAAAAAAGGTGCAATGACACTTATGAGTATTGACACAACATGGAGTATTGGTTTAATAAGGACTATGGATCAAGCAAGTATTTATTTCTGCTTGAATATTAATTATGATTACAAATAGGCTTAAAGAAACTTATAGGAATTTATATAATATTTTTATTAGACTTGTAACGTCAAAAAAATAGTAATAAAGTATTTAAATTATTATAAGTAATGTTATGTAAGTGATGGCTGCCAAAGGGGAATTCCAAGGCTTTTTATAGGCAAGGAGACCTTTGAAGCGCCTCAATAATGTATATAAAAAGTAGTAGTAATGTGAAACAAGAAATTAGAAGAATTTAATTAAAACATAGAAATTAAGAGAAAAAAATGAAACAATGAATTAAACTGGTGAATAAGTAAATATCTTCCCACCATAAAGTCCCAAAAGAATTAATTAATATAATGAGTAATTAAATGAGTATTAAACATGAGATTTAAGAAAAAAAATCCTAAACAGGTATTACAGTAAGATGTAAAGAATTTAATTATAACAAATAAAATTATTTTCACACCAAAATTTATGGAAGCAATTTAACCCAATATGAAGAAAATTAATTAATTTCTTTAAATATTTTAGTAATTTAATAACTAGTTTGATTGAAAAAAATAATTAATTTAATCATATTACTGATTTAAAGTGAGAATTTCAATATTATTTGATTAAATGAGTGTGTTAATTTATTTATTAATTTTACTGACACAATTAAGGGTCAAGAGAGCACCCAATATTTATGGATAATAATATATGACAAGTTTTATTTAATATATAAATCTTATTTATTAAATTTTAATTACATTGTAAGTTAAATTTATTATTACACTTTTAATATAATTTTATAAGTAATTAATTTATTAATATATAAGTATTAAATACATAAAAATATGTCATTATTTTATAGAATATATTGTATTTTTATTTAAGAAATAAATTACTTACTAATAAAATTAAAATAATAATTATTTTAATTATTTAAAAAGTATTTATATAATTTTATTATTCAATAAAATATTTTATTTTTAATACATAAAATAAATAATGTTATTCCCTTAAATGATTCCAATAATTTATTATAACAATTTACTGGGCTCCTGAAATAGCCTGGCTGACAGTTCACATGCAAAAATTTGTATGGTGTACTGTGATGTTCAGACAAACATAATAGCTCACATTGTAGCAGTCTAAAGATTATTATGGAAATCAGGATTAACTTAAGGTGGTCTAGGATGAATATCTTAGAAATTGGAAAAGCCAATTTAACCTAAAATATTTTTTATTATTAAGAGAATAGATGGTTTAGCTGCAAAAATGGGTTGATTATACAAGTTGTGAAAAATCATTTATTTAACAGTCAAGGAGTCTAAGCATAGATCTAAAACTACATGGAAATAAAGGCTAGTAATCTCAAGAACCTTTGAAAATTCTCTTACATATTTCACTACTTTTCTTATATTTTTAATAATTTTATAAAGTATTTTGGAATTTTTTTTATTTTTAAAAATTTAACTAACTTTAATTTTTTTTAGCTCATTGAATAAGGTTGTGCAGGCTACCAAAATAATATGGGAGTTTCACCAGATGCAACCCTATCTTCTTTATTTTTTGTAGATTTTTATTACAATTTTAAGATTCTAATTGAGTCCAAAATTTGAGTCAAGCTCCATACAAATTTCTGTGATATTTGGAGGAGCTCTGGTGTGGTCTTCCAACATTGGTGGAGCCCTTTGTTTGTCTATTTGGTGTTGTTTTGATATGTCTTATATGGCATTGTTAAATAATTGGGTGTTTTTCTCGATTTATTTAACAAATATTGGGACTGTGGGGATGTGGGTACTACAATTGGATAGCCTTGGATTATCTCTATATTTTATGACTTAAGGAAATTTTTCAGATTTTAAGTATTAAGGGGATAATTTCTCATTTTTCATTTAAAAAGATATCTGTTTAATTTTATTTTGTGTTTTATGGTGTGGTCTTCTATCATTGGAAGGGGCCTTTGTTGTGCGAATTGGTGCTGTTTGTGCATGTCTTAATTGACATATGTTAAGGAATTGGGTATTTTTCTGGTTTTATTCCGTGTATATTGGGTCTGTGGGTATGTGGGTACTATCATTGGATAGCCCCAGTTTTTCTCTATATTTTATGTCTTGAAGACATATTTCATATTCTAAGTTTTTAAGGGGTCATTTCCTCATTTTTCATTTATAAAAGATAGCTGTTTAATTTTGTTTTTCGTGTTTTACGGGCTAACCTTAAGTCTTAGGTTTAAGTGCTTAGTACCATTGGATAGAGCTAATTTTTCTCTATATTTCATGTCTCAAAGTTGTTATAGTGAAATTCCGTGTTTTAAAGGTTTTAGTAGTTGTAGCTAATTTTTCTGAGTAGATTAGTTGTTTTTATTGGTTTTCTGGCTTCAGGGAGGCCGGGCCACTTCAGGCGGCACCTCCGACGTCGGGAAGCCTGCCCACCTCTGTTTTAGAAGGTTGGGGAGCGCTTCTGGAGGGTTTTTTATTCAATTTGGCGGGTACAGGGGCCAGATTTGTGGGTGTGCATGGGCTCTTAGATAGTGGGCTGTGTGTACATAGTGAAGAAGACAGTTTGGGGCAACCTTTACTATCATACAACCATCCTGAGGTGATATCATTGTTCCTCACTCAGTTTTCACTGTTTTCTGGCCACAATTTGGCTGTGTTTGTTGCAAGTGAGTTCTTCATTTAACTTAACTTTGGCAACTGTTTCTCTGTTATAGTCTTGCAAGCTATAGCAAGTATTATTGCTGTCTCTGGTGTGGATTTGCAGCCTACATCAAGTATATTTGCTGTCTCTGGTGTGGACACTGGTCTACATTTCAGTTCTTTGGTCTGGTAGTCTTTCTGATGACTACTTTCTTGGCTCATCAAGCAGTCAAGTGTGTTGAAAAGGGTCTTTAGCAAAACAGGAACCAACTTACTTTAGCAAGTAAGTCTCACTCTATTTTCCTAAAGGGACAGGGGATTTTCTCTCTGGTATTTCTCCAACTCCCTTGGTCAAGGCCTATAGCTAGTACTATAGGATTGTCTACATTTCTGGCACCCAACGTGGGATGGAACTTGCTAGCTCTTTGGAATATCTGTTTTCTTTGGTTGGCTCTTTTTGGTGTTTTGGTCTGGAGGAATGGTTTCTGGTTCCTCTATTCCTGTGGTGACTGTCAGTGGGGGAGATGGCCCTCCTTCTGTGATGGTTAGGGAGTGTGTAAGGATTAAAATTTGGGATGGTAACAAGTTTAATGGGGAGGATGTCAAGTGGTTTCTGGAGTAATATGAAACTGTTGCTGGAGTGAATGGTGCTTCCTACCTGGACATGGTGAAGCAGATAATCTTCTTCATTGGTGATAAGGCAGTGGAGAAGGAGATTGTGACCATGTCTGGCTACAAGAAGAGGGATTGGAAGTTGTTGTGTAGGGAGATGGTGGATAGATGGTGTGTCAGGTTCACTATGGTGTATCTGAACAAGGTTGTCAGTGAATGGAAATCTTATGGTGGTGTTGGTAACTTGCATAGTTACAGGAAGTTTCTGCTACAGTTTGATCCTGTGGTGGAATATTTGGTGGAAGTGGAGGAGCTGGCACATCAAAATGCTGCCAAGGATGTTTTTGGTCTGCCCTGGCTAGAGACTTCAGGATGGATGTGTTGAAGGAGTTTTCAAGAAAGGAATTGAGGAAGACTCTTTCTAATGGGGACCAGAAGTTGCCTGCCTTGGATAAGGTGAAGGAGGCTGTTGAGGCCCATTTGAAGCTATTGGCTGTGGACACCTATCAGGAGGGGTGTGCCAAGTATTTCAGCAAAGTCAGTGAGGCTTTGGCTGAAGAGGAAGTTGGGGAGAAGAAGTAGAAGAAGAATTTGGTGCAGTTTCCCAAACAGGAGAGGGACCCATTGGTGGAGCAGTTGGCTGATCTTACAAAGCAGCTGCATATTTTTTTTCAGGAGGCTAAGAAGGTCAATAAGGCTCCTTCTCAGCCTAGAGATATTTATAGGAGGGCTGGTAGGAGTGATCCTTGGGTCTGCTCTTATTGCAGCAGGAGGGGGCACAGGTCCAATGATTGTTGGTCATTGAAAAGGGATGTGTCTGAAGGAAAGGTGGAATTTTATGGCAGGGTTTTCAAGTTCCCTGATGGTTCTTTTGTTAAGCCCAGTGAGGGGCAGGCTCCTGTTGATTTGGTCAGGAGAAGGGAAGGTCTCAATCAAAGGAGGCTAAGGTTTGAGGAGATTCCTGATCAAGGGAAGTCTTCTGGTAAGGAGGATGAGGATGGCAAGGGAAAGGGGAAGGAGGTCAATAAGGTCTCTTTTTCTACTTCCTTTGGTGGTTTGGAGTTTTATTCTTGTGGTGGACAGTCAAGTGGTGAATGCTTGGCTGGTGTTTATGATGTGGAAGCAGGAAAGGTGGGCAGGCCTAAGAGCAGTTCTCAGGCCTAACCAAAGCCAAATGCTTCAATGGTGGATCCTAAGCTGACTGCAGCTAGGAAGAGGTACAGCAAAGAGGATCTGTACAAGATGCAGAAGGGTATGGCTGACATGGGCCCCCCTATTTTTGGCGCATTGGACATGAATGGTGAGCCAATGCCAATGGAGGTGGATTCTGACTCTGAGGAGAATGTCCCTTTGGCTTCATTGCCAAAGCCTGCTGGAGTTGGAGGTTCAGGTGAGGGATCTGGTTTGGTTCCTGTTGATGGTAAATCTGTTGGTGGTGCAGGTCCTCAAGAATCTTCTAGGACCAAGGTGGTGAAGCCAAGTGCTCACTTTGAGAGGCCAGTAGTTTCTGGTCAAGCTAATGTTATGGACTCTGTCCTGGAAAGGATGAATCAGGGCCAGGTTTCCCTATCTTATGGGGAATCGTATGCTATCAGTCCAGGGTTGGCTGATAGACAGAAAAAGGTGTTTACCAGGAGAAGAGTTTCTTCTGGGGAGGTAGAATACATTTGTGATACTTCCGAAAAGTTTGGTGAGGGGTTGGAAACTCATTTTTCTGCTCCTCTGGGATATGTCAATGTCACTCTGAATGGCAGGGAGGTAAGGGAATTGGTGGATTCAGGTTCTCAGATAAACCTGATTTCTTTGTTTGAGGCAACTCATTTGGGCCTCCCCATCAAAACTGGTATTGGTGGGAATTTGAGAGGGATTGGTGGTCATGTCACTGAATTGGTTGGAACTTCAGAGTTTGTGAAGTTAGATGTTGGCGGAGCCTCAGGGAAGGTTCATTTTTACATTGCTAAAGGTAATGTAAAAGCAGTTTTGGGTGGGCCATTCTTGATGGATTTTCAGGCAATAATTGGTTATCAATTTGATTGTAGATTTTATAAAAAAAAAATTAGAATTTATAGTTATTAATTTTTATTTATTTATTTATTATTATGTTTTTTTAATCTTTTTTCAGGAGCTCATTGTCTGGATGATGAAGCTTCTGGAGGCTGGTCCGGATTATGATGTTGTTTTTGTTTTTTGTTGGGGTTGTGGGAAGCACTGTGTTCTTTGAAGTGCATCCTGCTGGAGAGATTATATGGATTGTAATGGGCAGGAATTGGATTAGAGGGAAGTTCAGAGGAGGAAGAAGAAGAGGCAGGAATGGAGTGCTGGAAGGTGTGCTTAATGATCCTAGACATCTTCCAGTGGTCATCAAACAGGCACTTTCTCAGGGATTTTTCAAAGTCATTCAAAGGTCCATGGAGGGCAAAGGCTTTTAGGATGTTGGAACACATGGTGCCTAGGTGTTTTTTCATGTCTCCATAATCCAGGGTCAAAGAAGTTTCTAGAGGTTGGCCAACTCCAATAGTAGATTTAGGAGGAGGGGTGCCAACTAGACAAGAAGAATTGGATCAGTATTTATTTTTGTTGAAGAAATGGGATGAATTAATTTGTTACTTTCAGATTGGAAGCTCATCAAATTTGTAAGCAGTCGGAATTTGGATCTCTGAATATTTTGGAATGGTCATAGTGGGTGGATTAATCAGGGAAAGATATTGATTCTCTTGGTCTTCCTCTGAAATATTTTGAGAAGGTGAACTAGGAGGCTGATGTACCTGGGGCCTAGTTTGAGCAGCGGGATTGTTGTTGTTGTTGTGGTTGTTATTTCTGTTGGATTCAGCTGGAGGGGGTGCTGGTGATGGAGTACCAGGCTTTTTAAAAGATGGAGCAGGAGAGGGTGATTTGGAAGCGGATTGATCTCTTCTGGATGGAGCTTTTGAAGGGATGGAACTGTCAGAAGAATAGTTGGCTGACAGAGGAGAGGTGTAGTTTTGTTGTCTTAACTGGTGACAAAGTTGTTGATTTGGTGCAGTGTTGGGTGCTCTGGTTTCTTCTTGTGGTCCTCTGGCAAGTCTCCTAGAAGTTTGGGAAAATTTTGAGTTTTTGGACCTTGGAAGGGTTGGCTGCATTGCTCTGGGAGCTGTGGGAGGTGATTGCGTAGAGTTGTTTTCATTGATTGATTGAATTCGGCTGTTTCCCAGTTGTTTTTGTAGGTTTTGAGCCTGATTTTCACTGTCTAGTGAGGCGGGCGGGCCTCCTGGACGCGGTCTAGAAGCCTAGGAGCTAATTTAGCAGAGATAAAAGCAGTTTCTTGGGAAGCAAGGCTGGTCATTTGGGAAGAGTTCTGGAAGCTGAGCTTCTGGATCTTATGGATGGTGCTGAAGATAAAGAGGAAGAGGAAGGACCAAGTTCTGGGGATCTGGTAGGGGATCTGATGATGTATTTATGAGAAGGTGAAGGAGGAGGAATAGGGTAGTTGGCATCTCTGTCACATTTTTTCTTTTTGGAGTAGCAAGAATCACAAGCCCTGTTGTAGAATTTGGCTTCAGGAGTTGGAAGAGTGAATTTGCAAGGTCTGCACATGTGGATGCACTGTTTGCAGGCATAGTGCTTGGGAGCAGTGAAGCAAGGAAGAGTAGAAGGGTTAACATCAGGAGATCCAGCCATGATCTGTGGTGAGAAAAGATGATGGAAAGAGATAGGAAGGAGATTTTTTGTCAGTGATGGGTAGATGATGAAGTGAAGGTGGAAGTTCAGCAGGTTGGCTGTAGAGGTGTTCTGTATTAAATTGGCTGAGTCTATTTTATGCGAAATTCCGTCAGTCCATCAAGACTTTAAACTGAAATCTGGTTTCTGGTAGTCCTCCAAGACTTAAAACTGGCTGGTTGTTAAAGATTTATTCAAGAATTTAATTCTACTACTGTGGATCTAGTAGTCCTCCAAGACTTTAAACTGGCTGGTTTCAAGATTTTATCAAGACTAGTCTGTCAAGACTTTAAACTGAACACTGTGTAAGTCCCCCAAGACTATAAACTGAGGAATGGGTTTTGTTGTTGGAGTTGGTTTTGAAAGATTGGTGGAGGGTATCCACAGGGGGAGCCTCCGAATTTAGCAAAGGCAAGTTTAGGGGTAATTGATGGGCTGGCAGCTCTATTTACAATTACCCCAGAATGTTAGTTTTTTCTCTGTGTCTTAATGTGGTTGATCTCTGGTTCTGGGTTTATGATTTAGGTTTTTGAGTCCCCCAAGACTTTAAACTGAGGGTTTTTTGAGTCCCCCAAGACTATAAAATGAGGTTGGTCCCCCAAGACTTAAAACTGAGGGTTGTTTGTGCTTACATCCTATAGAGGGTGTGGTCAATTTTTCTTTTCTGAATCAAACTCAAGTACTAGTGGAATTACAGAGGGAATCAAGAGATGAAATGAAGTGTTCAGAATTAGCCTTGAACTGGTGAATGAGGTGCCTTCTGTTCTCAATGTCCTTTGGATCTCTAGCAGGAGTGGATTGGAAGTAGTGAAGCAGAAGTTGTTTCTGTTGAGATGTGTGTTTTTGTAACTTGGCCTTGATAGTGGGAAAGTGGTTTGGTGTTGGTGGTGCAATAGATCCTACATTGTTATCATCACTATCAGAAGATGGAGGAACTGAGAAGTCATCAGTTTTAAAGTTGAAGGAAGAAATGAAAGTTCTTTACCATCAGATGGACCAGGGATGGTGGAACTTGTTGTTTTATGGGTTGTGGAACTCTTCTGGGAAGGGTGAAGCTTTTTGATTTATCTGAGTATTAGGATGGATGGCCTAGATCTTTTGGTGCTGGTAGAAGATGGACCAGGTTGAGGTGGAGGTGAATCTGTTGCAGAAGATAATGGACCAGGTCTGTAGCAGGTCTTCTTTCTGGATTGGCAGACATCACAGGACGTTCTGTATGGATGGACAGGAGGTGTGATGGTGCAGATTAGATTATTGTTGATGCAGTATTGGCAAGGACCCATTTCAGAGGCAGATTTGGGAAGAAGGTTGAACATGGTGGTTTGATGAAGAAAGAATGTGGACATTCTCAATTGGAGGGGGATGTGGTCTTCCAACATTGGCAGGGGCCTTTGTTATGCAAATTGGCGCTGTTTGTGCATGTCTTAATTGACATCTGTTAAGGAATTGGGTATTTTTCTGGTTTTATTCCGTGGATATAGGGTCTGTGGGTATGTGGGTACTATCATTGGATAGCCCCAGTTTTTTTCTATATTTTATGTCTTGAAGACATATTTCATATTCTAAGTTTTCAAGGGGTCATTTCCTCATTTTTCATTTATAAAAGATAGCTCTTTAGTTTTGTTTTTTGTGTTTTATGGGTTAACCTTAAGTCTTAGGTTTAAGTGCTTAGTGCTATTGGATAGAGCTAATTTTTCTCTATATTTCATGTCTCAATGTTGTTATAGTGAAATTCCGTGTTTTAAAGGTTTTAGTAGTTGTAGCTAATTTTTCTAAGTAGATTAGTTGTTTTTATTGGTTTTCTGGCTTCAGGGAGGCCGGGCCACTTCAGGCGGCACCTCCGACGTCGGGCAGCCTGCCCGCCTCTGTTTTAGAATGTTGGGGAGCGCTTCTGGAGGGTTTTTTATTCAATTTGGCAGGTACAGGGGCCAGATTTGTGGGTGTGCATGGGCTCTTAGATAGTGGTCTGTGTGTACATAGTGAAGAAGACAGTTTGGGGAAACCTTAATTATCATACAACCATCTGGAGGTGATATCATTGTTCCTCACTCAGTTTTCACTGTTTTCTGGCCACAATTGGCTGTGTTTGTTGCAAGTGAGTTCTTCATTTAACTTAACTTTGGCAACTGTTTTCTCTGTTATAGTCTTGCAAGCTATAGCAAGTATTATTGCTGTCTCTGGTGTGGATTTGCAGCCTAAATCAATTATATTTGCTGTCTCTGGTGTGGACATTGGTCTACATTTCAGTTCTTTGGTCTGGTAGTCTTTCTGGTGACTAATTTCTTGGCTTATCAAGCAGTCAAGTGTGTTGAAAAGGGGCTTTAGCAAAACAGGAACCAACTTACTTTAGCAAGTAAGTCTCACTCTATTTTTCTAAATGGACAGGGGATTTTCTCTCTGGTTTTTCTTCAACTCCCTTGCTCAAGGCCTATAGCTAGTACTATAGGATTGTCTACAACGTGTTAACCTTAAGTCTTAGGGTTAAGTGCTTAGTAGCATTATAATGAGCTAATTTTTCTCTACATTTTATGTCTCAATGTTGTTATAGCCTAATTATGTGTTTTAAAGGTTATAATAGTTGTAGTAGATTTTTCTAAGTATTTTGGGTATTTTTGGAGGTTTTTGGTGCTTTTCTAGCTTCAGGGTAGTCCAGCGGCCTCAGGCGGGTCTCCCAACTTCAGGCAGTGCGCCTGCCTCAGTGCTAGAAGGCTGGGAAGCATTTCTATAGGGCTTTATGCAATTTGGCGCTCAAGAATGCCAAATTTGTTGGTCTGCATGGGCTTTTAGATAATGGTCTGGGTGTACATAGTTAATAAACAGTTTGGGGCAACTTTAATTATCATACAGCCATCAGGAGGTGATATCATTGTTTGTCACTCAGTTTTCACTGTTTTTTTGGCCACAATTGGCTGAGTTTGTTGCAAGGTGAGTTCTTCATTTAACTTAACTTGGTAACTGGTTTCTCTGGTATAGTCTTGCAAGCTATATCAAATATTAGTGCTGTTTCTGTTGTAGATTTTCAAACTACATAAAGTATCATTTCTTTCTTGGGTGTGGATATTGGTCTACATTTCATTTCTTTGGTTTGGTAGTCTTTCTGGAGACTACTTTCTTGGCTGATCAGGAAGTCAAGTGTGTTGAAAAGGGGGCTTTAGCAAACAGGAACCAATTTACTGTAGCAGGTAAATCTCACTTTATTTTTCTAAACGGACAGGGTATTTTCTCTCTTGGTTTTCTCCAACTCCCTTGGTCAAGGCCTATAGCTAGTACTATAGGATTGTCTACATTTATGTTGCCCAACATGGGGTGTGAACCTGAAAGTTCTTTTTAATCTCTGTTGTCTTTGAATGGCTTCTGGGTCTTTTATTCCTGTAATGACTGTCAGTGAGGGGGAAGGTCCTCCTGCTGTGATGGTTAGGGAGTGTGTTAGGATTAAAAATTGGGATGGTAACAATTTTAATGGTGAAGATGTGAAGTGGTTTCTAAGGAAGTATGAAAGTGCTGCTGGTGTGGATGGTTCTTCTTAACTGGACATTTTGAAGTAGATTATTTTCTTCTTTGGTGATAGGGTGGTGGAGAAGAAGATTGGGGCCATGTCTGGTTACAAGAAGAGGGACTGGTATTTATTGTGTAGGGAGATGGTGGATAGATGGGGTGTCAGGTTCACTATGTTGGATCTGAACACGGTTTTTAGTGAGTGGAAGTCTTATGGTGGTGTTGGTAACTTGCACAGTTACAGGAAGTTTCTGCTACAGTTTGATCCTGTGGTGGAATATTTGGTGAAAGTGGAGAAGCTGGCACATAAAAATTCTGCCAAGGATGTTTTTGGTCTACCTTGGCTAGAGATGTCAGGATGGATGTGTTGAAGGAGTTGTCAAAGAAGGACTTTATGATGACTCTTTCCAATGGGGATCAGAAGTTGCCTGCCTTGGACAAGGTGAAGGAAGCTGTGAAGGCCAATTTGAAGTTATTGGATGTGGACACCTACCTGGAGGGGTGTGCCAAATATGTCAGAAAAGTCAGTGAGGCTTTGGCTGAAGAGGATAATAGAATGAAGAAGGAAGAGAAGATTATGTTGAAGGTTCCCAAACAGGAGAGGGACCCAGTGGTGGAGCAGTTGGCTGATCTAACAAAACAGCTACATATTTGTGTTCAGGAGGCTAAGAAGGCCAATAAGGCTCCTTCTCAGCCTAGAGATTTTGATAGGAGTGCTGGTAGGAGTGATCCTTGAGTCTGCTCTTATTGCAGCAGGAGGGGGAACAAGTCCAATTGTTGTTGGGGTCTGAACAGAGATGTGTCAGAAGGAAAGGTGGAGTTTGATGGCAGGGTGTTCAATTTCCCTGATGGTTCATTTGTGAAGCCCAGTGAGGGGCAGGAACCTGTTGATTTGGTCAGGAGGAGGAGTGGTCTCAATAAGAGGAAGCCAAGGTTTGAGAAGATTCCTGATCAGGGGAAGTCTTCTGCTAAGGCTGATGATGATTTCAATGGAAAAGAGAAGGAGTTTAATAAGGTCTCTTTTTCTACTTCCTTTGGTGGATTGGCGTTTTACTCTTGTTGTGGAAAGTCAAGTGGTGAATGCTTGACTGGTGTCTATGATGTAGAAGCTGGAAAGGTGGTAAGGCCTAAGAGAAGCTCTCAGGCCCAACCAAAGCCTAAGGCTTCAAAGGTGGATCCTAAGCTGAGTGCAGCTAGGAGGACGTACAGCAAAGAGGATCTGTACAAGATGCTTAAGGGGATTGCTGATATGGGCCCCCCTAGTTTTGGTGCATTGGACATGAATGGTGAGCCGATTTGTATGGATGTTGATTCTGACTCGGTGGAGGATGTCCCTTTGGCTTCATTGCCAAAGCCTGCTGGAGTTGGAGGTTCTGGTGAGGGATCTGGTTTTATTCCTGTTAATGGTAAATCTGTTGCTGGCTCTTTTCCTCAAGAATATTCTAGGACCAAGGTAGTGAAGCCAAGGGCTCACTTTGAGAGGCCAGTAGTTTCTGGCCAATCTAATGTTATGGAATCTGTTCTGGAAAGGATGAATCAGGGTTAGATTTCCCTTTCTTATGGAGATTTTTATACCATCATTTCTGAATTGGCTGATATACAGAAAAAGTTGTTGACCAGGAGAAGGGTTTCTTCTGGGGAGGTGGAGTACATTTGTGATTCTGCTGAGAAGTTTGGTGAGGGGTTGGAGACTCATTTTTCCGCACCTCTGGGTTATGTCAATCTCACTATGAATGGCAGGGAGGCTTAGGAATTGGTTGATTCAGGTTCTCAGATTAACCTGATTTCTTTGTTTGAGGCTACTCATCTGGGCCTCCCCATTGAAATAAGAATTTGTGGAAGTTTAAGAGGGATTGGTGGACATGTCACTGAGTTGGTTGGAACGGCTGAATTTGTTCAGCTGGATTTTGGTGGAGCCTCAGGGAAGGTTCATTTTTACATTGCCAAAGGTAATGTAAAAGCTGTTTTGGGTGAACCATTCTTGATGGATTTCCAGGCAAGAATTGGTTATCATTTTGATATGGGAATCAGTTTGGAGTTGACTGGTGAAGATGAAAAAAGCATTCACATGAGGCTGTCATCTCCTGGAGATGATAGCTGGAAGACCAGGCCTGTCTTGTCTTTAATGTGACAGTGCATGGATTGTTGTAGGAGAAGAAGGGAAGTGGGTTCCCCCTCTGGTTTTTTGAAGTGTGGCTCTGGCTCTAGTGAGAGTCTGTCTTTTTTAGAGTTATGAGGGCTGATCTCCCTTGTGCTACAACTTCTCTTCAAGATGAGGAAATCCCAGGTTGTAGTAGGTCAGCTCCCTTGGAGATATATCAAGTGGATTTTCAACTTTCTCTTTTTAATGTTTCTCTTCTCTCCTTTTATTCTTCTTTTTTTTATCAAGTATCTTTTCTCTCTCAAGATTCTCAATTTTTTTAATTAAATTTCAAATTATAAGATTGGTTATATATCTTTATTAAAAGATATGTGGAAAAGCTGTGGAGTTGTGAGATTGGCATCTAAAAGTATTTCCTCCAAATCGTGCACCTCTTGGTTTTCTTTTACACCTTTCGAAAACATTACCTTGGCCATGTCTGTGAGAATTAGGGAAACCCCTGGTTATTTTTGTAGGATAGAAGGAAACTCAAAAAAGAAAATAAAAATTTCAAGATACCTGAAGAAAGTCAAGAAAGAAGAAAAGAATTAATTTTGTGAAGATTATCAAGATCAATTTTTGGGCCTCCAGCATGAGGTTAAACTGCACAAGTTTTTGAAGAAAGAAGATCAGCAAGATCAATTTTCAAGCCTCCAGCATGAGGTTAAACTGCACAAGTTTTTGAAGAAAGAAGATCAGAAAGATCAATTTTTGGGCCTCCAGAATAAGCTTAAACTGCACAAGTTTTTGAAGAAAGAAGATCAGTAAGATCAATTTTTGGGCCTCTGGAATGAGGTTAAGCTTCACAAATTTTAAAAAGAAGAAGATCAGCAAGATCAATTTTTAGGCCTCCAGCATGAGGATAAACTACAAAATTTTAGAAGATGTTATTCAGCAGATGAATCAAGATTTGAATATTTAGAGAATGGAAGTGATGATGGAGATGTAGAATTGCGGTAAAGTTTTGGAGTGGTGATATTGGGGGATAAAAGTAATTCCTCCCAATTGTATACCACTAGGGATTCTTCTACACATTTCAAAAACATTACCTTGGACACACATGTGAGCAATGGGGAAACACTTGGTTTTTGTTCCAGGTCTGGTGGTGAAGATGTCCTGAAAATCCCTCAAGTTGAAGGTTGAGCAGCAAAGTACAAGAAGGTAGCTCAGAACATTAGGCCTGTCAATGAGCCTATGCCTGTTGGTTTGAATCCCCCTTTGAAGAGACCTCCTTTGTCAAGACATCCTTAATGTACTCCTCTGGTGAAGAATCCTCCTGATTTTGTGGAAACTGCTAGGGTGACTGTATAAATGTTGAAAGTTGTTAATTTTGGTCCTGATGGATAGTTATCTGATGATAAAAAGAAGTTGTTGTTGCATGTTATTATGCTAAGGGAGAAAGCAGTGGTATTTGTGGAAGAGGAAATGGGTGTTTTGAAACATTCTTATAAGTAACCTTACTTGATTCCTGTTATTTGTCATGAACCTTGTCAAATCAAACATATTCCAATTCCAGCTGCTATTGGGGATGATTTTGTGGAGATTGTTAGGGAAAGAGTCAGGACTGGTTTATACAAACAATTGACATCTACTTATTCAAGTCCGATGTTGTGTGTAAAGAAGCAGAATGGTAAGCTGAGGGTGGTGCATGATCTTAGGGCCTTGAATAGAGTCACTATCAATGATGCAGGAATGCGGCCAAGTGTGGAAGATTTAGTGAAAGCTTTGGCTGGAAGGGTGTGTTATATTTTGGGTTATATTATGGGTGTTAATGATTAAAGGGAACTTCACACCAATTCACAGCCACTTAAATTATTTGAGACTCCTCTGAGAAGATTTAAGCTCACAAGGTTGCCTCAAGGAGAAACTAATTCAGTAGCGGTATATCAAGCACAAATGGCTTGTATTTTACAGGATGGGGTTCCTACTCATGCTGGTATTTTTATTGATGATGGGGGAATCAAAGACCCTCCACTGATTATGGAAATGAGGTGCTGAAGGAGAACCCAGGTATAAGGAGATTTATTTAGGAATATGCAATTACTCTAGAGAGAGCATTGTTTAGGATCAAAGAGGCTGGTTTGACCATTTCTGGGTCAAAGTTTTGTTGTTGTGTTCCTGCTCTGGACATTCTGGGTCATGTTGTATGTAAGGAGGGAAGGATTATCACTACGCAATATAGGGGGTGGACTTTCTAGCAAGTCTCCAACCTGAACTCAGATGGAGCTTAGATGGAACTCAGACTGAACTCATATTAAACCCATACTGAACTCTACTTGAACACCCACTTAAAATTTTTCTGCTGAGTGGTGTTCATCCCTGATTGTATGGTTCCTTTGTCAATGGCTCAATGTGTGTTCAATCTGTAGTTAGTTTGGGTCAAAGGTTGTAGAATTGCTAGAAATTCCGCCCCCCATATTGTGTGGTGTATGGCAAAGAAGAAGGTCAATAAAATTTAGTCATGGCCAAGGCCTAAAAATACTACTGAAGTCAGGGTATTTTTGGGGGTTTTTGTGTTTGTCAGAATTTTTATTAAAGATTTTTCTTTGTTGGCTTCACCTTTAAGAAGGTAGACCAGGAAAGATGCGGATTGGGAATGGACTGAAGAGTGTGAAGAGGATTTTCAGAAGTTGAAAAAGTTGGTGGGTGAAGATATTATTCTTCAAAAGTTGGATTATGGTGTTGGTTCTGGAAAAATGTATCTGGAAGTGGACTCGAGTTATATTGTGGCTGGTGCTGTGTTGGCTCAGGAATATAAAACTGGGAGGGTAAGACCAGTAAGATATGAGTCCGTGGTATTTAATGAGGTTGAATCTGGATATTCTAAACCTAAGTTGGAATTGTGTGGTGTAGCAAAAATTTTGATAAAGCTGCAAACTGTTTTGTGGGGGCAGAATTATGTGCTTCAGGTGGATGCAAAATCTCTGATTCAAATGATCAATACACCTAGTCTTGCAAATGCTCCAATGACTAGGTGTGTGACATTTATTCAGCATTTTTCTTTTGACCTGTTACACAAACCTAGAAAAACGTTTATGGTGCCAGATATATTATTAAGGAGACCACCCACAGATGAAGATTCAGACTCTGAAAAATTTGATGAATATGTTCCAGTGGTTAGGGCCAGCACAAAGTGTGCTGGAAATTTTTCTCTCTTCCCCCATGAGGCTAAACTGGATGATTGTTCTCTCCTCCACCAAGAGGTTAAACTGGCTGGTTCTGATCTTGATTCTGGTGATCAGGATGTTTTTGTTGATGAAGATGGGGCTGTTGTTTGGGATGGCTCAAAATTGGAAAATGGTGTTTTTATTGGTGAACTGGATTCTCTTAAAATTCAGTGGAAGAAAAAGGATGTACCAAAGTTTAAGGATTGGTGTCATGGATGGGCTGGTTGCGTTGCAATGCGTACACTGGAGATTTTAATGATAGGGTTGTACCCTTGGATGCTGTTTTGTTGGATTTTGAAGATAAGACCTGGTGTCAGACTGGGTTTAATTTTATTATGGTTGAATATCTGTTAACCTTGGAGAGGCCAGATATTTGTGATTATAATACTTGGGTGGCAATCAAGAAGAAGAGTCCTGGCTTCTATGTGTCAGGAAGGAGGTTGATGAGGAGGAGACATCCAAATCCTCAAGTGGTGGTGACTCAGAAGAAGGGTTGAGAGTTGGTGTTTAAGTCTTTGCATGAAGAACTTGATCATAGAGGCTATGGGAAGACTTATAGAAGAGTAGCAGACAGAATTTGGTTGCCAGGTATGAAGTTGGCTGTACAGGGTTGGGTTCAATCTTGTGAAGAATGCCAAAGAAGAAGTCACTTGAAACCTAGAGAGGTTGTACATGCTACTGGTGAATCAACTGTGTTTGGAAGAGTCAGTTTGGATGCCGTCCATATTAAAGATGGCTAGTATCCATAATTGATATTTGCCAGGGATGATTTGTCTGGTTGGGTTGAGGCGGTGCCTCTGTTTAATTTGACTTCCAAAAATGTGGCAGAATTTTTAAAAAGGGAATGGGTGTTTAGGTATGAGTTGATTAATTTGGTGACTGTTGATGGTGGGCCAGAGTTTGGAGCTGAATTTAAAGAAGCTGTGGCAATTATTGGTTATAAAGTCAGAGTGGCTACACCTTATTATCCTGAAGCTGAAGGCATGTTTGAAAGAGGCCATCAAGTTATCAAGAATGCTTTGATGAAGATGTGTGAGGATAGTGCTGAAAAATGGAGGCATTATTTATCCTTGGTGTTATCTGCTGATAGGGTCACTGTGAAAAGGAAAACTGTCTAATCCCCTTATAAATTAATGTTTGGGACAAAGGCTGTTTTACCAGCAGATTTGGAAGCTGTCTCTTATCTTTGAATTGATTGGATGATGTATGCTCAGCAGAAGATTTTCTCTGCACCAGGATGCACCAGTTGGAATGTAGAGAGGAATTTCAATAAAAGTCATACTCTAGAATAATGAAGATAAGAAATCAATCAGTCAGATACTGGGACAAGAAGTTGGCTCATAGACTCAGGAATCCCTTGAAACCTGGTTGTTTGGTTTTGGTGTATAATAGAAGTGTGGAGAGTCAGTGGGGAACAATGTTTGCTGACAGATAGAATGGACCTTACAAAGTCAGATCTCAGGTTTCTGGAGGTTCTTATGTTTTGGAGGAGTTAGATGGTGTAGTCTTAAAGAAGAGAGTGGCTGCTGTTCAGGTGAAGAGATTTTACCCAAGAGGAAATATAAGTGAAGAAGATTGACTCCGCAATGAGGATAAACTATGGACCATTCTCTAATTTTGGATTTTGGTGATGCTGTGCATCTGTTTTGTTGGAAACCTTTTTGTTAGAAGGTACCCACTGGTAGAGCTTCTAGATGTTATTTTGGCAAGTGTGGGGGTAACTGATGGGCTGGCTGCTCTGTAGAACAGTTACCCCAGATTGTCTGTTTCCAACCCCTTCTCTTAATTTGGTTGAACCCTAGAATTGGTTTCCCTTCACAGGTTTTAGTCCTCTATGACTTAAAACTGGAAACTCTTTTGCTTTTCAAGTGCCGGACTCTTAACACTTATTTTTTATGGTTTGTTGTGTTGGACATTGCGTTTTTGTTAGAATGAACCCAGGGGGGGGGCTTCTAGATTTTATTTTGGCAAGTGTGGAGGTAACTGATGAGCTGGCTGCTCTGTAGAACAGTTACCCCATGATGTCTCACTACGCAATATAGGGGGTGGACTTGCTAGCAAGTCCCCAACCTGAACTCAGACTGAACGCAGATGGAACTCAGACTGAACTCATACTGAACTCATACTGAACTCTACTTGAAGACCCACAAAAACTGTTATGCTGAGTGGTGTTCATCCCTGATTGTATGGTTCCTTTGTCAATAGCTCAATGTGTGTTCAATCTGTGGTGAATTTGAGTCCAAGGTTGCGGACTTGCTAACAAGTCCGCCCCCCGTATTGCGTGGTGTCTGTTTCAAATTTTTTGTTTGTCGTATTTGAATCCTAGTTCTGGTTTTTTTATGCAATATTCAAGTCTACTATGACTTGAAACTAGCTTACTGGCTTGGGGCTGGCTTCTTTGGTCTATTTGGATTGGTGGTGGATCACTGGAAGTCTCCCATAATTTTAACTTATTGGAGGGAGTCCACCCAGTGATCATTTTCTTGGACTGGACTTTCTATGGAGCCAGACTTTTTCTTTTTCTTTTCTTTAATTTTTGTGTCAATGGTTGTGTTTTATGGTAGTTTAAGTTTATTATTTTTTCTCTTTTTATTCTTTTAATTTTTTATGGCGGTTATTAGGATATAAAGAGAAAAATCACAAAATTATATTATATGGTATCACCACATCAGGTTCACCTGGATGTGGGAGAGCATTGGTGGGGAAAGGCTTATCAATTGGCTGGGCAATGCTATTTTATTTTTTATCTCTATCTCATTTTTTATTTTTTCTATGATTTCTATTTGTTTCATATTTTCTTTATTTATATTATTTTTCTTAATTTATTTTATCTCAATTCATTTAAAAATTATTTAAAGGTGTATCTCATCCAGGTGCACTTGCATGTGGGTAAGGTATCAGGGGATCAGCTCATCAATTGGCTGGGGGATACTATTTGTAACAATTATTTATCTCATCTTATTATTATTATTCATTTCATTTTAATTTTTTAGCTTTCTTATTTTTTGGTAATTTTGTTAATTATTTTTCAAGTTTTTTTTTAGTATGTTAGTAGTTTAAATAAAAAAATAAAATAAAAATAAAATAAAAAATAAAAAATAAAGATAAAAAAAGAATAAAAATAAAAATAAAAATAAAAATAAAAATAAAAATAAAAATAAAAATAAAAATAAAAATAAAAATAAAAATAAAAATAAAAATAAAAATAAAAATAAAAATAAAAATAAAAATAAAAATAAAAATAAAAATAAAAATAAAAATAAAAATAAAAATAAAAATAAAAATAAAAATAAAAATAAAAATAAAAATAAAAATAAAAATAAAAATAAAAATAAAAATAAAAATAAAAATAAAAATAAAAATAAAAATAAAAATAAAAATAAAAATAAAAATAAAAATAAAAATAAAAATAAAAATAAAAATAAAAATAAAAATAAAAATAAAAATAAAAATAAAAATAAAAATAAAAATAAAAATAAAAATAAAAATAAAAATAAAAATAAAAATAAAAATAAAAATAAAAATAAAAATAAAAATAAAAATAAAAATAAAAATAAAAATAAAAATAAAAATAAAAATAAAAATAAAAATAAAAATAAAAATAAAAATAAAAATAAAAATAAAAATAAAAATAAAAATAAAAATAAAAATAAAAATAAAAATAAAAATAAAAATAAAAATAAAAATAAAAATAAAAATAAAAATAAAAATAAAAATAAAAAGAAAAATAAAAATAAAAATAAAAATAAAAATAAAAATAAAAAAAAAAAAAAAAAAAAATGAAAATAAAAAATAAAAAATAAAAATAAATGAATAATATAAAATAAAATAAAAAAATTTATATATATATATCTTTTAATTATGATTGTTCTTTCTAGTTAGTGAATTATTAATTTTTTTTATTAAAATGTCTGGAAGAAGAAGACTCTGGCGGTTGGTCTGGATTATGGTGGCGTTTTTACTTTTTGTAAGGATTGGAGGAAGAACTGTGTTCTTTTTGATGTAGGTGGCTGGAAAGTGTATATGGGTTGTAATGGTCAGGGACCGGAGTAGAAGGTAATCTTTGGGATGAAGTGGAAGAAGCGGGGATAGATTGTTGGAAGGTGTGCTGGATTATTCTAGACATCTTCCAGTGGTCATCAAGGTGCTGTTTTCTTAGATTCTTTTCAAATTCATTCAATGGAAGGTGGAAAGAAAAGGCCTTAAGCATGTTTGAACACATAATGCTTAGTTGTTGTTTCATGTCAGCGTAATTCAGCATTAAGGTAGTTTCTAAAGTTTGGCCAATCCCAATTTCAATTTCAGGATGCGGGGCTCCAACTAAAGAGAAGAATTGGATCAGTTGTTGCTCTTTGTTAAAGAAATTGGATATATATTGATTTAGTACTTACAGATTGGGAGCTCATCAAATTTGTATTCAGCTGGAATTTGAGCTGTTAAAGAATTCTGAATGGATGTTGAAGGAGGATCAAACAGATGGAGGTATGGATTCTCATGATCATGCTCTAATTGGTGTTGATAAAATGTAGTAGAATAAGGACGTTCCTGTGGCCTGGGTGGAGCAGTAGCTCTGCTGCTGTTGTTGTTGTTGTTTTTGTTTATATTATAGCTTGGGGCAGGTGGGTTAGATACTGGCAGAGGAGTGCCAGGTTTGTTGAAGGAAGGACCAGGAGAAGATGACCTGGAAGCTGATTGTGATCTGCTAGATAAAGACCTAGAAGAAAGGGAACTATCAGTGGAATAATTGGAGGCCAGAGGAGAGGTGTAGTTAGTTCTTCTTGGTGGAACAGAAGATTTTTGTTTGGGAGCAGTGTTGTGTGCTCTGGTTTTTTCAGGAGGTCCTCTGGCAGGCCTACTAGAGATGTTGTAATTTTTAGTGTTGTCTGATGAAGAATTTTGTTTGTACGCATTTCTCTTGGAGAACTAGGAGGTTGTTTTGTAGAGTTTTTGGTGTTTAATGGTGTATTTTGGCTGTTATCTGGCTGAAATTGGGAGTTTTAAGCCGGATTTTTACTTTCTGGCAAGGCGGGTGGGCCGCCTGGAAGAAGATTTTGAAGCTGTTTTGGCTAAATTTGCTGAGGTAAAAGCAGGTATTTTAGGGTGTGTTTTGGGAATAGAACTGTGTCATCTTCTGGAAGGAGCGGAAGATAAAGAAGAGGAAGCAGATCTAAGTTCTGGTGACCTGGTAGGAGATCTGGAAATATATTTATGAGAAGTTGAAGGTGGAAGTATTGGATAGTTGGGGTCTCTGTCACATTTTTTCTTTTTAGAGTTTCAAGAATCACAGGCTCTGTTATAGAATTTGGGCTGAGGAGTAGGAAGAGTGAAAGTACAAGCCTGCACATGTGGATGCACTGTTTACAAGCATAGTCTTTTCCAGCAGTAAAGCAAGGAAGGTCTGATGGGTCATAGTCTGGGGATTCAGCCATGATCTGTGAAGGAACAACAATAAAGGAAAGGAGATTAAAGAAATTTTTATCAGTTATGGTAGATGATGAAGGGAGAATAGTAGTTCAGCAGGTGGGCTGTGTAGCGTTTTTCATGGAGCTGGCTCCGCCCTGTTATGAAAAATGTGTTGTAGTCCATCAAGACTTTAAACTGAACACTGGGGAAGTCCGTTAACACTTTAGACTGAACACCGTGGTCAGTCCATCAAAACTTTAAACTGAAGAATGGTATAGTTCTGCAGACTATAAACTGAGGATGGTTTAATGGTTGAGTCCTTCAGGACTATAAACTGATAATGGGAGTTGGTGTGATTCTGGCAGGGGGCATCCAAGGGGGAGTCTCTGAATTTTGTTATGGCAAGTGGGGATCTTCTTGGTAGAACAGTTACCCTAGAATGTTAGTTTAGTTTCTTTGGTCTTTAATTTTTTGATCTCTGGTTTGGTCTTTTTTATTTAGGTTTTGGAGTCCCCCAAGACTGTAAACTGAGGTTTTTACTCCCCCAAGACTATAAAATGAGGTCTGTTAGTCCCCCAGGACTTAAAACTGAGGATTAGTTTCCCAAGACTTTAAACTGAGGAAAATATTTCTTTTTTATTATTTCTAAATCATGATTTTCAGACAAGAAGAAATTAAAGAAAAGAATCAAGAGATGTAACAAAATGTTCAGCATTGGCTTTGAACTGGTGAATGAGGTTCTTCCATTTCTCAAGGTCCTGTGGATTCCTGCAGGAGTGGATTGGAAGTAATGTAGAATGAGATTCTTCTGTGGAGATGAATATTGTTGGAATTTGTCTTTTATGGTGGGCAATGGATTAGGTGGGGGTGCTTTAATGGTTCCCACATTTTCATCATCACTGTCTGGATGGAAATGAACTGGAAATTTTTCAGATTGAATTGAAGTATAAAGAAGTTTTGGGCTTATCATCAGAAGAACCAGAGAAGGTAGAGCTTGTTGTTGTAGCGGGGTTGGAACTCTTTTTAGAAGGGTGTAATTTTTTGACCAGTCTGGGGATCAGGATGGATTGTCTGGATCTTTTGGTTCTGGTAGAAGGTGGATCAGGTTGTGGAGGAGGAGAAGATCTCAAAGAGGAAAATGGACCAGGTCTGAAACAAGTCTTCTTCCTAGAGTTCCAGGCATTGCAGGAGGTTCTGTAGGGCTGAGCCAAGCTGGTGGTGTGATGGTATAGATGAGATTGTTTTCAATACAGTATTGGCAAGGACCTATGTCAGTAGCAGATTTGGAAAGAAAGCTGAACATGGTGGTTGTGATGAAGGAGAATGTGGACATTATCTATTGGAAGGAGGATTTGGTCTTCCAACATTTGTGGAGCCCTTTGTTGGTCTATTTGGTGTTGTTTTTATATGTCTTAAATGGCATTGTTTAATAATTGGGTGTTTTTCTGGATTTATTAGGCAAATATTGGGACTGGTGGGATGTGGTTACTACCTGTCAGCCAGGCTATACCAGGAGCCCAGTAAAGTTTATGTCAAATTACTGGAACTAAAAGAGGACATAGAAATATGCTCATGATGTATATAAATTAATCTTATATTGCATAATGAAATGATATAATTATTTTATTAAATATATATAATAAGTATTATATTAATTTTATTATTATATAAATTATTTATACATTTAAATTAAACATGATATATATTCTATAAATTATGGCACATTTTTATGTATTTAATAAATAAAAATTAATGATTAATTAATTACAAACATATATTATAAATTATAAATGAAAATTAAACTTATAATTTAATTAAATTAATTAATTAATATTTTATATTAAATAAGACCATACATATCTTATTAAATAATAATATTGGGCGCTTTTTTGACCCTTAATTGTGTCAGTAAAATTATTAAATAAGTTATAACACTTATTTAATAAAATGGTATTAAAATTCTCACTTTAAATTAGAGATAGAATTAAGTTAATTTTTTTTCAATTAAACTAGCCATTGAATTTATTACATAGTTAAAATAATTAATTAAAATTGCTTTATACTGGATTGAATTAATTACATGGATTTTTGTGTGAAAATAATTCTATTTGTTTTAATTAAACCCTTTACATCTCACAGTAATATCTGTTTTGGGTTATTTTACTCACTGTTCTTATGTTTCAGATTACTTAGTTACTAATTATTTTAAATAATTGTTTTGGGAACTAATGGTGGGAAAATTGTTTACTTACTCACGGGTTTAGTTTATTGTTTCATGTTTTTCTCTCAATCTCTATCTTTTAATTCTATTCTTTTATATTCTTGTTTCATTTTATTACTATTTTGTAAGTACTCATTTTTGGCGCCTCAGAGAGCCATTTGCCTATAAAAGACTTTGCATAATCCCCTTTAGCTGCATCACTTATTATACACTCAACTCAAATACAATTTCAAATATATTGTTTTTATTTTATTTTTTATTAGCAATATAAGTCTAAATTTAAAAGTAAATAAATTATCTAAGGTTTCTATAAGTCTATTAATAATTATAATTTTGAACCGCACACTGCTATATAGCTTACAAGATTTAAATATTATAAATTGAACCTCACTGTTGTGTCACTGCTCAAATCTCGTAGTAGCATTTCTTTATTTTTCTCTCTTACTTTTGTAAGCTATCAATTATTATAAAAATCTATTTTATCATTTTCCTTTAGTTCCTTTTAGTTTCTTCTCCCTTTTCTCCTTCTTCTAGACAAATGGCTGATAATTGGGCGCCTTTCCAAATGACAACAACAATACAAGACTTTTCAACAAATGTCATTGCGCACGGACCACCCAAGCCAAAAAGAAATTTTTTTCTGCGACCATCTTTGAACTTTGGTTCAATCTTTTAGGTTTATATTGAATCAAATAATATATTATTTTTAAGTGATTTCACAATCACCATAGTAAGTTAACCTTTTCACCTCTCACTTATATTATTAAATTTTTATTGCAATAACAGTGATTGTGGCTTAATTGCTGATTCACTGAGTGTAAGTGTTCAATTTTTTTTTAATTTTTTTATTATTCCTAGTTGACCATAATAGAGTAATATTCTTAGTCCTAGAAGATCATTAATTTTTAATAAATTATTAAATTAACTTTATTAAAATATTTTTGATTTATTGGTTGACCATAATAGTACTCAGTACTTAGTCCCAATATTGCCAATATATTATTTTTGGTATTATTATTTTGGTTGACTTATAAGACCTTTGTTGGTTTGTCCCATTATATTTATTGTTATTTCTTAATAAACAATTTTAATTACATATATTTTTATTACATTTTTTGTTAATTAATTGATTTTTGAATAAAAATTAAAAAAAAAAAATTTTTGTTAAAAATTCAATTATTTATATTTTATTTTGAAAATAACAATTTGAATCATTAAAAAAATTTTGATTCTTTGTTCAAAGCTTTAATGTCCAGTAGTTTGGCTAACAGCATGGATAACTTACATGTGGATGAGATTGAAGTGGATGTTGACACTGAATCTGTAGGTTCTTCTAAATTAACTTACAAAAATTATTCAGCTGACAAAAAACCTTCAGGAAATGGAAATGGCAGGAAAAGTGAAAAACACCCCTCAACAAACACCTCTGAAAGAAGTAAAAAATCTAATAAATCAGGAAAATCCACTCAAAGGTATTAAAATAAAAAAGATACCACTGACTCAACATGTAAACAGCCTGTCCAGTCACATCAAAGGACCAAAGGCAGAAAGTATGAAGTACTAGGCAAGAGTAGACACACTCTGGAAACAGATGCAGGAGTTATTAAATCCCAAGAAGGCTCAACTTCCTCCTTTCCCAGCCTCTCAGCCTCAGCCTCAACCTCAACTCCATCAGGCACCCAGCTCCTTCACTCAAAACCAAAGCACTCTGCAGGTGGAGCAGTGGAAATGGGATTACTTGATGAACCGTTACCAACAGAATGTTCAAAAACCAACAGCTCAACACCCTGTGGCATCCAGGACACCAAACTACCATCCATCTCCTCAACCCCATCCTTATCAGGGAAGCAGAAGAAAGAAGGCACAGGGGAAGTTTCCTCCCTTGCCATGGTCAGTAATTTGTTTGATAAACATGTTGGTATGTATAATAACAAATCTTCTTCAGGTAATATTGTGGATCCTGGTGAAAGAACAGTTAAACCCTTAAAAAGACAACTTCCTTTAATGAGTAGCCCCAATAATGTAATTAGCAAATTATCTTTTGATGAACCTTAACATTTCACTTCTACTTCGTTAATTAATCCTTCTCTTGCAATTAAGAATGATTCTGTTTCCCCTGAAGTCTATACTTTAATTGAGAAAACTTCTGAAGAAATATTAAAATATACCCTTGATTTAAATGTTGTGAAAGACAAAAATTTGAGAGATGTGT
Organism: Hemileia vastatrix; assembly: GCA_030280995.1. Taxonomy (NCBI): domain Eukaryota; kingdom Fungi; phylum Basidiomycota; class Pucciniomycetes; order Pucciniales; family Zaghouaniaceae; genus Hemileia; species Hemileia vastatrix. The sequence goes on from JASXTE010000017.1 coordinate 16,281,696, forward strand.
TAATACATGAAAGTTATAGATTAAATAATTTGAACTTGCATTGTAAAGTAAGTTCTTCTTTACAAGATACAGCTTATTTTAAAATCAAAGAAACCTTGAATATTGTTCTTAGCCTACAAAAAAAATAAGGAGTGACCATAGAGCTATCTCAGATAAGAATATCAATCTGCATAAAACCTTGAGTGAATTGAAACCCCTTATTGAGGAAAATTATTCATTAAAAGGTGAAATTAAATCTCTACAAAATGAGATGAAAAAGCTAAAAAATGATTTCCATGCACTAAGTGCCAAACACACAGTTTCTGAGGACAGAAATGTTGTATCCCTTGCAAAGGTAAATGACCAGATGTCTGAAATTCCAAGGATAAGAAACTATGTGTCTGACCTGCAGAAAAAATTTTCAACCTTAACCATCAATAATTATGGTATAAATGAGAATGCTTCCCATAAGCTGCATAAAAATAAGGGAAAGGAACCTGAACAGAGCTCCTATTTTCTTCTCCATATTTTAGCCATTATAAAAACGGACAATGAGTCTGTAAAATCTTTTGCTACTAGCAAAAAATCTTGTGATGGTCTTGTACCAGCGGTTTCTGTAAAAAATGAAAATTCTGAACACCTGGCTAAACTTCAGGAATTATTAATGATAAATAATTCAAACCAAAGGATGGACCATCCCAGTAGTCAGAAAAATTTGCTTAAATTGGACCAATATCCTACCTTTGATGGTGATTCTTCATTTGATTGGCACACTTTATCCAAAGAATTGATAATTTAAAGAGATCTTATAAACTACCTGATGAGAGAGTTTTTTCTAAGCTAATTTCTATATTTTCATATGTAGCCTTGATGTGGTATGAATATTTTCTATTAGATAACAACCATTATATATGGAGTGATTGGAAATCCGTGATTGAGAATCAGTTTGGTGGTCCAAAATTCAGGTTGGCTCAGAAAAGACTGTATGAGAATACTAGATATGTCACTGTATCTAGTATATAAGTATGATTTAATAGTGTATATAATGGTACTACTGCTTATTAATAAATGATTTAGTGATTAAACCTCAGGGGAAGACTAATAAAAAAGTTATACTCAAATAAAACCCACAATACTTGGATTTAAATGCGTGCTAGTGGTGGAAAATAAATGACTATAATAGGGGGTATCAATGTTCAGGGATCCGCAATTAGGGATCAGGAATTTATTTTTCTGTGATCAGACATTATTAATTGCAGAAGATTCTTATCCACTAGCCCTGGGGCTAGTGGATAAGGAATCCACAATAATGCATTATCCCGCCTCTTATACCCCAATTTCCATTCCTAATTCCTGATCCCAAACTCATCTCATCCATGATGTATTTGCAATAAAGTCACATGACTCATAATTGCTGATGCTATCCTTAAGTCTTTCCTCACTCTATGCTACTTAATTTTGGTGACAAACACTTAAGTTTTTTTTCTATCTAAACACCCCAACTGCACATTTGGCAGTGAATTCCCACTTCCCTCATCACATAACCCTTCCACCGGCAACAATGAAACACCTCTCTACTAAGAAGCTACTTCACTCAACAATGAATGCTATCACTTTACTTTTAGTTCTTTACTACAAATCTGACTCTGATTTGGAAGATGCTTTAGCTTATATGTGTTTTATTTCCAAAAAGTGTTACATCATCACCAGGGGGCCAAATCTTTATCATGATCCCCAATATGATCTGGCCTCCATTCTCAACATTCCTCATTTAAACTTCACACAACTATTTAGAACTTCTCTCAATTCTTTCTTCAAACTTTATCAACTCATCTCCAATCATCCTATCTTTCATAACAATTCCCATAACAAACAGCGTAATCCTGCCATCCAACTTGCTGTTGCACTATGTTGCTTTGGCTCAAATGGAAACGGTGTTGCTGTAAGACGTTTGGATAATCTCTTTAACATAGGATATGGTACCCTGATATTTTACACCAAGTGCTGTATGATTGCTATCCTTTCCCTCAAGTCTCAAACACTTGCTTAGCCAACTCCAGAACAGCCACTTTAATCCTCTCAAGTAATGCAAGCTGAAGGTTTCCCTGGCTGTGTAGGATTTGTTGATGGCACAACTATACCTGTGAGTCAAAAGCCTGCTCATGATGGCAACCATTATTTTGATCGCAAAAAAAGGTTTCTTCAAAATCTTCTCCAATTTCTTATCCTTTATAAACTAACTTTTTATCTTCTTTCTAGATAATCAATTGCCATTCAACTTGTATGCAATGTCAAAAAAAATTTATTGCTTTTCATAGTGGCTTCCTTGGCTCATGTCATGACTCTTCCGTCTTTGAAAGAATGAGGATTTCTCAAACCCCTGACTCATACTTTGACAAATCTCAGTACCTCCTTTCAGACTCAGAATATGCAAGTGGAAAGTACATTATACCTGCTTTCCGTGGTGCAAGTTTAGAAAGTGACTCCAAAACTGCCTTTTATTATCACCTTTCCCAATCAAGAGTATGGATTGAACATGCTATAGGTATTTTAAAGGGACAATTTTCTAGTCTTCAGGAGCTCAGAACCCAATTTCAAAAAAAATTGGAGATCAAAAGTGTGAATCATTGGATCATGACTTGCATTATACTCCACAATATCCTAGCTGATTTAAAGGATGAGTGTAAAGATCTTTATGAAGAAGAGGATCCTGAACCAGTTCCTGCTTACCCATCCCTTGAATCACAAAATATTCATTCAACTGGAATATGCTCTGTCATTATTCCAATCACCCTCCACCATTTTGGTACACAACCCTTTTAATTTTTTGTTTTCATACTCTCCAAATTTTCACTTTGTATACTTTATTCACTTGGCTTGGTATTTTTGTTTTTTGCATATTCATTTTTTTTTTTTTGGAATTTATGGTGAATATCTCTTTTTTGGATGGCTCATTGGTTTTCTTTCACCAGCTCAACATGACATTGCATATTTTCTAAAATTGCATAATTTTTCACGGTTTCATTTTTTCATTCATCCCTCATATCCTTTTCCTTTTCTCTTCCAACATCCCTCAAACAATTTGATTTCATTTATTTTGTCATCTCATCTCTCCAGGTAAGTCATTTTATTCTTTTTTTTTGATTTTTTGATTACTAATTATATTTTTTTTGTTTTTTTTCTGTTTATTTTATTTTTTTTATCTAAATTTTTTTAAGTGGTTATTTTGGATTTCAATGGTATAATTAACTTTTTTTTTCTCTCCCACTTTACTTTCTTTTTTAGCTCCATCACCCTACTCTTTATCCCTCCTTGGCATGGTCATTATCCCCCCTTTCCCCTATTTCACTTTTTTTTGGCTCCATTTCATTGAAACACATACATTGCACATTCTTTATGCATTTCACTTACTCCATATTCAATTTCCCCACAATTGCAACATCAATCTTTCTCACTCTATTTTTCCTACTTTTCAATCAAGGTTAGTTTCATCTCCTTTTTTCATGCCTATATGATATCTCATTCCTTTTATGAAAACTTCATACTTAAGTATATGTATGAATCTTATCTGGATAACAGTGAACTTATAAAACTCCTTTTGATCTCATCTTCATTACCACTTTTCAAGTTTTTGTAAAATTTTGAAAATCGGACTTGGAATTAGGGTTAGGTTTATTCAAATCTAATGTTCTTTTTCTGAAGACTCTCCTAAAGGCTACCTTTCATTTCCTACAAACAGATTTGAATTTGATTCAGTGGTTGCTGAGATATTGAGCATTAAAGTTGAGCCTTTTTTTCCCAATTTAAATTTTTATTTCATTTTTTATGTAACAAATTAGGGTTAGGTTCATTTAAATCACATGTCGTTTAACTGAAGATTCTACTAAAGCATATCTCTCATTTCACACAAACAGGTTTGAATTAGGTTCAGTGGTTGCTGAGATTTTGACCTTTGAAGTTGAGCCTTTTTTCCAAATTTCACTTGTCTTATTTCACATTTTTATATTGCATATTTAGAAGATAAGGATTCTGAAACTCTTATATGATTATTATCTAGGCATTTCAATTATATAGGCATATATTCGTTGCTCAAGAATATCACTAAAGCTCAAAAAGATGAAGATTTTTGCTTATGGGACACTCTACCTTCCTTTAACTCTTTTCTTGCTCTTCGACTCAAAAAGCTCTGTAATAAAGCATTTGAAAAAAATCATGAACTTGAAACCAAATTTGGAATACCAAATTGGTGTGACTCCAAATGGGAAGATATCACCCACAAATATATTTTATTTTCTAATTTTATTATCACTCATTCTGGATTTCACAATAGGATTCATATTGATAGGAATGACGCCAATTGTCTAACTTTTGGTATATTCTCATATATCAATCCAATAACTGGCCAACCAATACCATCTCCAGCTAAAATTAAAGGACATGGTTTATTTTTTCCAGACCACTGGTGCATCATTTATTTTGGTTTGGGAAATGGTATCATTGAAACTATTTGGAATTCTTCTAAGGATAATCATCAAACGACCAAAGCTCCTCCTGGTTTGGAATCCTGTCAAGATTTCAGACATTTTGGTTGCTCATTTCAAATCAGTCATAAGTTGATTCAAAGAATCAAATAGGTAAAAAAAGAAGGTAAATTTAATCAATTTAAAAAAACTTTATCTAGATCCAAAAATATGGGGATTAGAGTTGTCATCAAAAATTTTATATTTTTTCATAAATTTTTAATAAATATTTTTTATATATCAATTTGTTCAAGTAAAGTGATGAGCCAATGACCTTTGGTTGTATAACAGGTAATCATGATAACATTTATTTGTTTCATGGGGTTCCTCTAGCCTATACCTGTGGAAAGTCCCAAACATTTGTTTCTAGATTTAATCTGCATTTTGGCTTGAGGAATTGTCATTACTTTAAACTAGGGAGATTGATATATATTGGATATTTATTTAATAATTTATGTAATTATATTAAATTTAGATGACTTCCACCCCTTATTTCAATTAAATGCAGGGGGGGGTATTGCCAAATTTTCAAATCTGACATTCAAAATTGAAGACTTGTAAAACTTTTGGTGATACCCACCCCTTGCTTCAATAAAATGTAGGGGGGGGGTATTGCCAAATTTTCAAATGTAACATGTAACATTTTTGACTTGTAAATATTTTGGTGAAAAAATTTTGGTGATACCCGTCCCTTACTTCAATAAAATCCAGCAGGGGTATTGCCAAAATTTCTTATAAGACTTGTGAAATTCTTGACTTGTAAGAATTTTGGGGATACCGGTAAAATGCAGGGGGTAGTAAAGCCAAAGTTTCATATAAGACTTTCAAGATTCATGACTTGAAAAAATTTTGGTGATACCCACCCCTTACTTCAAAAAATTTCAGGGGTGGGGGATTGTCAAATTTTCAAAGGAGACATGAAAATTTTATTTAAAAAAAAATTTAACATTAAAATACGAAAATTCAAGTAATGATTGATAGAGTAATGAAATACAGGAAATTATTGTAAATTTTATGTACAAATAAATATGAACAGTTGAATTTTGAGAGAAATAAATCAAACTAGTCATCAAAAAATTTCTTTAAACATTCAATTTCCTCAACAGATTTATTAGCTTTAAGACATTCTATCAAGAAATCTTTCTTTTTGGAATTTTCTTTATGATCAAACTTATATTTCATCTGCTCTAATAGGTTTTGATGTTTGTGTGTTTTCTCCTCTTTTTTTGATTTTTCAATAATTAGAGTTAACTCAAACTTCTTCTCCTCCAAATATTAGGCCCGATCATCTTTCTGTAAAGAGAGCTCGTACTTCCTCTCTTCCAAATCTTGTAGCCTATCATCCCTCCTTAAAGAGAGCTCGTATTTCTTCTTTTCAAAGCTTAGAGTCTCTTTAGTGATTTTCACCTTTTCTAGAGTGATAATAAAAATTAACATACAGTAGAAGAAAAGTAGAGTAAAGTAATAAGAGGTATGGTATCACTTACCAGCATCATGTTTCTCTAAAAATTGTTCCATAGACAAAAAAGGGGTTTGTAATGAAGTATCACTTTTTTGTCTTCTTTGGGAGTGGAAATTTAGACTACTTGAAGCCCTACGCTTCTTGTTCAAGGTCATATTTTCCTCCTCATCATTGTTGCTACCTTCAGACTCAGTTGATTGAGGATCCTGGATTTGTTTGTCAGCCTTTCAAGAAATAAAAAAAAATAAGTAAAAAAAATAGAATTGATAAGATAAAAGAAAAAAGAAACAGACTTGAGTTAGATTTTGTTGGGTTAAATGGCCAATAGGATCTACAAAAAAGCTATCTAGATTGGTCTCATTCAAATGAGGGGAGGCTTGAGTGGAGGAAGAGGATAAGAAAAGATTTGCTTCAACATCATGTTTGGAGATAGGATCTTCCCCATCCAATATGTTTACAGGATTAACATTGGCTCGCTCTCCAAAAATTGTATCCATCTCTTTAAAGTTAGGACATAAAGATTCAATTTTATTGTCTATGGATTTGATGCCCTTAGTTATATTGATTTTCTTAACCCCAACACCTGTGGAAGATGAAAGAGCCTTTGCCTTCTTGTATTTGGGTTGTTAATGCTTGAAGCGTTCAGACATCTGTTTAGGAAAAAGATCAATCCTTCCCTAGGTCTTATTCCGTAATTCATTTGCCATTGGAAGATAGCCATTAACTTTTGATGCTGGCGGCCGTCCTGCTTTATTTGCATACTCAGTACCAAAACAAGAATCATAGTTAGATTTAGTTATCAGCTAGTTGATAAGAATGAGATGATCATCTTTTTTTAATTGAATGGTCTTAGATTTCTTGGCTGAGCAGGGGAAAGAGGGAGTTATGGTATTTGAAGAAAAACTGGGGGAAGGTTGTCTTTGAGAATATCTATGATGACAAGGCATGTTGAGATATTTGAAGATGAAAAGGAGAAGAAATAAATATATGAAATGGGGAGGGGTTTTGAACAGATAGAATGAATAGACAGGATGGAAGTGCACAGCAAGGTAGGGAGGCTGGCACATCCAGAAAGTTGTCCAAGATTTGGTTATGAAAAATTGAGGATAAAAATTTCAGATAGAGGTGAACATTGACACGTAAAGTATCTAATAACCCAATTATTAGCAAAAATAATTGTGAAAGATAATTGGGGTATGTAGATTATTTTCTGCAATTAAATTTATTGCGGATCCCTGAACATTGATACCCCCTAATATAGTTATAGCTTATATTAAGATAATATCGATTTATAAAGGCTTTATAATATATTTCTGAATGATAATAATTGTGTTATAATTTTTATTTGAATTGTAGTAAGTAAGTGATGTCTAATAACCGTCAAAATCCTCTCTTACATATACCAAAATCCACTGGAGTGCACAGACCTTCAATCCAGATGATGTCACTGCTATCCCCGGAAATTACAGCACTTTGAGGGCCCATAACCTCCCCATTGCATCCACTTCAAGCAGATTCAACACACAGACCTCCAGTAAGGACTCTCCATCACAATTAATGACAACACAGACCCATACCATAAATAGAAAATCCAGATAAAAGTGGAAACCATAAAGAAACAGGTAAAATAACTCCTCCAAAGAGAATATGATGAAACCCAAAGCGTATAAAAAAAAAAAATGAAATGTAAAAGCCCCCAAGAACATCCCCAAGAATCCATATAAAACCAGCAATGATCTCCCAACCCATAAATCTGTGAATATCCGTCCAAGGAAGCAGATTAAGTTGTCCAAACTGAGTGTATGTGCCTGAAATAGATGTTTATGCTTCTGTATGCATTGTGAGTCCACTGGATACGTCCATATGACCCAAAATAAGCAGAAAAACAAATTTTATAGGCTATTAAGAGGCTAAAACCCACTTATATACCTAAATATACATAATATACTGCATATTTCACTGAATATGAGATTGATGTATACATATAAGCTTATGTATGTCAATAATTACTTAATATCACTTAAGATAAGTATATTATGACTCCATTTACACCTTAATAAGTATTATTTTGCTATGGATAAGCTATTGAAACTACTATAATTTAAATAATGGAGTAATAATTATATATATATGTAATATAATCATATATATGATTGTTTTAACCTAATTTTTAAAATATAAGCTTAATGTACTTAAGGTTATCTTATATTAAGTATAAGAAATACTCAGTCCTAGGGATATCTAGGCTGACACTCCCTCACCCAAAAAAAACAAAAAAAAAATTTAAAGACATTTTAATTAAAAGTAAGGAGTGAATAGAAAAATTTTAAAATTTTCTATAATACATATACTGAATAAAAAGTATTATTTTGATTTAAATTTTTTCAAGAGATTTTTAAGGTCAGAGATTTCATTTTCTGGAATCCACTGGTCATATTCACTTGATTTTTTTTTAAATCTTAATAGATACTCAACTCCCTTTTCTCTAGTAAGGTGTCTCTTTTTAAGTATCTTTTCAATTTCTGCCTTTTCAACTATTTTTTCAGGTTTCTGTTTATGACTTCCTGATCTTCTTGGAAATAGAGCAGTATCATTAGAATGGTATGGTTTTATAAGAGAAATAGGAAATACTGGATGTTTTCTATCATATGGTGCATATAAGATAACCTCAACAGCATTGTTACCAACCATCTTTTTAACTACAAATGGTCCAATGAATGGATCCTTCAATTAAACATTACCATTTAAATTTAAATTAAGTGTAGAAGTAAGGACTTCATCACCCTCTTTGAAATTTTGTTCTTTATGGGCTTTATCCCATCTTTTCTTCTCATACTCAAATGCCTTATTTATACATTCTTGAGCATGTTTTCTGCATAATTCTTGCATGTGAAGAAAAGGCTTACTACCTGGATGGATATCCAATATAGGTAATTTATTAAGAGTTTTAGAAGAGGTATTAGGTACATAACCCAACCATAACTCAAATGGATTTTTGCCAGTGACAGAATGTACTGTACTATTGTATGCAAATTCTAAACCTGGGATAAGGGTTACCCAATCATGTGTGAATTTGTCATTGTCTTTAAAGTTAAGACCAAAAGCACAATATCTTCTTATCATATGTTCTAAAGTTGTATCATTCTTTCTGCTAGCCCATAAGTTTGTGGATGGTTTGCTGTAGAAAGTTTTAATTGACACCCTGAAACATCCATAAGTGATGTCCAGAACTCAGAAGTAAATTTAGGATCTCTGTCAGAAACTATTGCTTTGGGGAAACCTGCTATATTTAATATTTGTGTCCACCATAAAAAAGCTAAGTCCTTTGCAGAAACCTCTTTGTGGGTAGGAATAAATTTACACATCTTTTTAAATCTATCTACAATTACACATCAGGAGGTATAACTCTTATGCCCTGCTATTGGGAAACCTTTTACAAAGTCCATGTTAATTATTTCCCATGGAGCTTTTGGTTGCTCAATTTTTTGTAATAAACCAGCTCTTTTGCCTGTTGATCTTTTGGATTTTTGACAAGAATCACATGTCTCAACATATTTTTGAACATCCTCAGACATGTTAATCCACCAAGCTGTGTTTTTTACTCTGGTTAATGTTTTATGGTAGTCAAAATGACCTGCTAATATATCATCATGACATATACTTAACATTAACTCCTTCATTGAAGGGGAAATAACAATTACATTACTTAATTTTTTCCTGTAATATATAAAACCATCCTCAATGGAAAATTTTTCTTTCTCTAATGCCTCTTTATTCTTATTTGGTAATGTTTTTATTAAAACATTCATTGAAGCATTAGATGGATCATTTAATATTGTAGTGAGTTTACTCAAGTCAGGATCTGAAGCATACATATAAAGAATTGACTGCATAAATTCATCTTCAAGATCTCCAATATAAATGCTATAAATGTAAATAATCTCTGTTTCAGGAACATAAGCAGGATTGTCATCATTATTAGGAAGAGGTACTCTTAATAACAAATCTAAATTAGAGTGTAAGGTTTCTGCTCTATGCGTAATATTCATCCGTCCTCTGTATTCTTGTACAGCTAATTGCCATCTAAACATGTGTCTATTAGGATTTTTCATGTTTAAGAGTGACTTTACTGCACTTCAGTCAGTTATTAACTCAAATTTTTGGTCTTCAAGGTAATAATGTAGCTTCTCAAGAGCCCATACTACTGCCAAACATTCAAGTTGAGTAGCACCATATTTCAATTCACTACTTCTCAGAGTACGTGAAATATAGCAGATTACTACTTCTGACATTTTTCCTTCAATAAGTTGTTTTTGATGCAAAGCAGCACCCAGACCAATAAAACTTGCATCTGTATATAATACAAAAGGTAATTGGAAATCTGGTAATCCCAAGATAGGAGCTGTCATTAAACATTCTTTCAACTTATCCAAAGCCTGTTGTCTTTCATTATTCTAAATGAAAACTTCTGATTTCTTTATCAGTGTAGTCAATGGTGCATCAATTAATTGGTAGTTCTTTATATATTATCTATAATACCCACACATACCAATAAAAGATTGTACATCCTTTACATTTTGAGGAATTCCAATATTCTTGATTGCAGCCACCTTATTTCTGTCTACACATATTTGTGAGCCAGATACAATATGACCAAGCACATTTAAAGATTCAAACCCAAATTTACATTTTTTTAATGCAAGGGTCATTTTTATTTCATCCATTTTCTGAAATAACTTCTTTAAATGGATTAAGAGTTCATCATATGTCTTAGAGAGCACTTTGATGTCATCAATTTATACCATTAACCATCCCTCAATTATTTCATTATGGAATTTTATATACATTAAATTCTGAAATACTGATGGAGCATTTTTTGGTCTGAATGGCATCCTGACATATTTATAAATTCCCATGTGTGTTGTTATCAACAAAAAGTTCTGTGAATTCTTTTCAACAGGAATTTGATGGTACCTACCCTTTATTTCCATCTAAGCAACTTATATACGTAGCACCTTTAAGGGTAGAATGTATAGAGGCAATCCTTGGCAAAGGATAAATATCATCTACTGTAAATGTAGTTAATTCTCTATAATCACTGCACAGTCTTGCTTTATCTTGTTCATAAGAAATTAGCACTGGTGATATTACACAATATTTTGGTGTAGTTTCAACCTTTTCAAGAATGTTCATTTTTAATAACATTTTAATATTATCCTCTATGTCTTTCCTCTTCATTGGTGAAGCAGGGTATGGTTTCCTTTTAAGACTAGAAGGAATATTATCCTTATCACAGGTTAAACTTATTTTCATCTCATGATCTTTTACAAGGCAAAGTTCATTTGTACCATGTGCAAAAGCCATTGAAAATGCTTTAATTTAGTCCAAAATATTGTTTTCTCAGCTTCACTTATCTGAGTGCCAAATGATGCTTTTGAAATTTCTGTTTCCAGAAGTTCCATCTCCTTGGATTCTCTTCCTTTTCACAGAATATTTGTTACTGACTCAATGTGTAAGACTGTGTTAAAAGAATTTATTTTAAATTTCCTTTTACCATTTATGTCAATTGTAAAATTGTTATTAGCAGGGTCTAATTTCACACCAATCTTAGTCAGAATATCATTTCCAATGATAAAACAGTTACTACAGTTAGTATTATCCATTACTACAAAGTCACAAGTTACTCTTACATAACCATGTTGATGTTTAAAGAAAACAGCAGCTTTGTATCTACCAATGAGATGTAGTACTGATCCAAAAACTCTCCAATTTTTATTTTGAAGGGGTTCAAGCTTAGACTTATATTCACTATCAATTTTCTGCAATGTATTAGTAGAAACAACAGAACCAGCAGCTCCTGTATCCAATACTATATTAACATTTTCACCAAAAATGATAGCTGGAACCGTGATAGGTGTCATTCTAAAGTTATCAGCTTGTATATCTTTAATGATTTCAGCATCCTCAAAATTCATTAAAGATTCATTTGAGTCCATATTCAGTATTGGATTGTCAAAGATGGACAAATCATCTTCCAACATACAGACTTCATTTTTATCACTATATGAGATATTAATGTCATAATCACTTGAATCTTTACTTTTCTCTGTTTCAATTTCAGATTCATGTTGATTTTCAACAATATTTATATTCTTTTCACATTTGTGACCCTTAACTCAAGGTTTGTTACACTTATAACAAGTATTTGTCTAATACTTTTTTGGTACTACAGCTGCAGTAGGTTTTTTCTGCTTCTCCTGAAGTGTTTTTGAATCCTGATTTTTCACGGGCTCAACATTTTTTTATAAGTGGAATACCTTGCTTCATACTTATGGTTTAGTAATATTTGATTGCAAATATTAATAAATTCAGAATATTCAGTAACATTAATTGTTCTAGCTACAACAATGTCTTTGACAGATATAGGTAATTTGTATATTATCTTATCTTTCCATAAGTTAAAATTCATGTTAGGCTCAATGGCTTTTAATATTTTATTTAAATTCATTAAAAATACCATAGTTTTGTCACCATTCAAAGGATTTTACCTAGTTTTCTCATAAAGTCTCTGCTGAGTGAGTCTGAATTTAGAACCTCCAAATTTTTTTTCAATTAGTTGTTTCCATTCAGCCCAAGAGTAATCTTTACCCTCACTTAAAACAGCTTCAAACCATAATAAAGCAACATCCTTAAATAAAGAGATCAATGTTGATGTTATTTATTCATCTGGTTACTTATATGAGAATTTCAAATTGTCAATTCTTTGAATAAAATTTTGCCAATCAGAGATGGTTTCCCCATCATAAGTTGGGTCCTGATCTATCTTAGGCCAGTTCTTCTGATTTGATTTGATTTCACTAATCTTAGGTAAATTCAATAACTCATTTACTCTTGATAAATGGTCTTGTATTTCCTCCTGTATGGATTTGTGACTTACATTTTCAGATTTGACACTACCACCAAATGGTTTTAGTTGTGGTGGTTTAGGGAAGGAATGAGATTCACTTTTGCCAATGAAAGGATTATTATTATAATTAGTATATTTATGATTATCTTGGTTCATTAGTAGATTGGAAGTTTCAATCTCAACTTTAGTCAATCTTTGTAGCAGCTCAGAGACACTTTTATTTGTCTGGGCAAAAGATAACTTAGTTCTTGATTCATTTTTCAATAAATGTGTTTCATACAATTTTCCCAACTCACATAATTTGTTTGATAGTTCATTATATTTATTACTCAATGAATCATATTGAAGAGTTAGAGACAAATGTTCATTCTCTAATTCTTTATTACGTGTTGCCAGCTGAGAAATATTTAATGTTAAGGATGAAATCTTATCACTTGTGAGCTTAGCTGTCTGTTCCTCACAATCAGTCATTCTATTCCACAATGCTGAAACAATTCTATTGACAGTTGGATTATTGTTAAAATACTCCAAGTCTCCCTTCTCAATCCTCTTACTCTCTTGTGAACTTTTCATCTCACTAGTAAGTGGTGGAAACTGAGGATTAACTGCATTATAAATACTACTGTTTTTATTGAAAAAAGACAAGTCAGGTGTATCTACATTAAAACCTAATTTTCTTAAGTCCTCCTCTATTTTCTGCACAGATTTGACATCAATAATATTACCTACATTGTAATTATCAGTATTGTGTTCAATCTGAGAGCTAATCTACTTACCATGGGATTTGTGTGAGCCCTGATTTTTGGCGCCTTTGTTTTCCCTTGTAGGGGTGAACTGAGGAAGTTTGATGAGGAGGAGGATACTTGTTGCAGTTTTGACTGGACCATTGTTGATGGAACCAATCCCACTTCCATTTGTCTACCAGTATTTTCTCCTGGGAGTGATGTGACCCTCCTGGGGTAGGGGGTTTCTGACTTGGCTGGCCTCCCTTTAGCTCTGCCAATGATTTGTTCATCTGCTTAAATCCTACCTTGCAATTGTTCTGTAATTTCTCTACCTCCTTGGGCATGAGGGACTTTGATTCCTCCAACTTCAATACCTGTTTTGCCAGATGGGATAGTTCATCCTGTAGAGGAGGAGACGTCTTTTTTATGGTAATCTTTTTAAAGAGGGCGTCTTTTTCGTCTAAGCTCATTTGCTCTGCCTGGGGGTATGACTGACCCTCCATGGTTATGTCCTGGAGCAAGGTTTTTGTTAGCTTTAGACTTGGTATTATAAGCAGGTTTTTCACTTACATTGTCCTGGGGAGCACTCATATTGATAAAAATAACAATATATTACGTCTAAAGAAAGGAAAACCTATTGGAATCAGTAGATTAAAAGTATTAGCAATTTTATTACTAATAAAAAGCAGTGGAGCTTACCCTGAATTTAAATCTTTATTTATTTAAAAAAAATGTAATAAAAATTAGAAAAAATCTGTTAAAAAAAATAATAAGTTTAACTAGACCTTTATAAGGGTGAATTAATATCTTACCAAGCTTCAACCAAATACCCATTTAATTGGGTGTTATATTGGTGACCAAATACTAAGTGAAATTGGTTTTATATTGGGTACAGTTACTACTGTAAATACCTAATTTTTATTATAAAAAATTAGTACAATTATTATAAGGGTTCTTTTCCAAAATCACTGAGCTATGATGACCCACTAATATGCAGCAGACCCAAATATTTGGTTTTTTTTGAGCTATACTAAAGTAAAAATCACATCCCAAGGCTTATACTAAAAAATAAATAAAAAACTAAGGAAAGACCCCCAATTGTCAGTGTATCTTGTATAAAATTATGATTTAATAGTGTTTATTAATGGTTCTACTACTTATAAATAAATGATTTAGTGATTAAACCTCAAGGGAAGACTAATAAAAAATTAATACTCAAATAAAACTCACAATACTTGGATTTAAATGTGTGCTAGTGGTGGAAAATAGATGAATATAATATAGTTATAGCTTATATAAAGATAATATGAATTTATAAAGGCTTTATTATATATTTAATAATGATAATAATTGTGTTAAAACTTTTATTTGAATTGTAGTAAGTAAGTGATGTCTAATAACCGACAAAATCCTCTCTTACTTATACCAAAATCCACTGGAGCGCACAGACCTTCAATCCAGATGATGTCACTGCTATCCCCGGAAATTACAGCACTGTGAGGACCCATCACCTTCCCATTTCGTCCACTTCAAGCAGATTAAACACCCAGACCTCCATTAAGAACCCTCCATCACAATTAATGATAACACAGACCCATACAATAAATAGAAAATCCAGATAAAAGCAGATACCATAAAGAAACAGGTAAAATAACTCATCCAAAGAGAATATAATGAGACCCAAAGAATATAAATGAAACAAATGAAATTTACAAGCCCCCAATAATATCCCCAAGAATCCATATTAAACCAGCAATGACCTCCCAACCCATAAATCTGTGAATATCCATCCAAGGAAGCAGATTAAGTTGTCCAAACTGAGTGTATGCGCCTGAAATAGATGTTTATGCTTCTGTAGGCCTTGTGAGTCCACTGGATACGTCCATATGACCTAATATAAGCAGAAAAACAAATTTTATAGGCTTTCAAGAGGCTAAAACCCACTTATATACCTAAATATACATAATATACTGCATATTTCACTGAATATGAGATTTGTGTATACATATAAGCTTATATATGTCAATAATTACTTAATATCACTTAAGATAAGTATATTATAACTCCATTAACACCTTAATAAGTATTATTAGGCTATGGACAAGCTATTGAAACTACTATAATTTAAATAATGGAGTAATAATTATATATATATGTAATATAATCATATATATTATTGTTTTAACCTTATTTTTAAGATATAAGCTTAATGTACTTAAGGTTATCTTATTTTAAGTATAAGAAATACTCCCTCCTAGGGATATCTAGGCTGACAAGATATGTATCCTCCTCTGTTGAAAAACTCATTGTTTTTCTTATGAAAGTAACAAAAATCCTGAGAGCAATTGATCCAAAGATGGATTATGATATTTGGAGAGATAAAATCTTGTATAAATTACCAAATTCTCTTAAATATTTAATTGTAGCTAGAACTGAGAATGTGGGGGAACATTCTTCTTTCATTAATATCTGTAATGAGGTACTGCTCAACCATAGATATGAACCAAAGAATTACCTTGGAAAATCTTATTTTTATCAAAATAAACCCTCTACAAAGCCCCCAGAAAAATCTGGTAAACCCTCTTCCCCAGTTGCACCTAAAAAATATGCAACAAATACTTGTTATAAATGTAACAAATCATGGCAAAAGGGTCATGTTTGTGAAAAGAAAATTCATCTTGTTGAACAAAATGAAGACACTGATGAAGCTGAAAGTGATATCAATAATTCTTCTAGTGACTGTGAAAGTAATATCTCCTATGACAATGAATCTGTTAAAAATGTTTTAATGTTGGAACAGGATGTCCTTTATTTAGATAATATATCTGAAGAATGTTTTATTTATTTATAATCAGTGTAAAATGCTGAAATAATTAAAGATATTACTAACAATTCTATAGCTATATCTCCTTTGAAGGCACCTGTTATCATTAATGGTAAAAATGTTGATGTAGTTCTTGACTCTGGTGTTGGAGGAATTGTACTGTCTGAAAGAGCCTTAGCTTCAGTAGATAAGGATTATTTGAGTAAATTATTACCTATGACTTCTGAAAAATGGAGAGGGTATGATTCTACCTTGTGTCCTAATGGCAAATACAAAACCTCTGTCTTCTTCAAATATAATGGTGGTTTTGTCAGAGCTATTTGTGAATTTTTTGCCATGAAAAATGATAATTTAAGCAATTTGTTTATTATGGGTAGTGATATTTTGACCATGTTTGGTGTGAAATTGGACCCAGATAATCATTGCTTCACCTTGGGATTGAATGGCAAAAGAAAATGTAAAATTTCCTCCCCTATAAAACCTTCTGGGCATCTTTTAAAGTCTTGTAAATCACTGATCCAGTGTAAAGGAAGACCAACAATTGAAATGGATAATTTATTAAATGCAATAAATACTGCTTCTTTTGGAGATCAGTTAATTAGTGAACCAAAGGATTCTTCAATTGTCTCAATAACCTCTTTCCCTATGGCTTTTGCCCATGGTTCTCATGTCTTAGGAAGTGTTCAAGAAGAAATGAAAATTACCATATCCTGTAACTTGGAAGATATTCCTCCTAGTCTTAAGAGAAAACCATATCCTGCTTCTCCAAGAAAAAGAAAGGATATTGAATATAATATTGCCACATTATTAAAAATGAATATCATTGAGAAAGTGGATGTCACCCCCAAATATTGTGTCATCTCCCCAGTCTTTATTTCTTATGAAAAGGATAAGGCTAGATTATGTGGTGATTACAGAGCATTAAACACTTATACTGTTGATGATTTTTATCCTCTACTCAGAAATAATTCAATACATGCTATCTTGCAAGGTGCAAAATTTATTAGTTGTCTGGATGGTAATAAAGGGTATCATCAAGTGCCACTTAAGAAAAATTCTCAGAATTTTTTGCTTATTGGTACTCATATGGGAATATATAAGTATGTTAGAATGCCATTTGGCCCTAAAAATTCTCCTTCAGTTTTCCAAAAAGTCATGGATAACACTTTCCATCAGGAAATAATTGAAGGATGGCTCATGGTGTATATTGATGATATCATAGTTTTTTCCAAAATTTTTTGATGAACATATGATTCACTTAAATAGAGTTTTTCAAAAAATGGATGAAATCAATATGAACTTGTCCTTGAAAAAGTGTAAATTTGGCTTTCAATCTTTAAAAGTCCTTGGCCATGTTGTGTCAGGCCTACAAATTAGTGTAGACCACAACAAAGTTTCTGCAATTCAAAATGTGAAGGCACCAACTTCTGTAAGAGAAATCCAAAATTTTTTGGGTATGTGTGGCTATTATAGACAATATATTAAAAATTATCAGGTCATATCCTTGCCTCTTACTAAACTAACTAGGAATAATGTTGCATTCATCTGCAATATTGACTGTCAAAAAGTTTTTGATGCATTAATATGTTGTTTAACGACAGCCCCTATCTTAGCTTTTCCAGATTTCAACAAACCTTTTTTTCTGTATACAGATGCTAGCTTTGTTGGTCTGGGTGCTGCCCTTCACCAGAAACAAATTATTAATGATAAATCCTCAGAGTTTTTAATTTGTTATATTTCAAGAACCTTGAGAAATAGTGAATTGAAATATGGTGCCACTCAATTAGAGTGCTTAGCAGTTTTTTGGGCTATTGAGAAGCTTCATTACTACCTGGATGACCAAAAGTTTGAATTGGTAACTGACTGTAGTGCTGTGAAGTCCCTCTTAAACCTGAAAACACCAAATAGACATATGTTTAGGTGGCAGCTTGCTGTTCAAGAGTACAGAGGTAGAATGTCAATTATCCATAGGGCTTGAAATGTTCATTCCAATGAAGATATGCTGTCCAGACTGTCTCTGCCAAATAATGACTCCAATCCTGCTTATGTACCTGAAGATGATACTGTTAATATCCATGGTATATTTATATTTGATATGGAAGAAGAGCCATTACAATTAATTCTGGATTCATAGGATAAAGATTCTGATTTAAATAAATTAGTTACTATCTTAAATGATGCTAAGAATGCTTCAGTTCAAGAATTGATTAAAACTCTTCCTGAAAAGTATCAAAATGCTTTGATTAAGGGAAAGTTTTCTATTGAAGATGGTTATATATATTGTAGAAGAAAGCTTACTAATGTAATTGTAATTCATTCTTCTATGAAAGAAACTATCCTCAAACTTTGTCATGATGGCTTATTAGCTAGTCATTTTGATCTTTAAAAAACATTGATTAGAGTCAAAAACACTGCTTGGTGGGCTAATATGTCTGAAGATACAAAATTATATGTTGAATCTTGTGATTCCTTCAAGAAATCTAAAAGTTTGACAGGTGAAAAAGCAGGGTTATTAAAATATATTGAAGCACCTGATGCTCCTTGGAAAACAATAAACATAGATTTTGTCACTGGTCTTCCTGTAGCAGTTAAAGACAGTTATAACTCTTGTTGGGTAATAGTAGATAGATTCACAAAAATGTGCAAATTTATTCCCACCCACAAAGATGTATCCACAAAGGAATTAGCTTTCATATGGTGGACTTACAAGTTTAATATTAATGTATTTCTTAAAGACATTATCTTTGATAGAGATCCAAAATTTACATCTGGTTTTGGACCTCTTTGATTGATATTTGTGGCAGTGAGTTAAAGTTGTCTATAGCTCACCATCCTCAGACTGATGGTCTAGCTGAAAGAATGATTCAAACTCTGGAAGATATGATTAGAAGGTATTGTGCCTTTGGATTAGATTATAAAGACAATGACAGATCTACTCATGACTGGGTCACTCTATTTCCTGGTCTTGAATTTGCATATAATAGCACTGTTCATTCTGTCACTGAGAAAAAGCCTTTTGAGATTTGGTTAGGTTATGTCCCAAACACTCCTGCTCAAATTCTCAAAAATAAATTACCTAAGTTAGAACTACACCCTGGTGTAAAATCTTTTATGCAAATGCAACAGTTATGCAGAAAACATGCTCAAAGCTGTATTGATAAAGCATTTGAATATGAAAAAAAGAGATGGGATAAATCCCATAAAGAATACACATTTAACAAGGGTGATGAAGTGTTGATATCT
Source organism: Hemileia vastatrix (assembly GCA_030280995.1). Lineage (NCBI taxonomy): Eukaryota > Fungi > Basidiomycota > Pucciniomycetes > Pucciniales > Zaghouaniaceae > Hemileia > Hemileia vastatrix. Next base: position 16,301,356 of record JASXTE010000017.1, read on the forward strand.
ACTGTCTATTTCAATCTACAAGGTAACAACAAATTAAAAGATCCTTTTGTAGGACCATTTGTTGTTAAAAGAATGGTTGGAGATAGTGAAGTAGAAGTTGTATTGTATTCTCCATATTATAGGAAACATACTGTTTTTCCCATTTCTTTGCTTAAGCCTTATACTTCCAACAGTGACTTATTTCCCAAAAGAAGGGGAAGACCTAAGAAAAACCCTTAGGAAGTCACAGAAACTGTAGAAATTGATAAAATTCTCAATGATAGAATTATCACTTCTGAAAGAGGTACTGAATATTTTTTGAGATATAAGAACAAATCATCTGAACATGACGCATGGATACCTGGAAAAGAGATTTAAAATCTTCCTACTCTGTTAAAAAAGTAAAAAAAGAAAAAATCTTAGGATTTTTTTATTGTTTTTTTTAGAGTGAGGGAGTGTCAGCCAGGCTATACCAGCAGCCCAGTAAAGTTTATGTCAAATTACTGGAACTAAAAGAGGACATAGAAATATGCTTATGATGTATATAAATTAATCTTATATTGCATAATGAAATGATATAATTATTTTATTAAATATATATAATAAGTATTATATTAATTTTATTATTATATAAATTATTTATACATTTAAATTAAGAATGATATATATTCTATAAATTATGGCACATTTTTATGTATTTAATAAATAAAAATTAATGATTAATAAATTACAAAAATAAATTATAAATTATAAATGAAAATTAAACTTATAATTTAATTAAATTAATTAATTAATATTTTATATTAAATAAGTCCATACATATCTTATTAAACAATAGTATTGGGCGCTTTTTTGACCCTTAATTGTGTCATTAAAATTATTAAATAAGTTATAACACTTATTTAATAAAATGGTATTAAAATTCTCACTTTAAATTAGAGATAGCATTAAACTAATTATTTGTTTCAATTAAACTAGTTATTGAATTAATTACATAGTTAAAACAATTAATTAAAATTGCTTTATACTGGATTGAATTAATTACATGGATTTTTGCATGAAAATAATTCTATTTGTTTTAATTAAACTCTTTACATCTCACTCTAATATCTGTTTTGGGTTATTTTACTCACTGTTCTTATGTTTCAGACTTACTTAGTTACTAATTATTTTAACTAATTTTTTTGGGAACTTATTGTTGGAAAATTGGTTACTTACTCACAGCTTTAGTTTATTGTTTCATGTTTTTCTCTCAATCTCTATGTTTTAATTCTATTCTTTTATATTCTTGTTTCATTTTATTAATATTTTTAAGTACTCAGTTATGGCGCTTCAGAGGCTCCTTTTCCTATAAAAGGCTTTGGATAACCCCCTGTAGCTGCATCACTTATTATACACTCAACTGAAATACAATTTTAAATATATTACGTTTATTTTATTTTTTATTAGCAATATAAGTCTAAATTTAAAAGTAAATAAATTATCTAAGGTTGCTATAAGTCTATTAATAATTATAATTGTGAACTGCGCACTGCTTTATAGCTTACAAGATTTAAATATTATAAATTGAACCTCACTGTTGTGTCATTGCTCAAATATCATTGTAGCATTTCTTTATTTTTCTCTCTTACTTTTTTTAGCTATCAATTATTATAAAAATCTATTTTATCATTTTCCTTTATTTCCTTTTAGTTTCTTCTCCCTTTAATCCTTCTTCTAGATGACCGGCCGATACTACCATGGATAGCCCCAGTTTTTCTCTATATTTTATGTCTTGATGACATTTTTCAGATTTTAAGTATTAAGGGGATAATTTCTCATATTTCATTTAAAAAGCTAGCTGTTTTATTTTGTTTTTTGTATTTTACAGGCTAACCATAAGTCTTAGGTTTAAGTGCTTAGTACCATTTGAATGAGATAATTTTTTTCTACATTTTATGTCTCAATGTTGTTATAGCCTAATTATGTGTTTTAAAGGTTTTAGTAGTTGTAGTAGATTTTTCTAAGTATTTTGGGTATTTTTGGAGGTTTTTGGTGGTTTTCTGGCTTCAGGGTGGTCCAGCCGCCTCAGTGTTAGAAGGCTGGGAAGAATTTCTATAGGGGTTTTATGCAATTTGGCATGCAAGAATGTCAAATTTGTTGGTGTGCCTGGGCTTTTGGACAGTGGTCTGGGTGTACATAGTCAATAAGACAGTTTGGGGCAACTTTAATTATCATGAAACCATCCAAAGGTGATATCATTGTTCCTCACTCAGTTTTCACGGTTTTTTGGCCACAATTGGCTGTGTTTGTTGCAAGGTTAGTTCTACATTTAATTTAACTTGGCAACTGGTTTCTCTGGTATAGTCTTGCAAGCTATATCAAGTATTGTTGCTGTCTCTGGTGTGGATTTGCAACCTATATCAAGTATCATTGCTTTCTCTGGTGTGGACATTGGTCTACATATCAGTTCTTTGGCTTGGTAGTCTGTCTGGAGACTACTTTCTTCACTGATCAGGCATTCAAGTGTGTTTGAAAAGGGGCTTTAGCAAACAGGAACCAATTTACTGTAGCAGGTAAATCTCACTTTATATTTTTAAAGGGAAAGAAGATTTTCTCTCTGGGGTTTCTCCAACTCCCTTGGTCAAGGCCTATAGCTAATACTATAGGATTGTCTACACTGGAATGCTCTGGCTAGGGAAATTAGGAAAAATGACATACTATGAATATAAAGCCTGTATACTTGAAATTAGAGTATCATCAGAACATCATACAACTTAACCATTAACCACAATAACTACCATGTAAATTTTACATAATATTTTAAAAATTGTGATAATCTTATAAATATATCACTTTTTCATAATATTTTATAAATTTATAACAAGACTCATAAATATATACTTGTAGGGTACCATTGTAAAGGTCTAAAATTCAGGGACTCAAATATTACATCTGTTTACTAAAAATAAAAAGATAATTAAAAACACATTATGCAATCATCTATATAGATTTTCTTAGTACAACTTCACTGTTGTATTTCTTTTCCTTATTATAAAGAATATTGATTCCACATCTCAAATCTGTTAAAAAAATTTTCAAAAAGACATTTTATATCTAGTAGATGCTATAGTTTAAATTTTTGGGAACTCTTATTTAACTTAAAGGGACAGGATTTTCTTTGGTTTATCCAACTCCCTTGGATTCTGCTTACTGCAAGGCAACTTTAGGAGTCTTTCTACAGTGTTACCTGTCCATTTGTCCCTTCTTCAAAGCCAATGATGAAACTGAATCAGGATTGGTTTCCAGATCAAAAGGAGTGGAGGATGTGGAATTGGAGGAGTTGACAAAAGAATTTTGAAGAACATTCATCATTTCATCAAAAGAAGGTTGTGAGATTTCTTTTTGTAATTCAAAATGGAAATTTGCCTTGGTGGAAAGATAATTGACTTATGATGATAGTAGAAGCTGGGAGAAAACTGCTGCCATTTTGTTGAAACCAAAAATAAAACCTGAGTATTTAACTGGTCCTAAAAGTGAATTAACTTTTTTTCCATGGTTCATGACATTTGTGAAAGGAAATGTTTTCAGTTTTAGAAGCTCATTAAAAATAGCCATGTGAGTAGTGTGAGATGCTTTGTCAAACTTGGAACTGAGGATAGAAAAACCTTTATAGTATGTGATGCTAAAACTGATAAAAGCCTGAATTTTCTCATCAATGGTGTTTTAAATTGCATTCCAGCTCATTTTGTCTTCAAATTTTGTTATAAAATCTTGTATTGCAGTAGCATCTGATATATACTTAGTTGAATGTACATGGTGTGTTAAGAAATGTTGATGTTTTATACCCAAGGTTTCCAGTTAGAACCATCTGCTTTCAATTTAGAAATCTTATTTTTTCTCTGTATTATCTTGTCAATAACATCTGCATAATCCTTTATTTGTAAGTATTGATAGGGGCTTGTTCATTTTATTAATGAAAAGAATCACTTCTGAGTGACAATACAGAACCAGGGCTTTGCACAGGTCTGGTTCCCCCATGACTTGATGTTGAATCACACATACAATGGTGTCTTTTAATTGATGAGAATGTGAACCATCATTGTGTTTTGATTCCATTGGAAGCCAGTTCCTACTCATGTATTGAGTAGTAAAGTGGAGAGGTTGGTCACAAGATTGAGGCAAGGCTCCTTTTGTTTCTTGTGGAGGAAAGGTGTAAGAGGGTTTAGTGGGAGAGGGAGATAGAGGTGGTACAGGTGGATCCTTGGCTGATGTTCCAGGAATATTTGTGGGTGGGGTAAGAATTAGTTGGAAATCCCTGCTTTTACTTCCACTATAGGATTTTGGCAAGGAAGGTGTACCTGAGAATTAGCCCAATTGTTGCCTTGTGCAGGTATTCAAACTTGTAGGGGGATTAAGATTCTGTAACTCTTATCTAAGGGGGGTTTATATCTTGCAAGCTAAGAAAGGACATTATATAAAAGGATTTGGTGTATTGTGGGAAAACAGCATGTATTAAATGTTTAATAGAGCAATGTAATGGTGAAAGACTCTCTACAACAGGTGTTAGAGATTTTTAATGTGAGGAAAGAATGGGGCACACAATAATATTTCCAAGAAAAAACAAGATTTATTAACTACTAGTTACAAATTAGGGACATCCCATAACCTATGATTGCAGTGTCAGCACTTTGTCCTGATTGAACCAGTAATATTTCATAACTCGATTATGGTAGCAGTGTCAGTGCTTTTTCTGGAGGGAACCAGAGTTAGATGTGTCAGCTGCACCAGACTATATACATGTTATTCACTTAAAAATAACTAAGCTATTACTATACTAAACATAGCAGGAGAGAAGAAGGCAATAATGGTAAAAGAGAGGGTAATGTTATAGTTTGGGTGGAGAGGGGAGGAGGAGCAGTGCTATTTGAGCCATGCATTTTAATAGGTAGGAAAGAGGAAAATTTCATAAAGGGATAATTAGGGGAAAGTGCTCTGGTATTCTCCTCATTGGAAAACTTATTTATTAATACAGTTACTTCTTAGTCTCCTATAGTTGTAACCCTCACTGTTGGAAGCCCCAACATAGTCATTCTAGTTAGTCTCACTGCTGTATCATCATATTCAGTCCCATTGTAGAAAGACTCTTACAGTTGCCTTGCTGTAAGAAGAATCCAAGAGATTTGGATAAACCAAAGTAAACCCTGTCCCTTTAATTAAATAAAGAGTTTACAATTAGCTAAGCTATAACCTCTACTTGATAAGAAATGACCAATAAAATATTTTTATTAAAAGTTTTGATATGTTGAATCAGTGTTCTTTATAATGGGGTTGAGAAACACAACAGTGAAGCTGTATTCAGAAAAAAAATTTAAATGATTGAAAAATGTATTTTAATGAAACTTTTATTTTTATAAGATTTAGTTGTTAAAATAAGATCGCTGATGAAGAGACCTTTATAATGGTACTCTATAAGTTATTATTTTTGATGATGAGTGAAATTAATAAATTGTTATGTAAAATTGTTATATTTATAAGGGTATCACAATTTTATAATTTGTTATAAAAATAATAAATGATTGTTTTAATAAGTGTTGTTATGGTTTGTTGTTAAGTTGTCTATTTGTTCTATGATGTTGTCTAATTTCAAGTCTACAGGCTTTATATACATTGTATGTCATGTGCCCTTTTTTCCCTAACTGGAGCAGTCCAGAGCTTGTCTGGAGATCACCAGAGTCCGTACTGAGCTTGTCTGGAGCATTCAGGAGCTTGTACCAACTTCCAGACTCAATTATAACCTTTAAAATACCAATAAAAAATCTAGAAAAATTATAGATGATAGAGCTGATTTTTTTTAATAATACATTCTAATTTTTGTAACCTGCACAGCCCTATTCACCTAGAAAAAATTATTAAAGTTAAATAAATTACAAAAAATCAAAAATAACCAAAATTACTTTATAAAATTATTCAAAATTATAGAAAAATAGTAAAAATTCCACAAAAATTTCCAAAGGTTCTTGAGACTCCTGAATTCAATTTCCATGCACTTTTAAACCCATACTTTCATTCCCTGTCCGGTAATTATTTGCTGAACCTTGAACTGTAAAATTTACCCTTTTTAACCACTTTTAATACTCAATTTCTTTAATATATACATTTTAAAATAAAATTGGCCTTTCCAATCTCAGTAATCCTCCCCCAAAAACTCTTTTATAATAGACTTGAGTGTCCTACTAAACTTTAGACTACTACACCCTGTTTGACTAGTCTTAGCATTAGTAGTAGTCCACCCACTTAGGTCTTAACATACAAGTCACTTTATCTTCTTGACTTACTTGAGATCTCACACCATCAAGCTGTGCTGCTGTGGTATAATATTTACATCTATTTGTGACATTCTTTCTTGAATTTATTTGAAATTCACCCTTATTTTCTTGAAGTCTACTACTTTATCTTTGTGTCTGGCTCTAAAGAACTTGTTTACTGTTGATTTATCATTTTAATTTAAATTTGGCTATCTGGAATCTCTTCTAGGTTAAAAATCTGGGGGAGGCTTTGTTACTTTTTTTACAAATTGAGAATTTGAAAAAAGTTAGAAAAAAGCAATTCTTTGTATGTTGGACTAATAAATTTGAAAGGAATATAAAATCTACATGCTTAAATGGATGCATTTTAGATTAAAAACTTGAATTCAAAATGTACCAGATTTTCATGGTACTTAATTAAATTCTGTTAAAAAAACATGACTGAGTTATGAAAATTTATGTACATAAAACATATCTAGTGAACAAGAGAGGCAGCACTCTTTAAGACAGAAAAATGTTCTACCCCTTGTTTTGGTCAAAGTGGTTTTTCCACCTTGAGCAGGTCTCTGACTCAGTGGAATAGTTGTACCATCAAAAAAACCAATACATCCTATGAGACCCTCTACTTGAATAAACTGAGATTATTCAAGTTGCTCTTCTTTGTTTGGCCAAGAAAGAGATTGGGAACATAAGGAAAGAACAGAAGTGATTCTTGATTTTTTATAGCTATTAATTGAACCATACCCTAAATTGAAGTCATTTTCCAAACATTTCAAGACAGCTCCATTACCATTGGAACACAAACAACATAGTGTGACAGACAATGTAGTTGAAGGATCATGTGGTTGTTTTTGAGAATTTTTGTGAAGCATGGGTTGATCCCGAATAAGTTCAACAAATTTATAGAAAAACTCCTGGGAAGTCCTGAATTACTGTCTAAAATTAGACAAAAGTAGGTTAAGAAGTGTCTGGATGGTTTACTTGGGGTTATGAAGTACTAGAGGCTTTATGTGACGAAGGTAATTCTTCCTAGCCATTTTTAATAAAAAAAATCTTCAAGTTCACAATCAGAATCAGAATCAGAATCCACGAGGAGATCAAGAGCTGTGAAACTTATTGCTTGATTTAGTTTATCACAATTTGAGAGCAAGGAAGGCATGACTCTTATATGGTATAAAATTGTAAATGTTGTATTATGCTTTGAGTTATGAAGTGTTATGCTGTGGAGTTCTGCATATAATTTAGATGGTGGTGAAAATTTATGAAATGGGACTTAATGGTGAAATCAGCACTTTTGGTTGATAAAGTGTGGATTTTGGTGAAATAATTTACTTATTTCACTTTTGAAATACAGCAGTGCTGGGGCTAGTGTTTCATAAATCTGCACTTAGATAAGTGTTGATTTTCTAGAGCTGACACCCCCTAATACATACAAAAAAGACAGGCTTCATAAGCTTGTCCCATATCCTGAAGAGACAGGAAAATAGTGCGTGGTACAGGGGTCAAACCCATGACCACCTAATACATGCAGGCTTGTCAGTACAGTCTAGTATATAGGTATGATATAATAGTGTTATTTTATGGTCCTACTACTTATTAATAAATGATTTAGTGATTAAACCTCAGGGGAAGACTAATAGAATAGTTATACTCATATTAAACTCACAATACTTGGATTTAAATGCGTGCTAGTGGTGGAAAATAGAAGAATAAAATATAGTTATAGCTTTTATAAAGATAATATCAATTTATAAGGGCTTTATAATATATTTCTGAATGTTAATAATTGTAGTGTAGTGTTTGTTTGAAGTGTAGTAATTGAATGATTATAATAAACCGTCAAAATCCCTCCTTACTTATACCCAAATCCACTGGAGTGCACAGACCTTCAATCCAGATGATGTCACTGCTATCCCCAGCAATTACAGCACTGTGAGGGCCCATCACCTCCCCATGGCGTCCACTTCAACCAGTTTCAACACCCAGACCTCCAGTAGGGACCCTCCATCACTATTAATAATAACACAGAGTCATACCATAAATAGAAAACCCAGATAAAAGCGGATACCATAAAGAAACAGGTAAAATAAATGATCAAAAAGAGATTTAATGAAACTAAAAGTATATAAAGGAAACAAATAAAATGTCCAAGCCCCCAATAACATCCCCAAGCATCCACATTAACCCAAAAACATCTTTCCAACCCATAAATCCGTGAATAACCATCCAAGGAAGTAATTTTAGTTGTCCAAACTGGGTGTATGCGCCTGATATAGGTGTCTATGCTTCTGTAGGCGTTGTGAGTCCACAGATTTCGTCCATATGACCTAAAATAAGCAGAAAAACAAAGGTTATAGGCTATTAAGGGGCTAAAACCCACTTATATACCTAAATATACATAATATACTGCATATTTCACTGAATATGAGATTTATGTATACATATAAGCTTATGTATGTCAATAATTACTCCATATCACTTAAGATAAGTATATTATGACTCCATTAACACCTTAATAAGTATTATTAGGCCATGGATAAGCTATTTAAACTATTATAAATTATATAATAGAATAATAATTATATATATATATAATAAAATAATATATATTATTATTTTAACCTTATTTTTAAGATATAAGCTTAATCTTGTTATCTTATTTTAAGCATAAGAAATACTCAGTCCTAAGGATATTTAGGCTGACATTCCCTCACTCCAAAAAAAAACAATAAAAAAAATGTTAAGACATTTTAATTAAAAGTAAGGAGTGAATAGAAAAATTTTAAAATTTTCTATAATACATATACTGAATAAAAAGTATTATTTTGATTTAAATTTTTTCAAGAGATTTTTAAGGTCAGAGATTTCATTTTCTGGAATCCACTGGTCATATTCACTTGATTTATTTTTAAATCTTAATAGATACTCAACTCCCTTTTCTTTAGTAAGGTGTCTCTTCTTAAGTATCTTTTCAATTTCTGCTTTTTCCACTATTTCTTCAGGTTGCTGTTTATGCCTTCCTGATCTTCTTGGAAAGAGAGCAGTATCATTACAGTGGTATGGTTTTATAAGAGAAATAGGAAATACTGGATGTTTTCTATCATAAGGTGCATATAGAATAACCTCAACAGCATTATTACCAACCATCTTTTTAACTACAAATGGTCCAATGAATGGATCCTTCAATTTAACATTACCATTCAAATTGAAATGTAGCGTTGAAATAAGGACTTCATCACCCTCTTTGAACATTTGTTCTTTATGGGCTTTATCCCATCTTTTCTTTTCATACTCAAAAGCCTTATTTATACATTCTTGAGCATGTTTTCTGCATAATTCCTGCATCTGAAGAAAAGATTTAGTACCTGGATGAATATCCAATCTAGGTAACTTATTAAGAGTTTTAGCAGGGGTATTAGGTACATAACCCAACCATAACTCAAATGGCTTTTTGCCAGTGACAGAATGTACTGTACTATTATATGCAAATTCTAAACCTGGGATAAGAGTTACCCAATCATGCGTGAATTTGTCATTGTCTTTAAAATTAAGACCAAAAGCACAGTATCTTCTTATCATATCTTCTAAGGTTTGTATCATTCTTTCTGCTAGCCCATCAGTTTGTGGATGGTGTGCTGTAGAAAGTTTTAATTGACACCCTGAAACATCCATAAGTGACGTCCAGAACTCAGAAGTAAATTTAGGATCTCTGTCAGAAACTATTGCTTTGGGGAAACCTGCTGTATTTAACATTTGTGTCCACCATAAAAAAGCTAAGTCCTTTGCAGAAACCTCTTTGTGGGTAGGAATAAATTTACACATCTTTGTAAATCTATCTACAATTACTTAGCAGGAGTTATAACTCTTATTCCCTGCTATTGGCAAACCTGTTACAAAGTCCATGTTAATGATTTCCCACGGAGCTTTTGGTTGCTCAATTTGTTGTAATAAACCAGCTCTTTTTCCTGTTAATCTTTTAGATTTTTGACAAGAATCACATGTTTCAACATATTTCTGAACATCCTCAGACATGTTGATCCACCAAGCTGTGTTTTTTACTCTGGTTAATGTTTTATGATAGTCAAAATGACCTGCTAATATATCATCATGACATATACTTAACATTAACTCCTTCATTGAAGGGGGAATTACAATTACATTACTTAATTTTTTCCTGTAATATATAAAACCATCTTCAATGGAAAATTTTCCTTTCTCTAATGCCTCTTTATACTTATCTGGTAATGTTTTTATTAAAACATTCATATAAGCATTAGATGGATCATTTAATATTGTAGTTAATTTACTTAAGTCAGGATCTGAATTATAATTATCAAGAATTGATTGCATAAATTCATCCTCAAGATCTACAATATAAATGCCATAAATGTTAATAATCTCTGACTCAGGAACATAAGCAGGATTATCATCATTATTAGGCAGAGGTACTCTAGATAACAGATCTACATTAGAGTGCAAGGTTCCTGCTCTATGTGTAATAGTCATCCGTCCTCTGTATTCTTGTACAGCTAATTGCCATCTAAACATGTGTCTATTAGGAGTTTTCATGTTTAAGAGTGACTTAACTGCACTACAGTCAGTTATTAACTCAAATTTTTGGTCTTCAAGGTAATAATGTAGCTTTTCAAGAGCCCATACTACTGCCAAACATTCAAGTTGAGTAGCACCATATTTCAATTCACCACTTCTCAGAGTACGTGAAATATAGCAGATTACTACTTCTGACATTTTACCTTCAATAAGTTGTTTTTGATGCAAAGCAGCACCCAGTCCAATAAAACTTGCATCTGTATATAATACAAAAGGTAATTGGAAATCTGGTAATCCCAAGATAGGAGCTGTCATTAAACATTCTTTCAACTTATTAAAAGCTTGTTGTCTTTCATTATTCCAAATGAAAGCTTCTGATTTCTTTATCAGTGTGGTCAGTGGTGCAGCAATTGATTGGTAGTTTTTTATATATTGTCTATAATAACCACACATTCCAAGAAAAGATTGTACATCCTTCACATTTTGAGGAATGCCAATATTCTTTATTGCAGCCACTTTATTTTGGTCTACACATATTTGTAAGCCAGATACAATATGACCAAGCACTTTTAAAGATTCAAACCCAAATTTACATTTTTTCAATGCAAGGGTCATTTTTATTTCATCCATTTTCTGAAATACTTTCCTTAAATGGATTAAGTGTTCATCAAAAGTTTTAGAGAACACTATGATGTCATCAATGTATACCATTAACCATCCCTCAATCATTTCATTATGGAATGTTATATCCATTAACTTCTGAAATACTGATGGAGCATTTTTTGGTCCAAATGGCATTCTGACATACTTATAAATTCCCATGTGTGTTGTTATCAACAAAAAGTTCTGTGAATTCTTTTCAACAGGAATTTGATGGTACCCTTTATTTCCATCTAGGCAACTTATATATTTAGCACCTTTAAGGGTAGCATGTATAGAGGCAATCCTTGGCAAGGGATAAATATCATCTACTGTAAATGTATTTAATGCTCTATAATCACCGCACAGTCTTGCTTTATCTTGTTCATAAGAAATCAGCACTGGTGATATTACACAATATTTTGGTGTAGTTTCAACCTTCTCAAGAATGTTCATTTTTAATAACATCTTAATATTATCCTCTATGTCTTTCCTCTTCATTGGTGAAGCAGGGTATGGTTTCTTTTTAAGACTAGAAGGAATATTATCCATGTCACAGGTTAAACTAATTTTCATTTCATGATCTTTTACAAGGCCAAGTTCATTTGTACCATGTGCAAAAGCCATTGGAAAAGCTTTAATTAATTCCAAAATATTATCTTTCTCAGTTTCACTTATCTGAGTGCCAAATGATGCTTTTGAAATTTCTGTTTCCAGAAGTTCCAACTCATTGGATTCTCTTCCTTTAGACGGGGAATTTGTTACTGACTCAATGTGTAAGACAGTGTTAAAAGAATTTATTTTAAATTTCCTTTTACCATTCATGCCAATTGTAAAATTGTTATTAGAAGGGTCTAATTTTACACCAAATTTAGTCAGAATATCATTTCCAATGATAAAACAGTTACTACAATTTGTATTATCCATTACTACAAAGTCACAAGTTACCCTTACATAACCATGTTGGTGTTTAAAGAAAACAGCAGCTTTGTATTTACCAATGGGGTGTAGTACTGATCCAAAACCTCTCCAATTTTTATTCTGAAGTGGTTCAAGCTTAAACTTATATTCACTATCAATTTTCTGTAATGTATTAGTGGAAACAACTGAACCAGCAGCTCCTGTGTCCAATACTATATTAACATTTTCACCAGAAATGATAGCTGGAACCGTGATAGGTGTCATTCTAAAGTTATCAGCTTGTGTATCCTTAATGATTTCAGCATCCTCAAAATTCATTAAAGATTCATTTGAGTCCATATTTAATATTGGATTTTCAAAGATGGACAAATCATCTTCCAACATACAGACTTCATTTTCATCACTATATGAGATATTGCTGTCATAATCACTTGATTCTTTACTTTTTTCAGTTTCATTTTCAGATTCACGTTGATTTCCAACAATATTTATGTTTTTCTCACATTTGTGACCTTTTACCCAAGGTTTGTTACACTTATAACAAGTATTTGTTTCATACTTTTTAGGTACTACAGGTGCAGTAGGTTTTTTCTGCTTCTCCTGAAGTGTTTTTGAATTCTGAGTTTTTACAGGTTCAACATTTTGCTTATAAGTGGAATACCTTGATTCATACTTATGGTTTAATAATATTTCATTGCAAATATTAATAAAATCAGAATATTCAGTAACATTTAATGTTCTAGCTACAACAATATCTCTGACAGATATAGGTAATTTGTATATTATCTTATCTTTCCATAAGTTAAAATCCATATGAGGCTCAATGGCTTTTACTATTTTGTTTAAATTCATTAAAAATACCATAGGTTTGTCACCATTCAACGGATTATACCTAGTCTTCTCATATAGTCTCTGCTGAGTAAGCCTGAATTTAGAACCTCCAAATTGTTTTTCAATAAGTTGTTTCCATTCAGCCCAAGAGTAGTCTCTACCCTCACTTAAGACAGCTTCAAACCATAATAAAGCAACATCCTTAAATAAAGAAATTAATTTTGATGTTATCTCTTCATCTGGTAACTTATATGAGAATTTCAAGTTGTCAATTCTTTGAATAAAATGTTGCCAATCAGAGCTGGCTTCCCCATCATAAGTTGGGTACTGATCTATTTTATGCCAGTTCTTCTGATTGGATTTTATCTCACTAATCTTAGGTAAATTCAACAACTCATTCACTTTTGATAAATGGTCTTGTATTTCTTCCTGCACGGATTTGTGACTTACATTTTCAGATTTGACACTACCACCAGATGGTTTTAATTGTGGTGGTATAGGGAAGGAATGAGATTCACTTTTGCCAATGAAAGGATTATTATTATATTGATTATACTTATGATTATCCTGGTTCATTAGTAGATTGGCAGTTTCAATCTCAACTTTAGTTAATCTTTGTAGCAACTCAGAGACACTTTGATTTGTCTGTGCAAAAGATAACTTTGTTCTTGATTCAGTCTTTAATAAGTGTGTTTCATATAATTTTTCTAACTCACAAAATTTGTTTGAAAGGTCATTATATTTATTACTCAATGAATCATATTTAAGAGTTAGAGACAAATGTTCATTCTCTAATTCTTTATTACGTGTTGCTAATTGAGAAATGTTCAATGTCAAGGATGAAATTGTATCACTAGTGAGCTTAACTGTCTGTTCCTCACAATCAGTCATTCTATTCCACAATGCTGAAACAATTCTATGGACAGTTGGATTATTGTTAAAATATTCCATGTCCTCCTTTTCAATTCTCTCACTCTCCTGTGAACTTCTAATCTCACTAGTAGGTGGTTGCAACTGAGGATTAACTGTATTATCATTGTATATAGTACTGTTATTATGGACAAAAGACAAGTCAGGTGTATCTACTCTAAAACCTAAATTTCTTAAATCCTCCTCTATTTTTTGTACAGATTTAACATCAATAGAATTACCTATATTGTAATTATCAGTATTATGTCTAATCTGAGAGGGTAAGTTACTTACCAAGGGATGGTTGCCAGTCCTGATTTTTGGCGCTTTTTTCCCTTGTAAGGGTGAGCTGAGGAAGTCAGATGAGGGGGCGGATCCCTGTTGCAACTATGGCTTGTCCACTGTTGGTGAAACCAGTCCCATTTCTATTTGTCTACCAGGATTTTCTCCTGGGAGTGAGTGGACCCTCCTTGGGTAGGGGGTTGCTGATTTGATTGACTGGGCTGGCCTCCCTTTAATTCTGCCATTGCCTGATTCATCTGCTGAAATCCTACCTTGCAATTGTTTTGCAACTGCTCTACTTCTTTGAACATGAGAGATTTTGATTCCTCTAGCTTCAGAACTTGTTTGGCCAGGTGGGACAGTTGATCCTGAAGAGGAGGAGACGTCTTTTTGATAGTTATCTTTTTTAAGAGGGCGTCCTTTTCCTCTATACTCATGTTTTCTGGTTGGGGGTACTGTTGTCCCTCCATGGTGATGTCCTGGAAAGTTTTTATTAGCTTTAGACCTGGTATTATAAGCAGGCTGTTCACTTACACTATCCTGAGGAGCACTCATATTGTTCAGAATAGCAATATTTTACGTCTACAAAAGGAAAAAACTCTGTGTAATTAGTAGACAAATAATATTAGCAATTATATTACTAATAAAAAAGCAATGGAGCTTACCCTGAATTTATATCTTTATTTATTTAAATAAAATATAAGAAAAATTCGAAAAAATCTGTTAAAAATATAATAATAAGTTTAACTAGACCTCTATAAGGGTGAATAATTAGCTTACCAAGCTTTAGCCAAATACCAATTTTATTGGGTGTTATATTGGTGTCCAAATACCAAGTGAAATTGGGTTTATATTGGGTACAGTTACTACTGTAAATATCTAATTTTTATGATAAAAAATTAGTACAATTATTATAAGGGTTATTTTCCGCAATCAATGAGCTATGATGACCCACTAATATGCAGCAGACCCAAATATTTGGTTAATTTTGAGTTGTACTAAGGTAAAAATCACGTCCCAAGGCTTATACTAAATAATAAGTAAAATATAAGGAAAGACCCCCAATTGTCAGTACAGTCTAGTATATAGGTATGATATAATAGTGTTATTTTATGGTCCTACTACTTATTAATAAATGATTTAGTGATTAAACCTCAGGGGAAGACTAATAGAATAGTTATACTCAAATTAAACTCACAATACTTGGATTTAAATGCGTGCTAGTGGTTGAAAATAGAAGAATAAAATATAGTTATAGCTTTTATAAAGATAATATCAATTTATAAGGGCTTTATAATATATTTCTGAATGTTAATAATTGTAGTGTAGTGTTTGTTTGAAGTGTAGTAATTGAATGATTATAATAAACCGTCAAAATCCCTCCTTACTTATACCCAAATCCACTGGAGTGCACAGACCTTCAATCCAGATGATGTCACTGCTATCCCCGGCAATTACAGCACTGTGAGGGCCCATCACCTCCCCATGGCGTCCACTTCAACCAGTTTCAACACCCAGACCTCCAGTAGGGACCCTCCATCACTATTAATAATAACACAGAGTCATACCATAAATAGAAAACCCAGATAAAAGCGGATACCATAAAGAAACAGGTAAAATAAATGATCAAAAAGAGATTTAATGAAACTAAAAGTATATAAAGGAAACAAATAAAATGTCCAAGCCCCCAATAACATCCCCAAGCATCCACATTAACCCAAAAACATCTTTCCAACCCATAAATCCGTGAATAACCATCCAAGGAAGTAATTTTAGTTGTCCAAACTGGGTGTATGCGCCTGATATAGGTGTCTATGCTTCTGTAGGCGTTGTGAGTCCACTGATTTCGTCCATATGACCTAAAATAAGCAGAAAAACAAAGGTTATAGGCTATTAAGGGGCTAAAACCCACTTATATACCTAAATATACATAATATACTGCATATTTCACTGAATATGAGATTTATGTATACATATAAGCTTATGTATGTCAATAATTACTCCATATCACTTAAGATAAGTATATTATGACTCCATTAACACCTTAATAAGTATTATTAGGCCATGGATAAGCTATTTAAACTATTATAAATTATATAATAGAATAATAATTATATATATATATAATAAAATAATATATATTATTATTTTAACCTTATTATTAAGATATAAGCTTAATCTGGTTATCTTATTTTAAGCATAAGAAATACTCAGTCCTAAGGATATTTAGGCTGACAAGGCTGCTCTACCACTGAGGTAGCCCAGCTGGTAATAGGATTCTGGGGGATAGGTCCACCCAGGGAGAAAATATGGTGAGCTAGATTTCTAGTTCAGTTTTGAGACCCTATTTTATTCCTAGGTGCATTTTTTTGGCAAACCATTGAATGTCACTTGTTTAGCCCACCTGATTTTTTGCCTTTGGGAGAGGATTAAGGTGGGGTGATGACGGTATGCTTGTAAGAGAAGGGAGGAAGAGGTACAAATAGAATTTCCAGATGAATCCATGAAAATGAGATGACACTAAACAAGGGGATGCCAATGCTAGAAAAGGAAAAAATAAGGTGGAGTCAAACAGGGCCCCTCCACAAATCAGACCCAGAGTTGTACCCTGCAACGAAAAGCTGAACTAGGCATCTAGTTCAAGGATTTCCCCCCCTGTGTGTACATACTCTAACATTATTGTTCTTCCCAGAACATATGGAGGCTCATAGAGTCCTCTTTGCAGTTGCTAAGGAGCACGAAATTCCTCTTAAGAAATCTGCTCTACTTTCCCTTTCACCTATAATCTCACTTGTTTCCCTCTTCCTATTTAACACTCAGAGATTTCCCAATAGCTTTCCCCTCTCCCAGTAATTTCCCATTAGCTACATATTTATTTCCCAGTTCTCCCGCTGCATCAACATGAAAAAAAGTTCTCATCTTCTAGGAAGTTCCACTCCCCAATTAAACTACCATAGTTCAGTTAAGGATAGGAACCTGCTACCAGGTGCCAGGTTTTTTTTTCTGGCGAATCATTGTTATTCCCACCACTTGTATATAGATTAATATGATTACATATGACTCCTTCATGCCCCATGTCTGGTGAGATTGTGAGAAATAAAAATATTGCTGATTCCAAAATGCTTGCAGTTTTTCAAAAAAAAAAAATCCGCTTTTCCCCGGCCAATATATGCTAGTATGTCAGCTGGCCTTGCATATCCAAGCACCTTTTGGCAGGTGGTGTTTTATTTTATTTATTTAATTTTTCTTGCAAATTGCAGGTGCTTTTGAATTGGGAGTTAAAAAAATGAAAAATAAAAATTTCATTGGTTATTGTTCCTTCTTTGAAATAGTATTCTGTCAATCAAATGTGCAGGCCAAATATGAGACAATAATCTTTTTACTGATGTTCCAAAAAATTCAGATGACAATATAGATACATGAGATAGTTCAAATTTTCATCTTTACAGAAAAATGTGTAACATCAGTTACTGTTATTTATTTTATAGGATTTCTTACCCTAAGGACATGAAACTACTATCAATGGTGGTGCTATGTACAAGATAATATCCACTGGATGATGGGGACTGGTGTTAACTGAACATACACTACAGCACTTGTTTGTTTCGCCATGGGGCGCAACAATTACGCAACAGTTGTGCAACAGTTACGAAACAATCGTTTTTGCACTTAAAAACCACTTAAGACCTTTAAGTGCCAAAAACAATTGTTACATACACTGCAATAAATGTTCGTTTCGCCTTGGGGCGCAACAATGGCGCAACGATTACGCAACAGTTATGTAACAATTATTTTTGGCACTTAAAGGTCTTAGATGGGTCTTAAATGCAAAAAACAATTGTTTCGTAACTGCTGCACTACTGTTGCGTAATTGTTGCGCCCCATGGCGAAACAAACATGTGCTGTAGTGATAACTGTTGCGTAATCGTTGCGCCATTGTTGCGCCCCAAGACGAAACGAACATTTATTGTACTGATAGTCAGTGAAGAGTGATTTATGAGAGGGGGGGGAGTACAGCTGTCAAAAATATACAATAGGGCAAGCATGACTATCCAGAGAGTAGAGAGAATGGAGGGTTGTAACAAGTAGGGGTGTGAACAGGAGTGTTGATGCCAGGGGTCTATCTAGCTTCCACATACCCACCCTCTTGCACGGGGTTGGCTGAGGGAGAACAGAGACATCATGACGGACAAGAAATGAAGAGAAAAGGAAAGGGAGGGAGTATAACAGCAGACACAGTACAATAGAACAGGCATGGTCAACCAGAAATGAGAGAGTCAAGGAGGGGTTGGGGTGCCATGTTGTGTCAGTTACTGTTCTGCAAAGGGATACTTGTCTTGAAGAGAAAGTGGGTTCGAGGACTCGACAACGACGAAATATCATCAGTAATTAATATTTCTGTTGAACCAGAGGCAGTAATGATTTCGTAACAAATGTGTATTGGTTGCGCAACAAATATATAAAAATTACTTTATGAAGCTTGAAAGCATAAGAGTTTTGACTGATTTGTTTTATAAACGTTAACCATTTGTTACTCACCTGTTACGCAATTTTTATGCCCCACAACATACCAGAAAAGTCCGGTAGTGCATGTTAGTCTCATGAGATTACAATGAAAAGTTGTTAGCGCTTCAGAATGAGTTACTTTTGTTTACTTTCCAAACTATTTAGTCATTCAAAGTGTTTGAATTCGCTAGGATTGTTGGTTTTAAGGGGGTTTCAAATGTATTAACTTACTCCACCTCAATTTTCGCTGTATAGACATACAGCTAATTCTAAAAAGCTTGCTGTTTTCTAATCTCCCCTCCCCCGCCAAAAACATGAGATTAGGTAAGCTGACTTGTTCTTTTGGCGGGGGATGAGTGGCAACAAAACCGCAAGCTCTATACAAATAGCTTCAATTGAACCGGGTTTCCTAAATAGAGGCTTCTAGGCTGCTTTTTTTGCCAAATCATTTAAATCTTCTCAGCCTAAACAATGCCATCATGTATTGCAGTCATTATAGGAGACTAAGTTAAACATAGAAGTTTTGCGGAACACATCGACGGAATTGATTGGCCGTGTAGTTCTTTCGCTGCCAATCTGGGGTTTACACAAGTGAACTAAT
This sequence comes from Hemileia vastatrix, assembly GCA_030280995.1. Taxonomy (NCBI): domain Eukaryota; kingdom Fungi; phylum Basidiomycota; class Pucciniomycetes; order Pucciniales; family Zaghouaniaceae; genus Hemileia; species Hemileia vastatrix. Next base: position 16,320,862 of record JASXTE010000017.1, read on the forward strand.
TTTGGCAAGTTTCATCCATTTGGTTGAAATAGGGACTTTCGGCCAACTCATCAATCTCCCTGAAATTGCTGTTTCTGAATTTCAAAATGGGGCTTTACTAATTAGCTTGAAACTGATAACATGTTCATTGCTCTTTGAGTTTTAAGCATAAAGCTTGGCGCATAGTTGTGATTCTTCAAGGCTAGCTTATTGTGTAAATTGTCATCTTTGAAACAGGGCCAAGACTTGTAAAAAATTGAAAGTGATTGAGAATGATACAATGGTATGACGACGGACTTATGGACAAATTTGATACTTGGGCACACTTAGAAATTTTCGTTGTCTTAAATTAGTTTGAGACTCTGTCTGCTGATCAAGATGCTTTTCCATCTAAAGATATTGTCCTTGCGTGCCTCAGGATTCTGTGTTCTGCCCCTAACCAAGTGTTCACAGGTGTGGGGCAACACAAACCTTCAGCATTATCGCACATGGAAAACAATTAAAATGATTGTTTTCTGTTTGACTGCAAATCTACAACAAACTATGCCATCTTTTCATTTCGATTATTTGTTTACTACTTGCAAATCTTACTATTTGTAAAACTAAGCAGATATCCTAACTCCCTTGTTCACAGGCGTAACCGAACTCTAGCCTAAATCTGTCTTTGTACGTTACACAGTGTTGTTTCTTCTATATTTTTTTTCGGCAGCAGACGCGTTATGCTTCATCAAGTGTATACAAATGTAAAAAAACAATGGTTCTTAACATGTAGTGTATAGACTGATGGGACGATTGGTTAAGAAGTTATGTCTAACCTCTCCGTTAATATTTCATGCCATATAAAATATAACTGTAGCATGGGATTTCCTTTACTCTGACACTGCATCCTATCGACAGGCTTCCACCTAGCGATTTTTTAATATTCAGAAGTCTTTGTCTTTCGGTTTCATTCCTAATATATTACATTTATTGAATTCGTAATTTTTAACTATTTTTTCCGCTTTATATTATTTATATTCTTGTTTTTGCCATTGAATAATCCATTCATTAATTGGTTATTTATTATTATTATTATCATTATTGTTATTATTATTATTATTATTATTATTATTATTATTATTATTATTATTATTATTATTATTATTATTATTATTATTATTATTATTATTATTATTATTATTATTATTATTATTATTATTATTATTATTATTATTACAATTATTATTACTAACTATCTACGTTTAAAACACAATAATAGCACAATTTTGTTGGTTTTGGGTGCGCACACGATGTCTTTTCGCATTTAATATGATTCTTCAGCGTAAAAGTAAAGTTTTTAAAATTAATTTGATTTTTTTAATATCTTTTCGTTAAATTTTGGTTTAGAGGATGAGTGGGCGTAATCCTTTGCCAATTAGTTTTGATCGTTTTCATGTAGAGGATTTAAAAATGCCAAGAGTAAAACCTCAGCTTCCACCAATCCTTCCTCTCGCCCACTCAGACGAAGAAAAACCACTGAAAGACGATAACCATAACCATGTTAACGGGAATGTACATCATCCCAGTAGTTCACACCACATGCGACCCATACCTGGCGATCTCTCGATATATTCCTTACAAAATATGAGACTTAGTCCTGAAGCTGTCTCCGATGTAAATCATCCTCCTTTAACCGATTTGAATTACCGTGTGAATAATCTTTTTCTTTCCGATACTCCTCATTCAAAGACTCCAGTCGAAGGTTTCGGATACCCACAAACATTCGAGAGCCGAAAACTGCCTCAAATTCCCGCCGAAACTAATCAAACTTCTCGCTTTAATCATTTGGAAAGGTATGCAGAAAAAAACAAGACATGTCAAACGTCACTTCCGACCCGTACCATTGGATCTGGTGGCTCATCATCTTTCGTGGATAGAGCACCACTCAACTCAAGTAGTTCTTCAAAGGGAAATGGAGCAGTGTCTCCTAAAATAACAATTGGATCACGCTGGGCTTGTGATGTAGATGGCTGCGGAAAAACTTTCAGCCGTGGTTTTAATTTAACACAACATAAAGCTTCAATTCATAGAGATGAAAGAAGACATGAATGCTCTCAGTAGGTGCAGGTTTCCTTCAATTATCCATCCTGTTCGCTGGTATTGAATTCGGAGAACATAATGAAAAAAAAGGATTTATTCTGCTCTGAACGTTAGAAAATTCAGTCATTCACCAAAAATTAGTCTAACACGTCTATATCTCGACCGTTCAAAAATATCTGACTATTCTTTGTAGTTGTACATCTTCATTTTACAGACGAAATGATCTTGTGCGACACGAACGTTGTCATACTGGTGAGAGGTACGAATTTTTTTTTTACTTTTTTCTTACGATTGAAGCTCCCTCGGTGGGGAGGCATTCATAAACGTGCAAAAAATAATACCGCAAAAATATTTCTGATCATTGAAATATTTAAAATAAAAACTTTTCATACGGGATATCATAACGTAAACCTTAGACCCTATAAATGCGAATGTGGAAGCACTTACACAAGATCAGATCTTCTTAGGTAAAGTTTTTCAAAAAAAATTCTATAAATTTCTTTATGATAAAATAATAAATAGATTTAAATGGCTCACTTTTTGTTATTTTTGTTGATTGATCTGTAGTCGCCACAGACAAAGTGGAGCATGTAAACTGCATTCTTCACATTAATTTTCTTAAAATTGTTTAAGCTTGTTATAACTTGAGGAGCCTCTGGATCTCCACCTTTAACGATGGGTTTGAAAGTTGAAAGATACGTCTATAATCGATTAAAATAATTTTCAATTAATCAACATCCTACTAAATTTAATATACTCTTATATTTTGAGATGAATCAATACCATGAGAGAAAGGCGGGTAGAGGAATCAATAGGAATGCGATATTGAGAAGAACTACACAATAGATCAAATGTTCATCCGTGAAGTTTTTCTTTCAGTCAAAATTAAACCAAACAATAAAATTATTCTTTCAAATTCCCGTGGAAAGCACAAGATAATACTGCTAAATTCATTTAAAAAGATGGTATACACTAACCTGGTCCATACTCTAATTCCTTTTTTTTCTATATATATATTTAATATATTAATTTGAAATATAATTTTTATAAAGATGATGATTAAATTTCTTTGAAGATAATACTTTTAGTACATATATTAGGGGGTACCAAAGTTAGAAATTTGTAATTATTTAAAAGGTATTTCACAACACAAAAAGAAAGCCACAAACTTCAAGTTAATTCACAGTAAAAAGGTGTTTTGGGGACACAATATGGCCTATTTTTAAGAAGAATCATGGCGGATTTGTTGGAAGTAAGAGGTATTTCGAAATGGAAGATTTCTAACTTTGATACCCTCTATTAGGGGATGTCAGCCAGGCTACTAGACCTACCCAGTAAATAATTATAATTATTTACTAGAGTAGATGTCGGTCAGTCGTCTAGAAGAAGGGAAGAAAAGGGGAAAGAAGAGGAGGAGGAAAGAAAAAGGGTTTTAAGAAATAAAAGAACTAAGATAACAAAATGATTTAATTTATTTAAAGAGGAGCAACAACGGTTTATTTGAGAGCTGGCACAAAAGATATGGCTTATTAAATGACAATATTTATTGAGAGTAAGGATTATTTTCTTTGCACGGAAAACACTATTATTACTATCAGACTTAAAGCAACCTGTAATTAGTTATATAAAATTTTTAATTTTTAATTTTAATACTAATAAAAATAATATAAATGTAATATATTAAAAATATGTTCAAATGTTGATTGTATAGTAAGTGATGTAGCTATAGGGGGTTATCCAAAGCCTTTTATAGGCAAGGGATCCTCTGAAGCACCAAAATAAGTAATTACAAAAGAGTAATAAAGTGAAACAAGAATATGAAAGAATTTAACTAAGACATAGATATTGAGAGAAAAACATGAAACAATAAACTAGATTGGTGAGTAATTAATCAATTTTTCCACCATAAGTTCCCAAAAACAATTAATTATAATAATTAGTAACTAAGTAAGCTTGAAACATAAGAAAAGTGAGTTAAAATAATCAAAAACAGATATTATAGTGACATGTAAAGGTTTTAAGTAAAAAAAATAAAATTATTTTTACGCCATAATTCATGGAATAGATTCAATTCAGTTTAAAGCAATTTTAAGTAATTGTTTTAACTATGTAATTAATTCAATAATTAGTTTAAATGAAACAGATAATTAATTTAGTGTTATTTGTAATTTAAAATAGGGATTCTAATCCTATGTTATTAAATAAGTATTATAATTTATTTAATATTTTTTTCCTGACACAAATAGGGGTCAAAAGAAGCGCCCAATATTATTACTTAATAATATATGAAGTTTTATTTAATATATAAAATTAATTAATTAACTTAATTACATTATAAATCAATTTTACATATATAATTATAATATATGTTTTTGTAATTAATTAATTATTAATTTATAATTATCAAATACATAAAAATGCGCCATTATTTGTAGAATATAAAATATATTTAAGCTTAATTTAAATGTATAAAAATTTATATAACAATAAAATTAATGTAACACTTATTATTAATAAGATACTTATATAATTTTATTATGCAATAAAAATTAATTTATATACATAAAATACAATTCTTACGCCCTCTTTCAGGTCCAATAAATTAACATATAATTTGCTGGGCTCCAGGTATAGCCTGGCTGACACTCCCTCACTCTAAAAAAAATAATAATAATAATGCTAAGATTTTTTCATTTTGTACTTTTTTAACAGAGTAGGAAGATTTGAAATCTCTTTGCCAGGTATCCATGCATCATGTTCAGATGATTTGTTTTTATATCTCAATAAATATTCAGTACCTCTTTTAGAAGTGATAATTCTATCATTGAGAATTTTATCAATTTCTGCAGTTTCTGTGACTTCCTGAGGGTTTTTCTTAGGTCTTCCCCTTCTTTTGGGAAATAAGTCACTGTTGGAAGTATAAGGCTTAATTAAAGAAATGGGAAAAACAGGATGTTTCTTATAATATGGAGAATACAATACAACTTCTACTGAATTATATCCAACCATTCTTTTAACAACAAGTGGTCCTACAAAAGGATCTTTTAATTTGTTGTTACCTTGTAAATTGAAATGGACAGTAGATATCAACACTTCATCACCCTTTTTAAATGTGTATTCTTTATGGGATTTATCCCATCATTTCTTTTTATATTCAATTGCTTTTTCAATACAGCTTTGAGCATGTTTCCTGCATAGCTGTTGCATTTGCATAAAAGACTTTACACCAGGGTGTAGTTCCAACTTAGGTAATTTATTATTGAGAATCTGAGCAGGAGTATTTGGGACATAACCTAACCAAAGCTCAAAAGGCTTTTTCTCAGTGACAGAATGAACAGTGCTATTATATGCAAATTCAAGACCAGGCAATAGAGTGACCCAGTCATGAGTAAATCTGTCATTGTCTTTATATTCTAAACCAAAGGCACAATACCTTCTAATCATATCTTCCAGAGTTTGAATCATTCTCTCAGCTAGACCATCAGTCTGAGGATGGTGAGCTGTAGACAACTTTAACTCGCAGCCACAAATATCCATCAAAGAGGTCCAAAACTCAGAAGTAAATTTAGGATATCTATCAGAGATAATGGATTTTGGAAAACCAATAATATTAAACATGTAAGACCACCATAAGAAATCTAATTCTTTGGTGGACACATCTTTGTGGGTGGGAATAAATTTGCACATTTTTGTGAATCTATCTACTATTACCCAACAAGAGTTATAGCTGTCGTTACCTGCAACAGGAAGACCTGTGACAAAATCCATGTTAATTATTTGCCAAGGTGCATCAGGTGCTTCAATATGTTGTAATAACCCAGCTTTTTTGTCTGTCAACCTTTTAGATTTTTGGCAGGAATCACAAGATTCAACATATAATTTTGTGTCTTCAGACATATTAGCCCACCATGCAGTGTTTTTGATTCTAATCAATGTTTTTTCAAGATCAAAATGACCAGCTAATATTTCATCATGACAAAGTTTGAGGATAGTTTCTTTCATAGAAGGAGGAATTACAATTACATTAGTAAGCTTTCTTCTATAATATATATAACCATCTTCAATAGAAAACTTTCCTTTACTCAAAGCATTCTGATACTTTGCAGGAAGAGTTTTTATCAATGCTTGAATTGAAGCATTCATAGGATCATTTAAGATAGTAACCAATTTATTTAAATCAGAATCCTTATCATATGAATCCAGTATTAATTGTAATAATTCCTCTTCCATATCAACTATAAATAAACCATAGATATGAACAGTATCATCTTCAGGTACATAAGCAGGATTTGAGTCATTATTTGGCAGAGGCAATCTGGAAAGCATATCAACATTGGAGTGAACATTTCCAGCCCTATGGATAATTGTCATCTGTCCTCTGTATTCTTGAACAGAAAGTTGCCACCTGAACATATGTCTATTAGGTGTTTTCAGCTTTAAGAGGGACTTCACAGCACTACAGTCAGTTACCAATTCAAACTTTTGGTTATCTAGATAGTAATGAAGCTTCTCAAGAGCCCAAACAACTGCTAAGCACTCTAATTGAGTGGCACCATATTTCAATTCACTATTTCTCAAGGTTCTTGAAATATAACAAATTACAACGTCTGAGGATTTATCATTAATAATTTGTTTCTGGTGAAGGGAAGCACCCAGACCAACAAAGCTAGCATCTGTATACAGGACAAATGGTTTGTTAAAATCTGGAAGAGCTAAGATAGGGGCTGTCATTAAGCAACATTTTAATGTATCAAAAGATTTTTGAAAGTCAATATTCCAGATGAATGCAACATCTTTCCTAGTTAGTTTGGTAAGAGGCAAGGCTATGACTTGATAATTTTTAATATATTGTCTATAATAGCCACACATACCCAAAAAACTTTGGATTTCTCTTACAGAAGTTGGTGCTTTCACATTTTGAATTGCAGCAACTTTGTTTTGGTCTACACAAATTTGTAGGCCTGACACAACATGGCCAAGGACTTTCAAAGATTGAGAACCAAATTTACACTTTTTCAAGGACAAATTCATATTGATTTCATCCATTTTTTTGAAAACCCTATTTAAATGAACCATATGTTCATCAAAAGTTTTAGAAAAAACTATGATATCATCAATATACACCATGAGCCAACCCTCAATTATTTCCTGATGGAAAGTGTTATCCATGACTTTTTGAAAAACTGAAGGGGCATTCTTAGGTCCAAATGGCATTCTAACATACTTATATATTCCCATATGAGTAGCAATAAGCAAAAAATTTTGAGAATTTTTCTCAACAGGAACTTGATGATACCCTTTATTTCCATCCAGACAACTAATAAATTTTGCACCTTGCAAGGTAGCATGTAATGAATTAATTCTGGGTAAAGGATAAATATCATCAACAGCATAAGTGTTTAATGCTCTGTAATCTCCACATAATCTAGCCTTATCTTTTTCATAAGAAATTAAAACTGGGGAGATGACACAATATTTGGGGGTGACATCCACTTTCTCAATGATATTCATTTTTAATAAAGTGGCAATATTATCTTCAATATCCTTTCTTTTTTTTGGAGAAGCAGGATATGGTTTTTTCTTAAGACTAGGAGGAATATCACTCAAGTTACAGGATAAGGTAATTTTCATTTCTTCCTGAACACTTCCTAAGTCATGAGAACCATGAGCAAAAGCCATAGGGAAAGAGGTAATTGAGGCAATAATAGAATCCTTTTGTTCACTAGTTAACTGATCACCAAAAGAAGCAGTATTTATTTCATTTAATAAATCATACATTTCAATTGTTGTTCTGCCTTTACACTGGATTAGTGAGTTACAAGACTTTAACAGATTCCCAGAAGGTTTTTTAGAGGAGAAAATTTTGAATTTCCTTTTGCCATTCAATCACAAGGTGAAGCAATTATTTGCTGGGTCCAATTTCACACCAAACATGGTTAAAATATCATTACCCATAATAAACCAATTGCTTAAATTATCATTTTTCATGACAACAAATTCACAAATAGCTCTGACAAAATCACCATTATATTTGAAGAAAACAGAGGTTTTGTATTTGCCAATAGGAATTAAGGTAGAACCATGCCCTCTCTATTTTTCAGAGGTTATAGGTAATAATTTACTCAAATAATCCTTATCTACTGAAGCTAAAGCTTTTTCAGACACTAAACTTCCTCCAGCACCAGAGTCAAGAACTACATCAACATTTTTACCATTTTTGATAACAGGTGCTTTCAAAGGGGATATGGCTATAGAATTGTTAGTAATATCTTTAATTATTTCAGCATTTTCCACTGAAGATAAATCTAATACACATTCTTCAGATATATTATTTAAATAATGGACATCCTGTTCCAACATTAAAACATCTTTAACAGATTCATTGTCATAGGAGATATTACTTTCTCAGTCACTAGAAGAATTATTGAATCAATTTCAGCTTCATCAGTGTCTTCATTTTGTTCAACAAGATGAATTTTCTTGTCACAAGCATTACCCTTTTGCCATGGTTTGTTACATTTATAACAAGTTTTTGTTGTATATTTTTTAGGTGCAACTGGGGCAGAGGGTTTACCAGATTTTTCTGGGGGCTTTGTCGAAGGTTTATTTTGATTATGATAAGATTTACCAAGGTAGTTCTTTGGTTCATATCTATGGTTGACTCGTACCTCATTACAGATATTAATGAAAGAAGAATTTCCCTTACATGCTCAGCTCTAGCTACAATTAAATCTCTAAGAGAATTTGGTAATTTATACAAGATTTTATCTCTCCAAATATCATAATCCATCTTTGGATAAATTGCTCTTAGGATTTTTGTTACTTTCATAAGAAAAACAATGGGCTTTTAAACAGAGGAGGATACATATCTAGTATTCTCATACAGTCTTTGCTGAGATAACCTGAATTTTGAACCACCAAACTGATTCTCAATCAAGGATTTCCAATCATTCCATGTATAATGATTTTTATCTAAAAGAACAGATTCATACCACATCAAGGCTACATTGGAAAATAAAGAAATTAGCTTAGAAACAATTTCCTCATCAGGTAGTTTATAAGAACTCTTTAAATTATCAATTCTTTGGATAAAGTGTTCCCAATCAGAAGAAGAATCACCATCAAAGGTAGGATATTGGTCCAATTTAGGCCAATTTTTCTGACTACTGGGATGGTTCATTTTTTGGTTTGAATCATTCATCATTAATAATTTCTGAAGTTTAGCCAAATGTTCAGAAATTTCATTATTTACAGAAACAGCTGGTACATGACCATCTCAAGATTTTTTGCTAGTAGCAAAAGATTTTACAGACTCATTGTCAGCTTGTTTAATGGCTGAAATATGAGGAAGAAAGGAGGAACTCTGCTCAGGTTCTTTTTCCTTATTTTTATGCAGCTTATGGGCAGCATTATCATTTATACCATAATTATTAATGGTTAAGGTTGAAAATTTTTCCTGCAGGTCAGACACATAGTTTCTTATCCTTGGAATTTTAGACATCTGGTCATTTACTTTTGCAAGAGATAAAAAATTTCTGTCCTCAGAAACTGTGTGTTTGGCACTTAGTGCATGGAAATCATTTTTTAGCTTTTTAAACTCATTTTGTAGAGATTTTATTTCACTTTTTAATGAATAATTTTCCTCAATAAGGGGTTTCAATTCACTCAAGGTTTTATGTAGATTGATATTTTTATCTGAGATAGCTCTATGGTCACTCCTTATTTGTTTTTGTTGGCTAAGAACAATATTCAAGGTTTCTTTTATTTTATAATAAGCTGAATCCTGTACAGAAGAACTTACTTTACAATGCAAGTGAAAATTATTTAATCTATCACTCTCATGGATTAACACATCTCTCAAATGTTTGTCTTTCACAACATTAAAATCAAGGGTATCTTTCAATATTTCTTCAGAAGTTTTCTCAATTAAGGTATAGACTTCAGGGGAAACAGAATCATTCTTAATTGCAAGAGAAGGACTAATTAAAGAAGTAGAAGTCAAATGTAAAGGTTCATCAAATGATAATTTGCTAATTATATCATTGGGGTTACTCATTAAAGGAAGTTGTCTTTTTAAAGGTTTAACTGTTATTTCACCAGAATCCACAAGATTACCTGAAGAAGCTTTGTTATTATACATGCCAACATGTTTATCAAACAAATTACTTACCATGGTAAGGTAGGAAACTTCCCCTGTGCCTTCTTTCTTCTGCCTCCCTGATAAGGATGGGGCTGAGGAGATGGATGGTAGGTTTGTGTCCTGGATGGGCCAGGGTGTTGAGCTGGTTGTTGAGCATTCTGCTGGTAATGGCTCATCAATTAGTCCCATTTCCACTGTTCCACTTGCAGAGTGCTTTGATTTTGCGTGAAGGAGCTGGGTACATGATTGGGCTGAGGTTGAGGCTGAGGCTGAGAGGCTAAGAAATGAGGATTTTGAGCCTGTTTGGGATTTAAAAATTCCTGCATTTGCTGCCAGAGTGTGTCTACCCTTGCCTTGTACTTCATGCTTTCTGCCTTCAGTTCTTTGATGTGACTGGACAGATTGTTTACTTGTTGGGTTAGAGGTATCTTTTTTATTTTTATACCTTTGAGTTGATTTTCCTGATTTATTAGAGGTTTTACTTCTTTCAGAGGTGTTTGGTGAGATGGGTTTACCACTTCTCCTGCCATTTCCACGTCCTGAAGGTTCTTTGTCAGCTGAATCATTTCTGTAAGTTAATTTAGAAGAACCTAGAGATTCAGTGTCATTATACACTTCAATCTCATCCACATGTAAGTTATCCATGCTGCTAGACAAACTATTGGACATTTTCAAACTGTTAAAATCAAAAAAAAAATTAATGATTCAATTTGTTATTTCAAAATAAAATTTATTGAATTTTTAAAAAAAGTTTAATTTTTATCAAAAATCAACTAATTGTCAAAAAGTAATACAAAAAAATGTAATTACAATTATTTATCAAGAAATAATCAGTAATTAAAATTGGACCAACCAATAAAGGTTTTTATAAGTCAACCAAAATAATTAATACCAAAAATTTATATGATGGTAAAATTGGGACTAAGTACTGAGTACTATTATGGTCAAACAATATACAAAAAATAATAATAAAATTAATTTAATAATTTAATAATTATTAATTGTCTTCTAGGACTAAGAGGTTTACTCTATTATGGTCAACTAGGAAAAAATAATAATGAACACTTACACTCAGTGAATCAGCAATTAAGCCACAAACACTGTTATTGCAGTAAAAATATAGTAATATGAGTGAGAGGTGCAAAGGTTAACTTACTATAGTGATCGGAAAATCACTTCAAAATAATAGATGAACTAATTTAATATAAACCTAATAGATCGAACCCAAGTTCAAAACACAGTCTTGGCAAAATTTTCTTTTTTGCTGGGTGGTCCGTGCACTATGTCGTTCATCGCAAGTATCGATTGTCGTCGTCGGTTTGGAAAGGCCCCCACTTGTCAGTCAGTTGTCTAGAAGAAGGGAAGAGGAGGAGGAAAGAAAAAGGGTTTTAAGAAATTAAAGAACTAAGATAAAAAAATGATTTAATTTATTTAAAGAGGAGCAACGACGGTTTATTTGAGAGCTGGCACAAAAGATAAAGCTTATTAAATGACAATATTTATTGATAGTAAGGATTATTTTCTTTGCACGGAAAACACTATTATTACTATCATACTTAAAGCAACCTGTAATTATTTATATAAAATTTTAAATTTATAATTTTAATACTAATAAAAATAATATAAATTTAATATATTAAAAATATGTTCAAATGTTGATTGTATAGTAAGTGATGTAGCTACAGGGGGTTATCCAAAGCCTTTTATAGGCAAGGGATCCTCTGAAGCGCTAAAATAAATAATTACAAAAGAGTAATAAAGTGAAATAAGAATATAAAAGAATTTAACTAAGACATAGATATTGAGAGAAAAACATGAAACAATAAACTAGATCGGTGAGTAATTAATCAATTTTCCCACCATAAGTTCCCAAAATAATTAATTAAAATAATTAGTAGCTAAGTAAGCTTGAAACATAAGAACAGTGAGTTAAAATAATCAAAAACAGATATTATAGTGACATGTAAAGGTTTTAAGTAAAACAAATAAAATTATTTTTACGCCATAATTCATGGAATAAATTCAATTCAGTTTAAAGCAATTTTAAGTAATTGTTTTAACTATGTAATTAATTCAATAATTATTTTAAATGAAACAGATAATTAATTTAGTGTTATTTGTAATTTAAAATAGGGATTCTAATCCTATGTTATTAAATAAGTATTATAATTTATTTAATATTTTTTTCCTGACACAAATAGGGGTCAAAAGAAGCGCCCAATATTATTAATTAATAATATATGAAGTTTTATTTAATATATAAAATTAATTAATTAACTTAATTACATTATAAATCAATTTTACATATATAATTATAATATATGTTTTTGTAATTAATTAATTATTAATTTATAATTATTAAATACATAAAAATGCGCCATTATTTGTAGAATATAAAATATGTTTAAGCTTAATTTAAATGTATAAAAATTTATATAACAATAAAATTAATCTAACACTTATTATTATTAAGATACTTATATAATTTTATTATGCAATAAAAAATTAATTTATATACATAAAATACAATTCTTACGCCCTCTTTCAGGTCCAATAAATTAACATATAATTTGCTGGGCTCCTGGTATAGCCTGGCTGACAGTAGAGCTATGCTTTTACCTCTTACTTTATTAGTTATATTTACTTTATAATTACTTACAATATTCTAACTAGTTAATAAGTAAGATTAATTAAATATTTAATTTTAATGTTTCCTCATTTCTTACTCCTTGAAAGCGTCCTCATAAAATCTGAAAAGTAGATTAGAATATAATAATACAGAATACTAAAGAAAAAATAAAATAAAAATTAATTACCTTGAAATGTAGAGGGAAATCTGTATATAGAAAACTCTTTCTAAAATATATTCTAACTTGAAATTTTATTGTGAGTATTTCTCCCTGTGATGTTCTTGTATGTAAGATGTGGTACTGTAATTTTAGCTCTCTGTTGCCTATATAATGCCCCTCAATATTGCTGCTTTCTTTCTTTCTATTCTATTCCATTCTTGACTTGAAATTAAATATTAGGCGGTATCAATGTTCTGGGATCTGCAATTAGGGATCAGGAATTATTAATTGTGGAAGATTCTTATCCACTAGCCCCGGGGCTAGTGGATAAGGAATCCATGATAATGCATTATCCCACCTCATATACCCCAATTGCCATTCCTAATTCCTGATCCCAAACTCATCACATCCATGAGGCATATCTAGAGAGTAGTACAAGATGTGGTTATGGAAGAAAGTTGTGCAACATTTGGTTATGACAGAAAGTTGTCCAAGATGTGGTTATGAAAAATTGAGTAGAAAAATGTTGGATAAGAGGTGAACATTGACACGTAAAGTGTCTAATAACCCAATTATTAGCAAAAATAATTGCAGAAGATAATTGGGGTATAAGGATTTTTATCTGCAATTAGTGATCACAAATTTTTTTCCCAGGAACAGAAATTATTAATTGTGGAAGATTCTTATCCAATAGCCCCAGAGCTAGTGGATAAAGAATCCACAATAATGCATTATCCCGCCTCTTATACTCCAATTTCCATTCCTAATTCCTGATCCCAAACTCATCAAATCCATGATGAATTTTTAAGAAAGTCACATGACTTATAATTGCTGATGCCATCTTTAAGTATTTCCTCACTCTCTGCTATTTAATTTTGGTTGAAAACACTTTACATTTTTTTCATTCTTATGTGTCTCTTCACTCTACGCTACTTAATTTTGGTGGCAAACACATTAAATTTTTTTTCTATTTACACACTCCACCTGCTCAGTTGGTGGCAAATTCCCACTTCCCACTCATCATCTAAACCTTCTACTGACAATAATAAAGCATCCCTCTACTAAGAAGCAACTTCACTCAGCTATGAATGCTATCACTTTAACTTTAGCTCCTGACTCTGATTCTGACTCAGTTTTCAAAGACACTTTAGCATATATGTCTTTTCAATGATCTTTATGAAGAAGAGGATCCCAAAACTGCACCAGCTCTCCCCTCCCTTGAATTAAAAAACATTCTTTTCACCAGCATATGCTATGTCATTATGCCAATCACCCTCCAACATTTTGAAACAAAACCCTTTTAATTTTTTTTTCTTACTCTCCAGATTTTCAGCTTGGGTGCTTTATTCACTTGGTTTGGTGTTTTTTTTTGCATATTCATTTTTATTTTGAATTTATGCTGATGTCTCTTTTTTGTGTTTCTCACTTGTTTTCATTAAGAAGCTCAACATGATTTCACATATTTTCTGCAATTGCATGATTTTTTGCTGTTTCTTTTTTTCATTTGTCCCTTATATCCTTTCCTCCTCTCCTAAAACATCCCTCAAACATTTTGGTTTTATTTATTATCTCATCTCATCTTTCCAGGTAAGTCAATTTATTCATTTTTATGATTTTTTGTTTGCTATTTATATATATATTTTTTTATCTATTTTTTTTTTGTATCTAAATTTTTTTAAGTGGTTATTTTTGATTTTTATGGTAAAATTAACTTTTTTTCTCTGCCTCTTTTCTTTCTTTTTTAGCTCCATCACACTACTCATCATTCCTCATTGGAATGTTCATTATCACCCCTTTCCCCTATTTCAATTTTTTTTTGGTTCCATGGAATTAAAACACATACATTGCACATTTTTTATGCATTTCACTTACTCCATGTTCAATTTACCTCAAATTCAAACATCATTCTTTCTTGCTCTATTTTTCCTACTTTTTAATCAAGGTAAATTTCATCCCCTTTTTTTAAAACTAAATGATATCTCTTTTCTTCTATGAAAATTTTATACTTAAATTTATGCATGACTCTCATCTAGATAACAGTGGACTTATTAAATTTTTCTTGTTCTCATCTCCATTACCACTTCTCACGTTTTTGTATAATTTTGAAAACCTTAAAAGTTGAGCCTTTTTTCCTGAATGTTAATTAATTTATTTTATCTTTTTATATTGCATAATTAGAGAATAAGGCTTCTGAAACTCTTATCTGATGATTATCTAGGCTTATATATCCATTTTGTTGGAATTTTCATCATCAATTTTCAAATTTTTGTGCAATTATGAAAATCAGAGTCAAAACCAGGGTTAGTTTTATTCAAATCTTATGTTATTTTAGCTGAAGATTCTTCTGAAGCCTATCTTTCATTTCCCATAAATGGATTTGAATTTGGTTCAGTGGTTGCAGAGATATTGACCTCTAAAGTTGAGCCTTTTTTCTAAATTTCACTTAATTTATTTTATATTTAGACCAGGATTTGTTAAATGCTATTCTCTTGGTATGTCTGATAATATATGTTTCATTCTTAAGATCATGATACTCATTTTATTGCCATAGGCATCTATTCTTTAGTTAAAAAATTATCTAAAGCTGAAAAAGATGACAATTTTGGCTTATGGGACACCATACCTTCTTTTAATACTTTTCTTGCTCTTTTCCTCAAAAAACTCTGTATTAAAGCTTTCAAAAAGAATCATCAACTTGCTACCAAAGTTAGAATACCAAATTGGTGTGACCTGGAATGGGAAGAAATTAGCAACCAATATCTTTTATTTTCAAGTGTTATTATTAATCATTCAGGATTTCAAAATAAAATTCATATCGATAGGAATGATTCCAATTATCTTACTTTTGCAATTTTCTCATATATCAATCCAATAACTGGCCAACCAATACCATCTTCAGCTAAAATCAAAGGACATGCACCACACAATATGGGGGGCAGACTTGCTAGCAAGTCCGCAACCTTGGACCCAAACTCACCACAGATTGAACACACATTGAGCTATTAATATAGGAACCATACAATCAGGGATGAACACCACTCAGCAGAACAGTTTTAGGTGGGTGTTCAAGTAGAGTTCAGGTTGAGGACTATCTAGAAAGCCCACCCCCTATATTGCGTAGTGATGGCTTATATTTTCCAGACCATCAGTGCATGATTAATTTTGGTTTAGGTTATGGCATGATTGAAACAATTTGGAACTCTTCTCAGGATCATCACCAAACAACCAAAGCTCCACCTGGCTTGGAATCTTGTCAAGAGTTCACAAATTTTGGATGTTCATTTCAAACCAGTCAAAAATTAATCCACTGAATAAACAAAGTAAAAAAAGAAGGTAAATTTAACAAAAAAAAATTTATGTAGATCAAAAAAGTATGGGGATGAGTCATCAAATATTTTTTATTTTTTCATAAATTTTTTATAAATAACTCTTATATATCGAATTCCTAGAGTAAATAAATATACCAGAAACCTTATGTTGTATAAATGGGAATCATGACAAAATTTATTTTTTTCATGAGGTTCCTTGGCCTACACTTGTAGAAAGTCCCAAACATTTTTTTCAAGATTTTATCCATATTTTGGCTAGAGGAATTGTCATTACTTTAAAACTAGGTAATTTGATATATATTAGTTGTTTATATATTAATTTATGTAATTATATTAAATTTTGGTGATTCCCACACCTTACTTCAATAAAATGCAGCGGGGTATTGCCAAATTTTCAAATCTGGATTGCAAAATTTTTGACTTGAGATTTTAGTGATACCTCTCCCTTACTTCAAATAAAATGTAGGGGGGAGTATTGCCAAAATTTCTTATAAGAGTTGCGAAATTCTTGACTTGAAAGAATTTTGGTGATATCCGTTGTGGTATTCCAACATTGGCCGAGCCCTTTGTTGGTCTGTTTGGCGTTGTTTTGATATGTCTTTAATGGCATTGTTTAATAATTGGGTGTTTTTCTGGAATTATTCAGTGAATATTGGGACTGTGGGGATGTGGGTACTACCATTGGATAGCCCCAGGTTCTCTCTATATGTTATGTCTTGTTGAAAATTTTCAGATTTTAAGTATTTAAGGGATTATTTCTCATTTTTCATTTAAAAAGATAGCTGTTTAATTTTGTTTTTTTCATTTTACGGGATAACCTTAAGTCTTAGGGTAAAGTGCTTAGTACCATTAGAATGAGCTAATTTTTCTCTACATTTTATGTCCCAATGTTGTTATAGCCTAATGATGTGTTTTAAGAGTTTTAGTAGTTGAGTAGATTTTTCAAAGTATTTTGGGTATTTTTGGTGGTTTTCTGGCTTCAGGGTGGTCCAGCCGCCTCAAAGGGGCCTCCCAACGTCTGGCGGACCACCCGCCTTGGTGCTAGAAGGCTGGGAAGTGTTTCTAGAGGGGTTTTATGAAATTTGGCACTCAAGAACGCCAAATTTGTTGGTGTGCATAGGCTTTTAGATAGTGGTTGGTGTGTACATAGTGAATAAGACAGTTTGGGGGCAACTTTAATTATCATACAACCATTCAGAGGTGATATCCTTGTTCCTCACTCAGTTTTCACTGTTTTTTGGCCACAATTGGCTGTGTTTGTTGCAAGGTGAGTTCTTCATTTAACTTAACTTGGCAACTGGTTTCTCTGTTGTAGTCTTGCAAGCTATATCAAGTATTATTTCTGTCTCTGGTGTGGATTTGCAACCTACATCAATTATCATTGCTTTCTTTGGTGTGGACATTGGTCTACATTTCAGTTATTTGGTTTGGTAGTCTGTCTGGAGACTAATTTCTTGGCTGATCAGGAATTCAAGTGTGTTGGAAAAGAGGCTTTAGCAAACAGGAAATAATTTACTGTAGCAGTTAAATCTCACTTTTTTTTTCTAAAGGGACAGGGGTTTTTCTCTCCAGTTTTTACTCCAACTCCCTTGGTCAATGCCTATATCTAGCACTATAGGATTGTCTACATTTATGGTGCCCAATGTGGTATAGAGCTGCTAGTTCTTTGGAATCTCTGTTGTTTTTGAACGGCTTCTGGGTCATCTATTCCTGTGGTGACTGTCAGTGGGGGGGAAGGTCCTCCTGCGGTGATGGTTAGGGAGTGTGTTAGGATTAAAACTTGGGATGGTACCCAGTTTAATGGTGAATATGTGAAGTGGTTTCTGAAGAAGTATGAAACTGCTGCTGGTGTGGATGGTTTTTCTTACCTGGAAATGGTGAAGCAGATTATTTCCTTCATTAATGATAGGGCAGTGGAGAAAAAGGTTGTGGCCTTGTCTGGCTACAAGAATAGGGACTTGAAGTTGTTGTGTAGGGAGTTGCTGGATAGATGGGGTATCAGGTTCACTATGGTGGATCTGAAAACAGTTTTCAGTGAATGGCAGTCTTATGGTGGTGCTGCTAACTTACTCAGTTACAGGAAGTTTCTGCTACAGTTTGATCTTGTGGTAGAATATTAGGGGGTGTCAGTTCTGGCAAATCCGCACTTAAATTAAGTGCGGATTTCAAACCAAATCAGCACTTACAAATCAGCACTTAAATTTTGCAAAAAAGTCACTTATTTCAAAAAAGGGTGTCAGTTATGACCTCAAATCAGCACTTTTTTCCCGTTTTTTTTCACAACCACATTTTGGCCACAAAACATCCCTTCCTTTCTTACCCCATCCCTGTCACATGTGACACACTGACCTTCCTCGCTACCTACCCATCAATCCTCGGCACACACCCCTTCCTGACATTTTCAATATTTTGACCAGGCATGTTTACATTCTTTTTTACTTATTTCTTCTACTTTTTAATCTTTTTTCTTGTTATGTGCCAGTTTCATAATGCCTCCCAGACATTCCAAATCTCAAAAGGTAACTCAAAAATCTGCTTCGTCACAAAAGTCCCCTCGTAAAGCAAGCCCTACACCTGAAAAATCAAAGTCAGGTTCAGGTCAGCTTAAAAAGGATGATTATCTCATCATAATCAACTTCCTTAAAATAAAATAAAATTTTGAAGCATGTTTTGGATGTGAAAAGTCCACTCGTATTGGATGTCCACCTTCTTCAAAGGTTAATGGCTACTTATTGATGGCCAATGAAGTAAGGAAGAAAACAAGGGAGAGAATCGATATCAATCCTAAACAAATGAAGGAGAGATTTAAGAGTTACCAATCAAAATATAAAAAGGCTCATCATGCTGCAAATGAAACTGGATTTGGTATTGACGATGATGATTTGGAGATTGGAACTACTACTGTTTCCAAAAAGCTCAATGTCATGTGTCCTTTCTATGAGGAAATGGATAATCTTTTTGGCACCCGAGTTGATGTAAACCCTTGGTTTCTACACGATACTACTAAGCATATACCCTCTGGATCCAAACCTTCCTATAATCCTCCCAACACACCTTTACTTGAAGAAGATCAAGATATAAGTAAGTTTTGTTTACTATATATCTTAATCATTAACTCATTTATTTATTTATTTCAATTTAATTTTCTCAGCGAAATCAACTATTGCAAATAATGCCCTTGACTTTGAGAAGATGAAGTTTGATCATATGCTAAGGAAAGATCAGCAAGCCTTAGATTTGGAAGAAAAAAAATTTGAGGTAGAGCAGATGGAAAGAGTAAATGACCGTCAATTTCAAAGAGAAATGGCTACTTGTGAATTGGAAAAACAAGAGAGTTTTAAAAAAAAAGATTTCATTATGGAATGTGTTAAAAATGGCCAATCTTATGAGGACATTAAAAAATTACTTGACCTTTTCAATTGATAAATTGTTTTTCTAGTTAATTTAATTTTGGTAATATTTTCTTATATGCTGACTTATAAAAGGAAAAGAATATAGTACGTTATTTTTGACAAAAATTTGAATGTATAATAAAAATTTTCTATCTTTACTTGCTAGTCAATAAGTTTGCTTATCTAAATTTTTCTAAGTCATCAATTTCACATGTCAGATTTAAAAAATTGGCAATGCCCTCCCCTGCATTTTATTGAAACAAGGGGTGGGTACCACCAAATTTTTCTAAGTCATCAATTTCACATGTCAGATTTAAAACATTGGCAATACCCTCCCCTGCATTTTATTGAAACAAGGGGTGGGTACCACCAAATTTTTCTAAGTCATCAATTTCACATGTCAGATTTAAAAAATTGGCAATACCCTCCCCTGCATTTTATTGAAGTAAAGGGTGAAAGTCATCAAAATTTAATATAATTACATAAATTAATTAATATATAAATAAGATATGTCAAGTATACTACTTTTAAAGTAATGACAATTCCTTAAGCCAAAATGCAGATCAAGTCTAGAAACTAGGTTTGGGACTTTCCACAGGTATAGGCTAGAGGAACCCCATGAAACAAATTAATGTTATCATGATTACCATTTATACAACACAAGGTCGTGGGCCCATTACTTTAATTTCATAAATTGAAATATCATATTTATTTATTAAAAATTTATGGAAGAATATTAAATATTTGGTTATTTTTTTGTATATATTACTTGATTGAGTTACTAAGAGGGGCAATAATGCTCTAACAACATGCTCGCTGCATTAGAACTCAATCATGTAATAATACAAAAAATTTTAAAGAATTTTCTTTGATGGAAAAACAATAATTTTACATTTTCAGCTAATATTTTATGGAAGTGAACTCTGTTCTTCGCCCGAAGAACAGAGTTCATCCTCCTATTTTCACACTCTGTTTAAAAAGAATAAAATGACTTACCTGGAGAGATGAGTTGAGAAAAAAGAAATATAAGTGAATGGAAGTGAACTCTGCTCTTCGCCCGAAGAACAGAGTTCATCCTCCTATTTTCACACTCTGTTTAAAAAGAATAAAATGACTTACCTGGAGAGATGAGTTGAGAAAAAAGAAATATAAGTGAATGGAAGTGAACTCTGTTCTTCGCCCGAAGAACAGAGTTCATCCTCCTATTTTCACACTCTGTTTAAAAAGAATAAAATGACTTACCTGGAGAGATGAGTTGAGAAAAAAGAAATATAAGTGAATGGAAGTGAACTCTGTTCTTCGCCCGAAGAACAGAGTTCATCCTCCTATTTTCACACTCTGTTTAAAAAGAATAAAATGACTTACCTGGAGAGATGAGTTGAGAAAAAAGAAATATAAGTGAAATTGATTGAGTGATGTAGGAAGAGAGGAGAAAACGGATATGAGTGAAGAAAAAAAAGAGAGTGACTGAAAAAATATGCGTTTGCTGAAAATATGCGATTTCATTTTTGTTGGCCAGGTGAGAAGTTGAGATTCCAAGGAGTTGATGGCAGTGATACATCGTTTGGTATAAGTGTTAACTGAACCATACCCTAAATCAAAGACATTTTCTAAACGTTTCAAAGCGGCTCCATTACCATTTGAACCCAAACGACATAGTGTGATGGCCAATTGAATTGAAGGATGTCGTTGTTCTTTTTGAGAATTATTGTGAAATATGGGATGATCCTGAATAAGCTCAAGCAATTTAAGGAAACATTCCTGAGAAGTCCTGAACAGCTGTCTAAAACTGGGTGTAGATAGGTTAAGAAGTGTTTGGATGGTGTACTTGGGGGTATGAAGTACTTGAGGCTTTCTGGGAAGAAGGTAACGTTTCGTGGCCATTTTTGATAAAAAGACAAAATCTTCTTCTAGATCAGAATCAGAATCGCAATCAGAGTCCAAGAGCAGTTCAAGAGCCATGAAAGTCATTGCTTTATGTAATTTATCACGATTTGAAAGTGAGGAAGGCATAACTCTTATATGATATGATATGAAGATGTAAGTGATGTACGATGTTTTGAGTTATGAAGTGTTATTCTGCGGAGTGCTGCGTATGAATGGGATGATGCTGACAAATCAGTGAAATGGGACTTGATGGTGAAATCAGCACTTTTGGTTGAGAAAGTGCGGATTTGAGTGAAATAAGTGACTTATTTCATTTTGAAATCCACCAGTATTGGGGCTAGTGTGTTTTGGAAATCCGCACTTATTTAAGTGCGGATTTGGTCAAATTTAAGTGCGGATTTGTAAGTGCGGATTTGCCAGAACTGACACCCCCTATTTGGTGGAAGTGGAGGAGCTGGCACATGAAAATGCTGCCAAGGATGTTTTTTGGTCTGCCTTGGCTAGAGAATTCAAGATGGATGTGTTGAAGGAGCTTTCAAGGAAGGACTTGATGAAGACTCTTTCCAATGGGGATCAGAAATTTCCTGCCTTGGAAAAGGTGAAGGAGGCTGTGGAGGCCCATTTGAAGTTATTGTTTGTGGACACCTATCAGGAGGGGTGTGCCATATATGTCAGCAAAGTAAGTGAGGCTTTGTCTGAAGAAGAGAATAGAGTGTAGAAGGAGGAGAAGAATACGGTAAAGTTTCCCAAACAGGAGAGGGACCCAGTGGTGGAGCAGTTGGCTGATCTGACAAAAAAGCTATATATTTTTGTTCAGGAGGCTAAGAAGGCCAATAAGGCTCATTCTCAGCCTAGATATTTTGATAGGAGAACTGGTAGGAGTGATCCTTGGGTCTGCACTTATTGCAGCAGGGGGGGGAAAAAGTCCAATGATTGTTGGGCTCTGAACAGAGATGGGTCAGAAGGAAAGTTGGAGTTTGACAGCAGGGTGTTCAAGTTCCCTGATGGTTCATTTGTGAAGCCTAGTGAGGAGCAGGCTCCTGTTGATTTGGTCAGGAGAAGGAATGGTCTCAAGCAGAGGAGCCCAAGGTTTGAGGAGATTCCTGATCAGCGGAAGTCTTCTGGTAAGGAAGATGATGATGTCAAGGGAAAAGAGAAGGAGGTTAATAAGGTCTCTTTTTCTACTTCCTTTGGTGGATTGGAGTTGTATTCTTGTGGTGGGAAGTCAAGGGGTGAATGATTGGCTGGTGTCTATGATGTAGAGGCTAGAAAGGTGGGAAGGCATAAGAGCAGTTCTCAGGCCTAACCAAAACTTAAGGCTTAAAAGGTAGATCCTAAGCTGAGTGCAGCTAGGAAGAAGTACAACAAAGAGGAGCTGTAAAAAATGCAGAAGGGGATTGCTGATATGGGCCCACCTAGTTTTGGTGCATTGGACATGAATGGTGAGCCAATGCCTATGGATGTTGATTCTGACTCTAAGAAGGATGTCCCTTTGGATTCATTGCCAACACCTTCTGGAGTTAGAGGTTTTGGAGAGGGATCTGTTTTGATTCCTGTTGATGGTAAATCTGTTGGTGGTTCTGCTCCTCAAGAGTTTTCTAGGACCAAGGTAATGAAGCCAAGGGCTCACTTTGAGAGGCCAGTAGTTTCTGGCCAATCTAATGTTATGGACTCTTTTCTGGAAAAGATGAATCAGGGTCAGGTTTCCCTTTCTTATGGGGAATTGTGTGCTATCAGTCCTGGGTTGGCTGATAGACAAAAAAAGTTGTTGACCAGAAGAAGGGTTTCTTCTGGGGAGGTGGAATACATTTGTGATTCTTCTGAGAAGTTTGGTGAGGGTTTAGAGACTCATTTTTCTGCACCTCTGGGTTATGTCAACGTCACTCTGAATTTCAGGGAGGCTAGGGAATTGGTTGATTCAGGTTCTCAGATTAAACTGATTTATTTGTTTGAGACTACTCATCTGGGCCTCCCCATCAAGACAGGAGTTGGTGGAAATTTAAGAGTTATTAGTGGCCATGTAACTGAGTTGATTGGGAAAGCTTAATTTATGAATCAGGATTTTGGTGTAGCCTCAGGGAAGGTTCATTTCTACATTGCCAAAGGTAATGTAAAAGCTGTTTTGGGTGGACTATTCTTGATGGATTTTCAATCAAGAATTGATTATCAGTTTGATATGGGAATCCATTTTGAGTGGACTTGTGAGGATGAAAGGAAGCTTTACATGAGGTTATCATCTCATGGAGATGATGGTTGGGAGACCAGGCCTGGCTTTTCTTCAATGTGCCAGTGCATGGATTGTTGTAGGATAAGAAATAAAGTGGGTGCTGCCTCTAGTTTTTTGGAGTGTGGCTCAGGCTCTAGTGAGAGTCTGTCTTTTTTAGAGTGATAAGGGCTGATTGCCCTAGTGCTACAACCTCTCTCCAAGATGAGGAAATCCCAGGTTGTAGTAGGTCAGCTCCCGTGGAGATATACCAAGTGGATTTTCAACTTTCTCTTTTTAATGTTTCTCTTCTCTGCAAGTATTCTTCATGTTTTTTGTCAAGTATCTGTTCTCTCTCAAGATTTTCAATTATTTTTAATTCAAATTCAAAAAAGATGATTGGTTATATATCTTTATTGAAAGATATGCTGAAAAGCTGTGCAGTGGTGAGATTGGGGTCTAAAAGTAAGTCCTCCCAATTGTGCACCGCTAGGGTTTCTTCTACGCCTTTCAAAATCATTACCTTGGCCAAGTTTGTGAGCATTGGGGAAACCCCTGGTTATTTTTGTAGGATGGAATACAACTCAAGAAAAGAAGATAAAAATTTCAAGATAACTGAAGAAAAGCAAGAAAAAAATCTGAAGATAATCAAAAAAGAAGAAAAGAATTATTTTTGTAAAGATCATCAAGATCAAATTTTGGGCCTCCTTCATGAGGATAAAATGCATAATTTTAGAAGATGTGATTCAGAATATGAATCAAGATTTGAAGATTTGGAAGATGGAAGTGAGTATGAAGATGTGGAATTGAGGAAAATTGGTGGAGTGGTGAGATTGGGGTCTAAAAGTAAGTCCTCCAAATTGTGCTCTGCTAGGGTTTTTTCTACACCTTTCAAAAACATTACCTGGTTCACACATGTGAGCAATGGGGAAACCCTTGTTTTTTGTTCCAGGTCTGGTGGTGAAGACATTCTGAAGATCCCTCAAGTTGACAGTGGAGCCGCAAAGGTCAAGAAGGTGGCACAAAAGATTAGGCCTGTCAACGAGCCTATGCCTGTAGCTTTTAATCCTCCTTTGAAGAGACCTCCATTGTCAAGAGATCCTTACTGTACTCCTCTGGTGAAGGATCCTCCTGATTTTGTGAAAATTGCTTGGGTGACTGTGGAAAGGTTGAAAGTTGCTAATTTTGGTCCTGATGGGTGGTTTTTTGATGAGGAAAAGAAGTTTTTGTTGCACATTATTTTTCTCAGAGATGAAGCGGCAGCATTTTTTGAAGAGAAATGGGGTGTGTTGAAACACTCTTATGGGGAACTTTACTTGATTCCTGTGCTTTGTCATTAACCTTGGAAAATCAAACCTATTCCGATTCCAGCTACTATTATAGATGATTTTGTGGAGATTGTTAGGGAAAGAGTCATGACAGGATTGTATGAACAATCAACTTCTAGTTACTCAAGTCCGGTTTTCTGTGTTAAGAAGCAGAATTGAAAATTGAGGATGGTGCATAATCTTAGGGCCTTGAATAGAGTCATTATCAAGGATGTGGGGATGCCGCCAAGTAGGGAGGACTTTGTGGAAGCTTTTGCTGGAAAGGTGTGTTATGGATTGGGTGGTATTATGGGTGGTTATGATGAAAGGAAACTTCACACCAGTTCACGGCTACTTAAAACGTTTGAGACTCCTCTGGGAAGATTTCAGCTCACTGGTTTTCCTCAAGGAGAAACTAATTCAGTGGAAGTATATCAATCTCAAATGGTGTGGATTTTACACCATGAGGTTCCAACTCATGCTGGTATTTTTATTGTTGATGGTGGAATTAAAGGACCCTCCACTGATTATGTAAATGAGGTGCTGAAGGAGAACCCAGGTATAAGGAGATTTGTTTGTGAATATGCAATTACTCTAGAGAGAGTATTGTTTAGAATTGAAGAGGCTGGTTTGTCCATTTCTGGGTCAAAGTTTTGTTGTTTTGTACCTGCTCTGGAAATTTTGGGTCATGTTGTATGTAAGGAGGGAAGGATTATGGCAAAGATGAAAGTTAATAAAATTCATTCATGGCTAAGGCCCAAAAATACTACTGAAGTTAGAGGATTTTTGGGAGTTTTTGTGTACGTCAGGATTTTATTAAAGATTTTTCTTTGTTGGCTTCACCTTTAAGAAGGTTGACCATGAAAGATGCGCAGTGGGAATGGACTGCAGAGTGTGAAGAGGCTTGTCAGAAGTTGAAGAAGGTGGTAGGTGAAGAAATTATTCTTCACAAGTTGGATTATGGAAGGAAATCTAGAAGTGGACTCAAGTTATATTGCTGCTGGTCCTTTTTTGTCTCAGGAAGATAAATCTGAGAAGGTCAGGCCAGTAAGGTATGAGTCTGTTATTTTTAATGAGGTGCAATCTAGGTATTCTCAGCAAAAGTTGGAATTGTGTGGAGTAGCAAAATTTTACCAGGATGTGGGCAAGAATTGGTGGGGAAAGGCTCATCGATTGGCTGGTCAATGCTTTTTTCTTTTTTCTCTCTCTCATTTTTTATTATTTTCTTTGATTTCCATTTATTTCATATTTTCTTTATTTTTATTTTTTTATTGATTTATTTTATCTCAATTCATTTAAAAATTATTTAAAGGTGTATCCACATCCAGGTGCACTTGGATGTGGGTAAGGTATCAGGGGATCAGCTCATCAATTGGCTGGGAGATACCATTTGTAACAATTATTTATCTCATCTTATTATTATTATTCATTTCATTTTAATTTTTTTCAGCTCTCATATTTTTGGTCAATTTTGTTTATTATTTTCAAGTTTTTTTAGTATGTTAGTAGTTTAAATAAAAAAATAAAATAAAATTAAATAAATAAATAAATAAAAATAAAAATAAAAATAAAAATAAAAATAAAAATAAAAATAAAAATAAAAATAAAAATAAAAATAAAAATAAAAAAAAATAAAAATAAAAATAAAAATAAAAATAAAAATAAAAATAAAAATAAAAATAAAAATAAAAATAAAAATAAAAATACAAATAAAAATAAAAATAAAAATAAAATAAAAATAAAAATAAAAATAAAAATAAAAATAAAAATAAAAATAAAAATAAAAATAAAAATAAAAATAAAAATAAAAATAAAAATAAAAATAAAAATAAAAATAAAAATAAAAATAAAAATAAAAATAAAAATAAAAATAAAAATAAAAATAAAAATAAAAATAAAAATAAAAATAAAAATAAAAATAAAAATAAAAATAAAAATAAAAATAAAAATAAAAATAAAAATAAAAATAAAAATAAAAATAAAAATAAAAATAAAAATAAAAATAAAAATAAAAATAAAAATAAAAATAAAAATAAAAATAAAAATAAAAATAAAAATAAAAATAAAAATAAAAATAAAAATAAAAATAAAAATAAAAATAAAAATAAAAATAAAAATAAAAATAAAAATAAAAATAAAAATAAAAATAAAAATAAAAATAAAAATAAAAATAAAAATAAAAATAAAAATAAAAATAAAAATAAAAATAAAAATAAAAATAAAAATAAAAATAAAAATAAAAATAAAAATAAAAATAAAAATAAAAATAAAAATAAAAATAAAAATAAAAATAAAAATAAAAATAAAAATAAAAATAAAAATAAAAATAAAAATAAAAATAAAAATAAAAATAAAAATAAAAATAAAAATAAAAATAAAAATAAAAATAAAAATAAAAATAAAAATAAAAATAAAAATAAAAATAAAAATAAAAATAAAAATAAAAATAAAAATAAAAATAAAAATAAAAATAAAAATAAAAATAAAAATAAAAATAAAAATAAAAATAAAAATAAAAATAAAAATAAAAATAAAAATAAAAATAAAAATAAAAATAAAAATAAAAATAAAAATAAAAATAAAAATAAAAATAAAAATAAAAATAAAAATAAAAATAAAAATAAAAATAAAAATAAAAATAAAAATAAAAATAAAAATAAAAATAAAAATAAAAATAAAAATAAAAATAAAAATAAAAATAAAAATAAAAATAAAAATAAAAATAAAAATAAAAATAAAAATAAAAATAAAAATAAAATAAAAATAAAAATAAAATAAAAAAAAATAAAAAAAAAATAAAAAAATAAAAATAAAATAAAAAATAAAAATAAATGAATAATATAAAATAAAATAAAAAAATTTATATATATATATCTTTTAATTATGATTGTTCTTTCTAGTTAGTGAATTTTTAATTTTTTTTATTAAAATGTCTGGAAGAAGAAGACTCCGGCAGTTGGTCTGGATTATGGTGGTGTTTTTGCTTTTTGTTAGGAATGGTGGAAGAACTGTGTTCTTTGTGATGTAGGTGGCTGGAAAGCGTATATGGGTTGTAATGGTCAGGGACCAGAGTAGAAGGTAAATTTTGGGAAGAAGTGGAAGAAACAGGGATAGAGTATTGGAAGGTGTTCTTGATTATTCTAGACATCTTCCAGTGGTCATCAAGGAGATATTTTCTCAGATTCATTTCAAACTCATTCAATGTACCATGGAGATCAATGGCCTTAAGCATTTTTGAACACATCATGCTTAGGTTTTGTTTCATGTAAGCATAATCCAGCGTCTAGTTAGTTTCTAGAGGTTGGCCAATCCCAATTGTAGTTTCAGGAGGTGAGGTTCCAACTATACAGAATAATTGGATCAGTAATTTTTCTCTGTTAAAGAAATTGGATTTATTAATTTAGTACTTATGGATTGGGAGCTCTTCAAATTTGTATGCGGCCGGAATTTTGACTGTTGAAGAATGTTGAATGGATGTTGAAGGAGGATCAACCAGATAGAGGTATGGATTCTCATGATCATTCTCTAAATGGTTTTGCGAAGATGGAGGAGAAGAAGGGTGTACCTGTGGCCTGGTTGGAGCAGCAGGACTGCTGTTGTTGTTGTGGATATTATTATTTCTTTGCCCAGTTGGGTTGGACACTGGTGGTGGAGTACCAGGGTTGTTGAAGGAAGGACCTGGAGAAGGTGACCTTGAAGCTGATTGTGATTTACTAGATGAAGATCTAGAAGAAAGGGAACTATCAGAGGAATAATTGGCGGCCAGAAGAGAGGTGTAGTTAGTTCTTCTTGGTGGAACAGGAGATTTAAGTTTGGGAGCAGCATTGCGTGCTCTGGTGTTTTCAGGAGGTCCTCTGGAAGGCCTTCTAGAGATGTTGGAATTTTTGGGGATGTCTGAGGAAGACTTTTTGGTGTGTACGCATTGCTCTGGGAGCACTAGGAGGTTGTTTCGTAGAGTTTTTGGTGTTTAATGGTGGATTTTGGCTGTTATCTGGCTGAATTCGGGAGTTTTGAGCCTGATTTTTGCTTTCTGGAAAGGCAGGCGGGCCGCCTGACGTCGGGAGGGCCTCCTGGACATGTTCTAGAAGCCTGGGAGCTGATTATGAAGCTGATTTGGCTAAATTTGCTGAGGTAAAAGCAGATTCTTGAGAAGATAAAGCAGGTATTTTAGGGAGTGTTTTGGTAATAGAACAGTGTGATCTTCTGGAAGGAGCGGAAGATAAAGAAGAGGAAGCAGGTCCAAGTTCTGGTGACCTGGTAGGAGATTTGCAAATACATTTATGAGATGGTGAAGGCAGAGGTATTGGATAATTGGGATCTCTTTCACATCTTTTCTTTTTAGAGTTGCAATAAACACACGCTCTGTTATAGAATTTGGCCTGAGGAGTAGGAAGAGTGAAGGTACAAGGCCTGCACATGTTGATGCACTGTTTAAAAGCATAGTCCTTTGGAATATTGAAACAAGGAAGGTCTGATGGTTCAAATCTGGGGAGCCAGCCATTATCTGTCAAGGAACAATAATGAAGAGAAAAGAGATGAATGAAAATTTTATCAGTGATGTGTAGATGATGAAAAAATAGTGGAAGTCCAGCAGGTTGGCTGCAGAGCATTGTGCATGGGGGTGTCTCTCCCCTTTTATGCAAAATGTGTTTTATTCTGTCAAGACTTTAAACTGAACACCATGGAAAGACTGTCAAGACTTTAAACTGCAAATGTGGTCAGTCCATCAAGACTTTAAACTGAAAAATGGTATAGTCCCCCAAGACTATAAGCTGAGGATGGTTTAATTGTTGAGTCCTTCAGGACTATAAACTGATAATGGGAGTTGGTGTGATTCTGATAGAGGGCATCCAAGGGGGAGTCTTTGAATTTTTTAAAGGCAAGTGTGGGGGTAGCTGATGAGCTGGCTGCTCTGTGGAACAGTTACCTCAGAATGTTAGCTTGTTTCATTGGTCTTTAATGTTTTGATCTCTGGTTTTGTCTTTTTTATTTAGGTTTTTGAATCCCCCAAGACTATAAACTGAGGATTTTTGAGTCCACCAAGACTATAAAATGAGGGCTGTCAGTCCCCCAAGACTTAAAACTGAGGATTAGTCCCCCAAGACTTTAAACTGAGGAAATTTATTATTATTATTTTTCTTTATTTCTAAATCAAGATTTTCAGGCAAGAAGAAATCATAGAAAAGAGTCAAGAGATGTAACAAAATGTTCAGCATTGGCTTTGAACTGGTGAATGAGGTTCTTCCTTTTCTCAAGCTCCTGTGGATTCCTGGCAAGAATGAATTGGAAGTTATTTAGAATGAGATGCTTCTGTTGAGAAGAATTCTGTTGGAATTTGTCTTTGATGGTGGGCAATTGATTAGGTGGAGGTGCTTCAATGGTTCCAACATTGCTATCATAACTTTCAGGATGTAAATGAACTGGAAATTTTTCACATTGAATAGCAGTATGAAGAAGTATTGGCTTACCATAAGAAGGATCAGGGATGGTAGAGCTAGTGGTTTTAGCGGGGTTGGAACTCTTTTTAGAAGGGTGTAATTTTTTGACCAATGTGGGGATCAGGATGGATAGTCTGGATCTTTTGGTGCTGGTAGAAGGTGGATCAGGTTGTGGGGGAAGAGAAGATGTTGAAGAGGACAATGGAGCAGGTCTGAAATAAGTCTTCTTCCTAGAGTGGCAGGCATCACAGGAGGTTCTGTAGGGATGAGCCAGTGATGTGATGGCACAGATGAAATTGTTGTCAATGCAGTATTGGCAAGGACCCATGTCAGTAGCAGATTTTGAAAGAAAACTGAACATGGTGATTATGATGAAGGAGAATGTGGAAATTCTCTATTGGAGGGAGGATGTGGTCTTCCAAAATTGGGGGAGCCCTTTGTCAGTCTGTTTGGCATTGTTTTGATATGTCTTAAATGGCATTGTTTAATAATTGGCTGTTTTTCTTAAATTATTCAGGGAATATTGTGACTGCAGGGATGTGGGTACTACCGTTGGATAGCCCTGGACTTTCTCTATATGTTATGTCTTGATGAAATTTTTCAGATTATAAGTATTAAGGGGATAATTTCTCATTTTTCATTTAAAAAGATAGCTGTTTAATTCTGTTTTTTGCATTTTACAGGCTAACCTTAAGTCTTAGGGTTAAGTGCTTAGTACCATTAGAATTAGCAAATTTTTCTCTACATTTTTTAGTCTCAATGTTGTTATAGCCTAATTATGTGTTTTAAAGGTTTTAGTAGTTGTAGTATATTTTTCTAAGTATTTTGGGTATTTTTGGAGGTTTTTGGTAGTTTTCTGGCTTCAGGGTGGTCCAGCCGCCTCAGGCGGGCCTCCCAACGTCAGGAAGACCACCCGCCTTGTTGTTAGAAGTCTGGGAAGTGTTTCTAGAGGGGTTTTATGCAATTTGGCACTCAATAAGGCAAAATTTGTTGGTGTGCATGGGCTTTAAGTTAGTGGTCTGTGTGTACATAGTGAATAAGACAGTTTGGGGCAACTTTAATCATCATACAACCATCCAAAGGTGATATCCTTGTTCCTTGCTCAGTTTTCACTGTTTTTTGGCCACAATTGGCTGTGTTTGTTGCAAGGTGAGTTCTTCATTTAACTTAACTTGGCAACTTCTTTCTCTGGTGTAGTCTTACAAGCTATATCAAGTATTATTGCTGTCTCTGGTGTGGATTTGCAACCTACATCAAGTATCATTGCTTTCTCTGGCGTCGACATTGGTCTACATTTCAGTTCTTTGGCTTGGTAGTCTGTCTGGAGACTACTTTCTTGGCTGATCAGGCAGTCAAGTGTGTTGGAAAAGGGGCTTTAGCAAACAGGAACCAATTTACTGTAGCAGGTAAATCTCACTTTATTTTTCTAAAGGGACAGGTGTTTTTCTCTCCAGTTTTTCCTCCAACTCCCTTTTTCAAGGCCTATAGCTAGCACTATAAGACTGTCTACACCGTAAAATGTAGGGGGTAGTAATACCAAATTTTTATAAGACTTTCAAGATTCTTGACTTGAAAGAATTTGGTAATACCCACCCCTTACTGTCAAAAAAATGCAGGGGGGGATCAGAAAATTTTTAAATGAGACTTGAAAATTTTATTTAAAAGAGAAGTTTTAAAATTAAAATACAAAAATTCAGCTAATGATGGATAGAGTAATGAAATACAGGAAATTATTGTAAAATTTCATGTAAAAAAATTATGAAGAGTTGAAGTATGAAAGAAATGAATCACACTAGCTATTAAACAATTTCATTAGGCATTAAATTTTCTCATAAATTTTATTGGATTTAACACATTCAATTAAATTTTTTTTCTCCTTTGACTTTTCTTTGAGATCATGCTTAAATTTTATCTGTTCCAATAAGTTTTGATGTTTGAGTGTTATCTTCTCTTTCATTGATCTTTCAATATTAAGGGTTAGCTCAAATTTATTTTCCTCCAAGTCTTGTTCCCTATCATCCTTCAGTAAAGAGAGCTGGTACTTCCTCTCCTCTAAGTCTTGTGCCCTATCATCCCTCCTTAAAGAGAGCTTGTAATTTTTACTTTTGAAACTTTAGAGTCTTTTTAGAAACTTCCACTTGTTCTAGAGTGATAGGAAATATTAAAAAAATTAGAGGAAAAACAGAGTAAATTATAAAGAGGTATGGTATTACTTACCAGAATCACATTTCTCCAAAATTCCTTTAATAGAAGAAAAAGGGTATGAGATGAAGTATCACTTTCTCTTCTTCTTTAATGGTTGAAATTGAGACTACTTGAAGCCCTTCTCTTTTTGTTCAAGGTCACATTTTTCTCCTAATTATTTTTTATGGCTTCTGACTCAGTTGATTGTGGCTCCTTCATTTGCTCTTCAGCCTTTTTAGAAATAAGAAAAATTAGATAAAAAATTAATTGGTAAGATAAAAGAAAAAAAACACACTTGATTTAGATCAGGTTGTTTTATATTGCCATAAGGAGTCTGTTTTTCAAAAGATCCATGATGACAGGGCATGTTAAGATAATTGAAGATGAAAAGGAGCAGAAAAAAGCAGATGAGATAGCAATGTGTTCTGAATGGAGAGAATAGACAGGATGAGATGAGAATGGGAGTGCTTAGCAAGATAGAAGGCATATCCAGAGAGTAGTCAAAGATGTGGTTATGAATGAAAGTAGTCCAAGATGTGGTTATGACAGAAAGTTGTCCAATATGTGGATATATAAAATTGGGTTGAAAAATATTGGATAAGAGGTTAAATTTGACACATAAAATGTCTAATAACCCAATGATTAGCAAAAATAATTGCAGATAGGTCAGCTTTGATACCCCCTATTATATACAAATTAAATCTCATTACTACTATTACAATTTCCTTAGTATTTAAAAATTAAATAATCTAATTTTCAAAATAATAATAATAATACATTCTTTACCTTTTAATTGATAAAAAATATAAAAGATTAAACACATACAAAATCCTGAAATCTTGAGTCTTCCTACCCTTCAAGGCCATTGAACCTCTGATAATATCTTCCAGAATAAAGGGCCCCCCTGAAAGGGGATATCAAAGTTGAAAATATAACATTTTAAAAACTTTCTTTTTTCCACCAAAACAGCCTTAGTTAATTTCTCATGTATGTCACATTTTACCCTCAAAGTACCTTTTTACTGATAATTAATGTCATCTTTGTGGTTTTAATTTTGTGCTGTTAAATAGCTTTTTAAAAATTAAAAATTTCTATCTTTGATTTCTCCTATTTAGTAAATATTTTTTTAAGATTCTAGTGAATAGGGTGTCTCAAAAATGAAGTCAAACACTCACTAATTTTGTGCTAAGTTATGAGCATTTGTTTACCAGGGGCTGACTAATCATGATAAGGGAATGAAGTGTGTTGATGGAATAGGTGTACCCAAAAAAGGGTATTTTGAGATAAAAACATACTGTTCAATTACATCTGTCCTTGGCAGGTTTAACTAAAATAAAAATTACTCAGTACCAAATTTGTGTTGAATGGTGTATATGCTAATCTTTGAGATCCCCAAATATATAAATTTATTAGGGGGTATTAAAGGTGTAAAAATTGTGAATTCCAAACTTTTTAATCAGAAATTAATATTTAGACAATCACAAAACTCCTTAATACTTGGTATGTAAGACACACCAGCTTAAACACAGCTTTTTTTAAAATTTTAATATTTCACTTCTCTCATCCAAATCCACCCTTTTGCAAAGAAAAGTTTCAATTTCACAATAGAAGGTAGTTTTTTCAGATTTTTTACCAGTTTATAACTTTCAGACACTTGTTTTGAAAAACCTTTTAAAGCCTCTCACCCATTTTTTCTCAAACTCCATTAGGTTATCCAAAAGTACCCTGGTGCTTTAAAATAGATCTAAACATCTTCAGTGAGAGTTTTTGTCCAATTGAAAGTAGAACTAATTTTTTTGAGCTCAAATTGAAATAAAATTACACTCACCACACCATATGGGGGCATACTTACTAGCGAGTCCGCAACCTTGGACCCAAACTCACCACAGATTGAACACACATTGAGCTATTGATAAAGGAACCATAAAATCAGGGATGAACACCACTCAGAAGAACAGTTTTAGGTGGGTGTTCAAGTAGATTTCAGTATGGGTTCAGTATGAGTTCAGTCTGAGTTCCACCTGAGTTCCATCTGAGTTCAGGTTGAGGACTTGCTAGCAAGTCCAACCCCTATATTGCGTAGTGCCTGAAAAAATTAAATATCATGTGTCCAGTGATAAAAACCAAATAATAAATTTTTTCAAAAGCCTCACATTAATACAAATCTCATTATGTTATTATATAGAGATTTACAAATCAGTATAAATGTCAATGAGTGATAGTAACAAATTTTAATCACCTTAAATTATTATATATTAGTATAATATAGTTAGTACCACAGGAGGTATTGTTAATTCAAGATATATACCTGTCCCTAGTGATTATCAGGCAAAAGGAAGTTTTACTTTATGTTAAATTCTAATATAATAAGTTAAAAAATATATAAATTGAATGAGAGAAATGATTAAGACCAATCAAAAAAAATTAGGGATAGAAATTATGAGATCATATAGAGAAACTAAAAGAAAAATTTCTACTTTATTTTTATTCTCATAATATTACTTTTTACCAATGGTTTATTGATCACATCTTAAGTCAATAATAATTATATAACTATCAATGTGTTATGCAAAAGTGAAAGACACAAAAATTTAACAAAATTTCCACTGCTTTCCTCAAATATAAAGTTTTTCACTTCTTTAGGATATAGCTCCATTAATACTTCAACAAAAAAGGAATTACTTCAACTGTTTATTTTTTCTCTCAACTGTAAGAAAAGATAATTTTGTGGGAAAATTTTTATCTACAAGTAAGAAAGAGGTATGCCGCACATAAAGAAATAATAAAAGTATCTTCTAAGGAAAACCAGTTACTTTAATTTTAAATATATAGATAAGTACAGGGAAGAAAGAAATACCTTTCTTAGGCAAAGATTTATCTCTAAGTAAGCAAGTGGTCTGCAGTTCTTAAGAAAATGATAAAAGTACCTAATAGTTGTATAATAGTTAAAAAAATCAGGGTAGGTAGAAAGAAGTAGAATTACTTGCCATGAGAAACAAGTAAATAGGGAAACTGTAGGATTTTAAGACACTTTTTTACAATTCTGGAACTGTTTTTATTTGTAGGAGTGAAATTCAAGATAGATTAATTGTAAATTTATAATAGTGAAGATAAGGGGCTAAATGAAAAAATTATAATATTCAATAGTTATAATGGAATAAAGTAATATAAAGAAGAATTGCAGTCAGTAGAAACTGTTTTATGCAAGTATTGATCATCACACAAGAGATATTACAGAATAGTCATGAATATAAATTTTTATCAAGTAATATAAAGAAAACCCTATTTAATTTAGTAAGAGGCAAGAAAAAAATTGAAAACCATATTCCAAAATCTACTGCCTACCTGACTAACCAAAGAAAAACAACTTGAAGTTTTTGAATTTAGACAACTTGGAGGCTTCAAAGGATCAATGGGGATTTTGGTTGGTATACACCATCCCTTAAGTATAATGTCTGCACATATTAAAAGCCAATATTAGACTTTTTAAAAAAGAAAATATCTTTTTGTCTTGCTTGAAAATTTATTGAATCTAACACAAAATTTTTTGTATATTTTCACATGCTGCTCAATTCTTTTTTACCACCACCAGGAAAAAAGAGGCAGGGAACAGCATGAAAGTCTTCAATGAGTTTTATTATTTACACTGAAATTATCCTGCATATGGCCAGAGTTTGATTAGTGATTGATTAGCATTCAAGCAGCACTCATTCAGTAAATTTTATTTATCTTACTTTAACATAGTGTTTTCCTTCAATCAAGTAATCAGTTTCCCTTTCTTGCTTTTCTCTATTCAATTAACAGTATCTTTTGCTCATTAACTCTTTTATGTAAAAAGTATCTCTTACTAATTGATGTAATATTCCATGTCTTTTTTTCTCCTCACAAATTTTGTCCTCTCTATTCTTTGTATGCTACAAACACTGCAGTTCTCCATATCTCCACTCCCCTTCCAAAACAATAAGATTTGAGGCCAGCTGACCTATTCTTGTAATGGAGGAGGGAGGACAAGAAAGCTGAAGGGCTTTTACTAATGGCCATAATACATATTTACTAAGTATGCAAAATCTATTCTTCAGTAAGTTTGGTGATAAACCTCCTAATTTTATACTTGCTATTCCCCTTATTACTTGTTCAGCTAACAAAGAAGTGTTTGGTCACTTTATTTTTCTGGCTTAAAAATTTTTCTCCATATTCTTTATCATTATAAACCAATAATCCCCAAAATATAGCCTCACTATACATTATATTAAATAAAACCACTGCATAGTCTACAAAAGTTAAATTTACCGCAATTTCCTAAAATTTTGAAGCCTTCTGAAACCAATTCATTTTGCGGAAATAAGGTTTATTTCTCTATTTTTTCTCTACTCTTCATTATCTGAGTTGAAATAGAACTCAATAAAACCGTAATAAAATGAATTTAGCATGTCAAAAAAAAAATTTAGCTCAACTTTTGGGCTTTCAATTACTTTTTTTAATACTTTCATTTTTTTTCTCAATGGACTTGGAACTGTCTGTAAAAATTAATTCTAAAATATAAAAAATTTCAGCTTCAGGGAGATCTGAAGCAGCTAGGACAAAATCACAAAATTTTATAAACTTTTGGACAGGAATAAAAATTTGAGCCGTAGTTTTTTTGAAAGCTTCAATTTATGATGTGACTCTAGAAAGGAACTAATGGGGTAAAATGACAGGTAAATTGGATTCAGTACCACAAAATAATTTAAAGTTCTTAAAAAAATCTTCCACTTAATTTTTTGCCCTGTCATACAATTTCTGAAAATTTTTGATTTTGTTTCAATCATTTCAGATTTACCAGTAATTTGAAAGGGAGTAGATAAAAACTTGACTATCTGAAAGAAAGGTTATGGAGAAAACTATCACAGTTTTTG
Organism: Hemileia vastatrix; assembly: GCA_030280995.1. Lineage (NCBI taxonomy): Eukaryota > Fungi > Basidiomycota > Pucciniomycetes > Pucciniales > Zaghouaniaceae > Hemileia > Hemileia vastatrix. Next base: position 16,358,484 of record JASXTE010000017.1, read on the forward strand.
GAATTTATAAAAAGATTTATTTTAATATTGGTGGAAACAAAAGGTTATAATATCACCACAACATATGGGGGGCAGACTTGCTAGCAAGTCCCCAACCTTGGACCCAAACTCACCACAGATTGAACACACATTGAGCTATTGATAAAGGAAACATACAATCAGGAATGAAAACCACTCAGAAGAAAGGTTATAGGTGGTTGTTCAAGTAGAGTTCAGTATGGATTCAGTATGAGTTCAGGTTGAGGACTTGCTAGCAAGTCCACCCCCTATATTGCGTAGTGTAACAATTTCAAAATGAAGGCAAAAAAAAGCAAGGAAAGAATTAAAGAAAATAAACACTATTTTCACTCTGAAAAAAACACTCAATATCATAATAGTTATAATGACTAATACAGATGTTTTTTGTTAGATAAAGGGAGTGATTTCAAGAATGATATGATATTGATACAGTTACATTAGAAACAGTTGGTGTATTTTTGTAAAAGTATTAAAAGCTTCTGAAAACATACAGCTAATCCTTGAAAGCTTGGGGTTGTCTTGCACCCCATCCCGTTTGAAAAGCATTAGTTAATATCATATCAGCTGTGATTTTTGTGGGAGATGAGAGGCAATACTTATATGTGTAATAGACAATAATCTTATTGATTATGTGTTATATACATAGATTTTTACAGTATAAAGCCTATGGTAAATCTGATTCATCTAGCTCTAGTTCACTCTTGACAAAGAGCTGACACTTTTACCAAAAAGACAACCATATTATTTTCAGGATTAGCTGTAAATAAATTGAAATTTGAAAGAAAAATTCTTCTTTCACTTTTCAAAAGTTTTTCATTTTCAATTTAAATTTCCAGCTTTATGTTTATATCACTATGCAATATAGAGGGTGTAATTGCTAGCAAGTCCTCAACCTGAACTCTACTTGAACACCCACCTAAAACTGTTCTTCTGAGTGGTGTTCATCCCTGATTGTATGGTTCCTTTATCAAAATCTCAATGTGTGTTCAATCTGTGGTGAATTTGGGTCCAAGATTGCAGACTGGCTAGCAAGTCTGCCCCCCATATTGTGTGGTGTATGGTTTCATTTTTAATACTCCTGTCACCATGCAATATTTTGGGGAAGTTTCTAGAACTTTCTTAATTTGCACTTAGATGGAGCTTAAATGGAACTTATAATGAGCTGATACTGAACTCTACTTTTAGCTCATCATGAGCCATTAACCAAGGATGGATGATGATGTGCTGAAATGATAGTGAGAGCTTAATGAAAGATTAATAGAAATGCAAAAAAGTTTAGCTTAAGAATCTGATTAATTCACAGTAATTTTTCATAAAACACAATTCAATTTTCATTTGAAATTGCAATTGATCATTTAAAAGACTTAAAAATATACTATTTTTTCCAAAGTTATACTTTTGAACTGTCTAATGAGTTTATTAATTTTTTTTAAAAATAATATATATAAAAATTAATTACTCTTATAATTTAAAACTCCTTCTAAAATAAAGTTTCAGGCTTCAATCTTAAATCTAAGCCATATCACCTAATTTTTATGATCTTTTTCTATAATATTTGATAATGCAAAATAATTGGCTTTAATTGAATTGATTTATTTGGAAAAAATGTTGAAGAATCAAAATTATCAATTTTTATATCCTAGAATACAGTAAAAAAATTCATAACTAGACAAATAAAAGAAGGAAATGTATTTTCCAAATTTATTACTCAATTAAATACTCTGACAGCTTCTTTATGCTAAGCACTAATATTTATAGAATAATTTTATTAGGGGGTATCAATGTTGACCAATCTGCAATTAAATTAATTGCAGAAAATAATATGCATACCCCAATTATCTTCTGCAATTATTTTTGCTGACAATTGGGTTATTAGACACTTTATGTGTCAATTTTCACCTCTTATCTGACATTTTTTTACTCAATTTTTCATAACCACATCTTGGACAACTTTCTGTCATAACCACATCTTGACCTACTTTCTGCCATAACCACATCTTGGACAACTCTCTGGATATGGATTCTACCTTTCTGCACACTCACATTCTCATCCTATCCTGTACATTCTATCCACTCAGAACCCCTCACCATCTCATCTGCTTGTTTCTGCTCCTTTTCATCTTCATTTATATTTTAACATGCCTTGTTGTCCTAGATCTTCTCAAAGGCAGCCATCACCCAGTTGTTCTTAAAATCCCACTACTCCCTCTTTCCCCCGCTCAGCCAAGAAATCTAAGACCTTTCAATTAAAAAAAGATGATCATCTCATTCTTATCAACTGGCCAAAAACCAAATCTAACTACGATTCTTGTTTTGGTACTGAGTATTCAACTAAAGTAGGATGACCCCCTGCATCAAAAGTTAATGGCTATCTTTTAATGGCAAATGAATTACGGAATAAGACCAAGGGAAAGATTGATCTTTTGCCTAAACAGATGTCTGAGCGCTTCAAGCATTACCAAGCCAAATACAAGAAGGCAAAGGCTCTTTCATCTTCCACTGGTTTTGGGGTTACGGACATTGATATAACTAAGGGTATCAAATCCATAGACAATAAACTTGAATCTTTATGTCCTTACTTCAAAGAGATGGATGCAATTTTTGGAGAGCAAGCCGATGTTAATCCTGTAAACATTTTGTATGGAGAAGATCCTATCTCCGAACATGATGTTGAAGCAAAGCTTTTCCCATCCTCTTCCTCCACTCATGCATCCCCTCATTTGAATGAGACAAATCTAGATAGCTTTTCTGTAGATCCTATTGGTGATTTAACCCAACCAAATTTAACTCAGGTCTGTTTCTTTTTTCTTTTATCTTATCATTTCTATTTTTTATTTTCTTATCTTTTTCTTATTTCTTAAAAGGCTGATGAACAAACTTAGGATCCTCAATAAACTGAGTCTGAAGGTAGTGACAATGATGAGGAAGAAAAAATGAACTTGAACAAGAAGCGTAGGGCTTCATGTAGTTTAAATTTCCACTCACAAAGAAGACAAAAAAGTGATACTTCATCACAAACCCCTTTTTTGTCTATGGAACAATTTTTAAAGAAACGTGATGCTGGTAAGTGATGCCATACCTCTTATTACTTTACTCTTCTTTTCTTCTACTTTATATTAATTTTTATTACCACTCTAGAACAAGTAGAAATTGCTAAAGAGACTCTAAGATTTGAAAAGAAGAAATATGAGCTCTGATTAAGGAGGGATGATAGGCTACAAAATTTTGAAGAGAGGAAGTACGAGCTCTCTTTACAGAAGGATAATCAGGCCCCAGATTTGGAGGAGAGGAAGTACGAGCTCTCTTTACGGAAGGATGATTGGGCCCAAGATTTGGAGGAGAGGAAGTACGAGCTCACTTTACAGAAGGATGGTCAAGCCCAAGATTTGGAGGAGAAGAAGTTTGAGTTAACTCTATATATTGAAAAATCAAAGAAAGAGGAGAAAACACTCAAACATCAAAACCTATTAGAGCAGATGAAATATAAGTTTGATCATGAAGAAAATTCCAAAAAGAAAGATTTCTTGATAGAATGTGTTAAAGCTAATAAATCTGTTGAGGAAATTGAACGTTTAAAGAAATTTTTGGATGACTAGTTTGTTTTATTTCTCTCACACTTCAACTGTTCATATTTATTTGTAAATTAAATTTACAATAAATTCCTGTATTTCATTACTCTATCAATCATTACTTGAATTTTCGTATTTTAATGTTAAATATTCTTTTTTTAAATAAAATTTCATGTCTCCATTGAAAATTTGACAATCCCCCACCCCTGGACTTTATTGAAGTAAGGGGTGGGTATCATCAAAATTCTTTCATTTCATGAATCTTGAAAGTCTTATATGAAACTTTGGCTTTATTACCCCCTGCATTTTACTGGTATCACCAAAATTCTTACATGTCAAGAATTTCACAAGTCTTATAAGAAATTTTGGCAATACCCCTGCTGGATTTTATTGAAGTAAGGGATGGGTATCACCAAAAAATTTTCACCAAAATATTTACAAGTCAAAAAAATTCTATATCTGTTTTAAAAAATTGGCAATACTCTTCCCTGCATTTTATTGAAGCAAGGGGTGGGTATCACCAAAATTTTTCTAAGTCATCAATTTCACATGTCAGATTTGAAAATTTGGCAATACCCCCCCTTGCATTTTATTGAAGTAAGGGGTGGAAGTCATCTAAATTTAATATTATTACATAAAATATTAAATAAATATCCAATATATATAAATTTCCCTAGTTAAAAGTAATGACAATTCCTCAAGCAAAATGCAGATCAAATCTAGAAACAAAAGTTTGGGACTTTACACAGGTATAGGCTAGAGGAACCCCATGAAACAAATAAATGTTATCATGATTACCTGTTATACAACCAAAGGCCATTGGCTCATCACTTAACTTGAGAAAATTGATATATATAAAATATTTATTAAAAATTTATGAAAAAATATAAAATTTTCGATGACAACTTTAATCCCCATACTTTTTGAATCTAAATAAAGTTTTTTTAAATGAATTAACTTTACCTTCTTTCTTTACCTTATTGATTCTTTGAATCAACTTATGACTGATTTTAAATGAGCAACCAAAATGTGTTAAATCTTGACAGGATTCCAAACCAGGAGGAGCTTTGGTCATTTGATGATTATCCTTAGATGAATTCCAAATAGTTTTGATGATACTATTTCCCAAACCATAATCAATGATGCACCGGTGGTCTGGAAAATATAAACCATGTCCTTTGATTTTAGCTGGAGATGGTATTGGTTGGCCAGTTATGGGATTGATATATGAGAATATACCAAAAGTAAGAAAATTGGCGTCATTCTTATTGATATGAATCCTATTGTGGAATCCAGAATGAGTGATAATAACATTAAAAAATAAAAGATATTCATGGGTGATATCTTCCCATTCGGAGTCACACCAATTCGGTATTCCAACTTTGGTTGCAAGTTCATGATTTTTTTCAAATGCCTTATTACAATCTTTTTGAGTCAAAGAGAAAGAAAAAAGTTAAAGGAAGGTAGAGTGTCCCATAAGCAAAAATCTTCATCTTTTTGAGCTTTAGTGATATTCTTGACCAATGAATATATGCCTATATAAATGAAATAAGTGAAATGATATTACGAATGGAAAAAAAATTATTAGACATACCAAGAGAATATCCTTTAACAAAACCTGGTCTCCAACCAAATCCAATCATAATACCACCCAACAAATTTGTATTCCTTATAGGTAACCAAACCAAAGCCATTTGATAAAGAGTTATGATAAGATCTGATAGTTGAACAAAAGATTCATCTTTTACACCATCAAATGAATGAACTTCCAAAATGAATTGAGCCTTATAAGTATTACTGATAACTGCAACAACTTGATCATCACCAAATTTGGTTAGATATTTGATATCTTCTGGCAATTTTTTTGGATATTGATTTTTTTTATCTACTTTATTTTATGAAAAAAATGTTTGGGATATGATGAAAATAACTTTCACAGAGAATTTTTTTTTTTCAGATATCTTTTCTTCTGATAAAACTGATTATCTTTAATTTTTTTTGATGATTTAGATGATGAATTTTTTTTCAGATATCTTTTCTTCTGATGAGACTGATTATCTTTAATTTTTTTGAATGATTTAGAAGAAGAAAGTTTTTTTCAGATATCTTTTATTCTGATAAGACTGATTATCATTAACTATTTTTGATGATTTAGAAGATGATTGTATTGAAGTTGATTTTGAAGAAGATGACAGAGATGATCAAGATTTAGATGATAAAGAGGATAAAGATGAAGATGATAGAGAAGTAAGGGGTGAATCTGAAAAAGAAGACATTTATTTGATCTGAAAAAAATTTAAATGTCAAAAAAAAATTCAACACATATTTTTTAAAAAAAAACTCACGTAATAATATCTTTTAAAATAAAATTTAAATCAATATCCTTTTAAAAAAAATTAAAAAAAACATTTAAAACAAAAAAAAAATTTAAAAATTTTCATTAAAAATTCTTTCAAAAAAAAAAATTCAAAAGAAAACCTGAAGTTTGATTATAAAAAACCTTCACAGAAAATCCTATCAAAACAATAAAAAAATAAAAAATAAAAATAAAAATAAAAAAAATTCTGTAAAAGAAAAATCAGAACAAATAAAATTTAAAAAAAATTAATTCTGTAAAATTATTTGTAAGAAAAATCAAAAATTAATTTCTAAACCTTTTTTGTTTTGTAATTTACAGGGAAAGACCTTAACTGAATGTAATAGTTTTTTTTTCTAAAAATCTGCCAAAAAAAAAAGTTACTTTTTAGTATGTTTTTTAAAAAAAAGGTAACCCCTCTTTAACTCCCATTACAGTCCCCTTTCCCCCCTTTCTTTCTCTGAAATCACCTCTAAATTCCCTCCCTCGTTGCCTCAAAACCATTCTCAAATCCCCTCCTTGCCTGTCTCAAAATCCCCCTGAAACCCCCTCCTTAATTGCTACAAAACCCCCCCAAACTCCCCCTTTTACCCCTCTTTATATGTCCAAAACCCCCCTCCTCTCCCCCCTCTTTAGCCGCTTCAAAACCCCCCAAATTTAGGTCCCATCCCCCCCTTACACTCCCCTTAAACCTTCTCTAGCGCCTCCTCCTCCTTAACAAACAATCACTAACGATTGTTTGTTAAGAAGGAGGGGGGGTAGAGGTGGCTAAAGGGAAGTGGAAGAGGGGAAGGGGGGTTTTGAGGCGGTTAAAGAGAGGAGAAGGGGGGAGTGTTGAGGCACCTAAAGAGAGGGGAAGGGGGGGTGATGAGGTGCCTAAAGAGAGGGGAAGGGGGGGTCTTGAGGCACCTAAAGAGGGGGGCAAGGGGGGATTTGGGAAAGGCAAGGAGGGTGAAATGAGGCAGCTAAAGAGGGAGAAGGAGAGAAAAAAAAAAGAAAAAAAAAAGAGAAAAAAGAGAATAAAAAATTTTAGTCAAACCTTGAAAATAAAAAAAAGGACTTAAAAAAAAATATAAAAAAATAAAAAAATAAAAAAAACAAAAAACAAAACAAAAAAAAGCAAAAAAAAAAATTATTCATGATTAGCAAATAAACAAGAAAAAAGAAGAAAAAAAATACTTACCTGGTGAGATGAGTTGAGAAAATAAAAGTAACGAAAATATTTGAGTGATGTTTGAGGAGAGGATGAAAAGGATATGAGTGATGAAAGAAAAAAAAAATCACTGACAAAATATGCAATTTCATGTTGAGCTGGTGAAAGAAAACCAATGAGCCATCCAAAAAAAAGATTTTCACTGTAAATTCCAAAAAAAATCAATACGCAACAAACCAAAATACCAAACCAAGTGAAAGAAGTACACAAAGTGGACATTTAGAGAATAAAAAAAATAATTTAAAAGGGTGGTGAAGAGAAATGTTGGAGAGTAATAGGCATAATGACAGAGCGTATGCTGGTTGAATGAATGTTTTGTGATTCAAGGCAGGGGAGAGCCGGTGCTGGTTCAGGATCCTCTTCTTCATAAAGATCATTCCACTCATCCTTTAAATCAGCTAGGATATTGTGGAGTATAATGCAAGTCATGATCCAATGATTTGCAGTTTTAATCTCCAATTTTTTTTGAAATTGGATTCTGAGCTCCTGAAGACTAGAAAATTGTCCCTTTAAAATACCTATAGCATTTTCAATTTGTACTCTTGATTGGGCAAGTTGATAATAAAATTTAGTTTTGGGGTCATTTCCTAAGGTTGCACCATGGAAAGCAGGTATAATGTACTTCCCACTTGCATATGCTGAGTCTGCAAGGAGGTACTGAGATTTGTCAAAGTATGAGTCAGGGGTTTGAGAAATCCTTATTCTCTGGAAGACAGAAGAGTCATGAAATGAGCCAGGGCAGCCACTATGAAAAGCAATAAATTTTTTATTGACATCACATACAAGTTGAACGGCAATAGAGTATCTAGAAAGAAGATAAAAAGTTAGTTTATGAAGGAGAGAAATTGGAGAAAATTTTGAAGAAACCTTTTTTTGCGATCAAAATAATGGTTGCCATCATGAGCAGGCTTTTGACTCAAAGGTATAGTTGTGCCATCAACAAATCCTACACAGCCAGGGAAACCTTCAGCTTGCATTACTTGAGAGGATTCAAGTCGCTGTTCTGGAGTTGGCCAAGCAAGTGTTTGAGACTTGAGGGAAAGGATAGCAATCATACAGCGCTTGGTGTATAATATCACAGTACCATATCCTATGTTAAAGAGATTATCCAAAAGTTTTACAGCAGCACTTTTTCCATTTGAGCCAAAGCAACATAGTGCAACAGCAAGTTGGATGGAAGGATTACACTGTTTGTTATGAGAATTGTTATGAAATATAGGATGATTGGAGATGAGTTGATAAAGTTTGAAGAAAGAATTGGGAGAAGTTCTAAAAAGTTGGGTGAAGTTTAAATGAGGAATGTTGAGAATGGAGGCCAGATCATATTGGGGATCATGATAAAGATTTGGCCCCCCAGTGATGATGTAACACTTTTTGGAAAGAAAACGCATATAAGCTAAAGCATCTTCCAAATCAGAGTCAGATTTATATTTAAGAGCTAAAAGTAAACTAATAGCATTCATTGTTGAGTGAAGTAGCTTCCTAGTAGAGAGGTGTTTCATTGTTGCCCGTGGAAGGGTTATGTGATGAGGGAAGTGGGAGTTCACCCCCAAATGTGCAGTTGGGGTGTGTAGATAGAAAAAAAACATATGTGTTTGCCACCAAAATTAATCAGCATAGAGTGAGGAAAGACTTAAGGATGGCATCAGCAATTATGAGTCATGTGACTTTCTTGCAAATCCATCATGGATGAGATGAGTTTGTGATCAGGAATTAGGAATGGAAATTGGGGTATAAGAGGTGGGATAATGCATTATTGTGGATTCCTTATCAACTAGCCCCGGGGCTAGTAAATAAGAATCTTCCGCAATTAATAATGTCTAATCCCGGTGTAGACAATCCTATAGTACTAGCTATAGGCCTTGACCAAGGGAGTTGGAGAAAAACCAGAGAGAAAATCCCCTGTCCCTTTAGAAAAATAGAGTGAGATTTACTTGCTAAAGTAAGTTGGTTCCTGTTTTGCTAAAGCTCCTTTTCAACACACTTGACTGCTTGATGAGCCAAGAAAGTAGTCCCCAGATAGACTACCAGACCAAAGAACTGAAATGTAGAACAAAGTCCACACCAGAGACAGCAAAGATACTTGATGTAGGCTGCAAATCCACACCAGAGACAGCAATAATACTTGCTATAGCTTGCAAGACTATAACAGAGAAAACAGTTGCCAAAGTTAAGTTAAATGAAGAACTTACTTGCAACAAACACAGCCAATTGTGGCCAGAAAACAGTGAAAACTGAGTGAGGAACAATGAGATCACCTCTGGATGGTTGTATGATGATTAAGGTTTCCCCAAACTGTCTTATTCACTATGTACACACAGACCACTAACTAAGAGCCCATGCGCACCCACCAATCTGGCGCCTGTACCCGCCAAATTGCATAAAAAACCCTCCTGGAGCGCTCCCCAACCTCCTAAAACAGAGGCAGGCGGGCTGCCCGACCTCTCTGAAGCCAGAAAACCAATAAAAACCACTAATCTACTTAGAAAAATTAGCTACAACTACTAAAACCTTTAAAACACAGAATTTCACTATAACAACATTGGGACATGAAATATAGAGAAAAATTAGCTCTATCCAATGGTACTAAGCACTTCACCCTAAGACTTAAGGTTAGCCCGTAAAACACGAAAAACAAAATTAAACAGCAATCCTTTATAAATGAAAAATGAGGAAATGACCCTTTAAAACTCAGAATATGAAAAATGTCTAAAAGACATAAAATATAGAGAAAAACCAGGGCTATCCAATGATAGCACCCACATACCCGCAGACCCAATATCCACGGAATAAAACCAGAAAAATACCCAATTCTTTAACAAATGTCAATTAAGACATGCACAAACCACGCCAAATCACACAACAAAGGCCCATGCCAATGTTGGAAGACCACATCCTCCCTCCAATTGAGAATGTCCGCATTCTTTCTTCATCCAACCACCATGTTTAACCTTCTTCCCAAATCTACCTCTGAAATGGGCCCCTGCCAATACTGCATCAACAATAATTTAATCTGGGCCATGACACCACCTGTTCATCCATACAGAACGTCCTGCAATGTCTGCCAATCCAGAAAGAAGACCTGCCACAGACCTGGTCCACTTTCTTCCACAACAGATTCATCTCCACCTCAACCTGGTCCTTCTTCTGCCAGCACCAAAAGATCTAGGTCATCCATCCTGATACCCAGATTAATCAACAAGCTCCACCCTTCCCAGAAGAGTGCCACAACCCATAAAACAACTAGTTCCCCCATCCCTGGTCCATCTGATGGTAAAGAACATTCATTCCTTCCTTTAACTTTAAAACTGATAACTTCTCAGTTCCTCCCTCTTCTTATACTGATGATAACAATGTAGGATCCATTACACCACCAACACCAACACACTTTCCCACTATCAAGGCCAAGTTCCAACAACACACATCTCAACAGAAACAACTTCTGCTTCACTACTTCCAATCCACTCCTGCTAGAGATCCACAGGACATTGAGAACAGAAGACACCTCATTCACCAGTTCAAGGCTAATTCTGAACACTTCATTTCATCTCTTGATTCCCTCTGTAATTCCACTAGTACTTGAGTTTGATTCAGAAAAGAAAAATTGACCACACCCTCTATAGGATGTAACCACAAACAACCCTCAGTTTTAAGTCTTGGGGGACCATCCTCATTTTATAGTCTTGGGGGACTCAAAAACCCTCAGTTTAAAGTCTTGGGGGACTCAAAAACCTAAATCATAAACCCAGAACCAGAGATCAACCACATTAAGACACAGAGAAAAAACTAACATTCTGGGGTAATTGTGAATAGAGCTGCCAGCCCATAAATTACCCCTGAACTTGCCTTTGCTAAATTCGGAGGCTCCCCCTGTGGATACCCTCCACCAATATTTCAAAACCAACTCCAACAACAAAAAAACTTTTCCTCAGTTTATAGTCTTGGGGGACTTACAACCCTCAGTTTAAAGTCTTGGGGGACTAACACAGTGTTCAGTTTAAAGTCTTGACGGGCTACCTTGATAAAATCTTGAAGCCAGCCAGTTTAAAGTCTTGGAGGACTAACAGAAACCAGATTTCAGTTTAAAGTCTTGATGGACTGATCTTGATACCATAGCTTTTTCAGTTTAGAGTCTTGATGGACTGCCTTGATAATATAGATTTTTCAGTTTAGAGTCTTGATGGACTAACGGAATTTTGCATAAAATGGACGCAGCCAAGTTCATGCAGCACACCTCTACAGCCAACCTGCTGAGCTTTCACCTTCACTTCATCATCTACCTATCACTGACAACAATCTCCTCCTATCCCTTTTCATCATCTTTTCTCACCACAGATCATGGCTGGATCTCCTGATGTTAACCCTTCTACTCTCCCTTGCTTCACTACTCTCAAGGGCTATGCCTGCAAACAGTGCATCCACATGTGCAGACCTTGCACATTCACTCTTCCAAATCCTGAATTCAAAGTCTACAACAGGGCTTGTGACTCTTGCTATTCCAAAAAGAAAAGATGTGACAGAGACGCCAACTACCCTATTCCTCTGCCTTCTCCTTCTCACAAATACATCTACAGATCCCCTACCAGATCCCCAGAGCTTGGTCCTTCCTCTTCCTCTCTATCTTCTGCTCCTTCCAGAAGATCCAGAAGCTCAGCTTCCGCACTCTTCCCAAAAGACCAGCCTTAGCCTCACAAGAAACTGCTTTTATCTCCACCAAATTAGCTCCAAAAGCTTCAAAATCAACTCCCAGGCTTCTAGACCGCGTCCAGGAGGCCCGGCCAACGTCTGGCAGCCCGCCCACCTCACCAAACAGTGAAAATCAGGGCCAAAACCTCCAAAAACGGCCAGAAAATAGCCAAATTCATCCAGACAACAACAAAAACTCAACCCAACTACCTACTACTTCTCCCAGAGCAATGCAATCCACCCTTCCAAAGTCCAAAAGCACCAAAATTTACCAGATTTCTAAGAGAACTGCCAGAGAACCCCAAGAAGAAACCAGAACACCACACACTGCTCCACAACAACTTCGTCCCCAACTAAGACAAAGAAACTACACCTCTCCTCTGTCAGCCAACTACTCTTCTGACAGTTCCATCTCTTCAAATTCTCCATCCAGAAGAGAGCAGTCTGCTTCCAAATCCCCCTCTCCTGCTCCATCCTTTAACAACCCTGGTACTCCATCACCAGCACCTCCTCCAGCTGAATCCAACAGAAATAACAACCACAAAAACAACAATCTCACTGCTCCAACTAGGCCCCAGGAACATCAGCATCCCAGTTCACCTTCTCAGGATCCTTCAGAGGAAGACCATGAGAATCCATATCTTTCCCTACTTGATCCACCCACTATGACCATTACAAAATTGTCAGAGATCCAAATCCCAGCTGCTTACATATTTGATGAGCTTCCAATCTGTAAGTACCAAATTAATTTATCCCATTTCTTCAACAAAAATAATTACTGATCCAATTCTTCTTGTCTAGTTGGCACCCCTCCTCCTGAATCTATTATTGGAGTTGGCCAACCTCTTGAAACTTCTTTGACCCTGGATTATGGAGACATGAAGAAACACCTAAGCACCATGTGTTCCAACATGCTAAAAGCCTTTGCCCTCCATGGACCTTTAAATGACTTTGAAAAATCCCTGAGAAAGCGCCTACTGGACGACCACTGGAAAATGTCTAGGATCATTAAACACACCCTCCAGCACTCCATTCCTGCCTCTTCTTCTTCCTCCTCTGAACTTCCCTCTAATCCAATCCCTGACCATTAAAATCCCTATAATCTCTCCAGCAGGATGCACTTCAAAGAACACAGTGCTTCCCACAATCCCAACAAAAAACAAAAACGTCATCACAATCCAGACCAGCCTCCAGAAGCTTCATCATCCAGACAATGAGCTCCTGCAAAAGATTAGAAACATAATAATAATATAAAACAATTAATAAAAAATAATTTCAGAATTTTCTTTTTTTCTTTTTTTTTTACCACTGATATACTAAAATAAAAAATTAATAATTAAAATGAAATGAAATAACATAAATGAAATAAAATAAAATATAAAAAATAATACAAATGGTATCCCCCAGCCAATGGATGAGCTGATCCCCTGATACCTTACCAACATCCAAGTGCACCTTGATGTGGATACACAATTAATTCTTTTAAATGGTTAACAGAAAACAAAATTCAAAAATTTTAGAAATTCAGAAAATAATAAAAATAATGAAACACAGAAACACATGAAATAAATAATAAATAAAAATAAGAAAATAGCATTGCCCGGCCAATTGATGAGCCTTTCCCCACCAATGCTTGCCCACATCTAGGTGACCCTGATGTGGTAACACCCTATATTTTTGATTTTATAATTTTAAACAACCCCCATGAAAAAATTAAAAGAAAAAAAGAGAAAAAAGAAAATAATCTAAAACTGCTATCTAGCAAAAACATAACTGCAAAATCAAAGAAAGTCCAGCTCCATAGATGGCCCAATAAGAGAAAGTCCAGTCCATAGAAATGATCACTGGGTGGGCTCCCTCCAATAAGTAAAAATGATGGGAGACCACCAGTGATCCACCATCAATCTGAAAGAACCAAAGATAAAGAAGCCAGTCCCAAACCAGTTTAAAGTCATAGCGGACTTAAAACCTGAATAATAAACAACAGAACTAGAATTCAACTAGGAAAAACAAAAGACTTGAGACAGACATTCTGGGGTAACTGTTCTACAGAGCAGCCATCTCATCAGCTACCCCCACACTTGCCAAAATAAAATCTAGAAGCCCCCCCTGGGTACCTTCTAACAAAAACAAAATGTCCAACACAAAAAAACCAAAACCAATAAGAGTGAAGAGACTGGCACTTGAAAACCAAAGGAATTACCAGTTTAAAGTCATAGAGGACTAAAACCTGTGAAAAGAAACCAATACTAGGGTTCAACCAAATTAAGAGAAAGGGTTGGAAACAGTCAATCTGGGGTAACTGTTGATAGAGCAGCCAGCCCATCAGTCACCCCTACACTTGCCAAGATCAAATCTAGAAGCCCCACCCATGGGTACCCTCTAACAAAAGTTTCCAACAAACAGATGCATAGCATCACCACAAAAAAACCAAAATTAAAGAATGGTCCGTAGTTTATCCTCATTGTGGAGTCAATCTTCTTCATGCCTAGTGCCTCTGGGATAAAACCTTTTCACTTGGTCTGCAGCCACCCTCTTTTTCAAGACTGCACCATCCAACTCTTCCAAAACATAAGAACATCCAGACGCCTGAGATCTGACTCTGTAAGGTCCATTCCATCTGTCAGCAAAAATTTTCCCCCACTGACTCTCCAAACTTCTATTATACACCAAAACCAAACAACCAGGTTTCAAGGGATTCCTAAGTCTATGAGCCAACTTCTTGTCCCAGTACCTGACTGATTGATTCCTAATCTTCATCATTCTAGAGTATGCCTTCTCTTGACATTCCTCTCTACATTCCAACTGTTGCATCCTGGCACAGAGCAAATCTTCTGTTGAGTGCACGTTGTCCCAATCAATTCCAAGATAAGAGACAGCTTCCAAGTCCACTGGTAGAACGGCTTTCTGACCAAACATTAACTCATAAGGAGAATAGCCAGTTGTCCTCATCACAGTGACCCTATCAGCAAATAAAACCAAGGGTAAATAATGCCTCCACTTTTCGGCACTATCTCCGCACATCTTCACCAAAGCATTCTTGATAACTTGATGGCCTCTTTCAACCATTCCTTCAGCTTCAGGATAATACGGTGTAGCCACTCTAACCCTAGAATTAACACTAGCCACAGCTTCTTTAAATTTGGCACCAAACTCTGACCCACCATCAACAGTCACCAACTTCATCAACCCATACCTATAAATCCACTCCTTCTTCAAAAACTCTGCCACATTCTTGGCAGTCAAATTAACCAGAGGCACTGCCTCAACCCAACCAGACAAATCATCCCTAGCAACAATCAACTATTTATACCTGCCCTCTTTAATATGGACAGCATCCAGACTGACCCTTCCAAAAACAGTTGATTCACCAGTAGCACGGCCCACCTCTTTAGGTTTCAAGTGACTTCTTCTTTGACATTCTTCACAAGATTGAACCCAACCCTGCACAGCCAACTTCATACCCGGCCACCAAAATCTGTCAGCTACTCTTCTATAAGTCTCTCCAAAGCCTCTATGACCAAGGTCTTCATGCAAAGACTTCAAAACCAATTCTTGACCCTTCTTCTGAGTCACCACCACTTGAGGATTAGGATGTCTCATTCTCATCAACCGCCTTCCTGACACATAAAATCCAGGACTCTTCTTCTTGATTGCCAACCAAGTATCATCATCACAACTATCTGGCCTCTCCAAGGTCAACAGATATTCCACCAAAATAAAATAAAACCCAGACTGACCTCAGGTCTCATCTTCAAAATCCAACAAAACAACATCCAAGGGTACAACTCTGTCATCAAAATCACCAGTGTGAACATGAGCCAATTGAGCAGCCCAACCAGGACACCAATCCTTAAATTTTGGCATGTCCTTCTCTTTCCATTGAACCTTGTGAGAATCCATTTCACTAACAAAAACACCCTTTTCCAATTTTGAGCTGTCCCAAATAACAACTCCATCTTCATCAACAAAAACATCCTGATCACCAGAATCAAGATCAGATCCAGCCAGTTTAGCCTCTTGGGGGAGGTCAGAACAATCATCCAGTTTAGCCTCATGGGGGAGGAGAGAAAAATCCTCAGCACCCTTTGTGCTGGCCCTAACCACTGGAACATCTTCGTCAAACTCTTCAGAATCAGAATCCTCATCTGTAGGTGGCCTTCTTGATAATCCATCAGGCATAGTAAAAGTTTTACCTGGTTTGTGTACCAGGTCAAAAGAAAAATGTTGAATAAATGCCACCCACCTAGTCATTGAAGCATTTGGAAGACTAGGTGTATTGATCATCTGAACCAAAGATTTTGCATCCACCTGCAGCTCAAAATGCTGCCCCCACAAAACCGTTTGTAGCTTCTTTAAAATTTTAGCTACGCCACACAATTCCAACTTAGGTTGAGAATACCTAGATTCCACCTCATTAAACACCACAGACTCATACCTTACTGGCCTGACCCTCCCAGTCTTATCCTCCTGAGACAAAACAGCACCAGCAGCAATATAACTTGAGTCCACTTCCAGATAAATTTTTCCAGCACCAACACCATAATCCAACTTGTGAAGAACAATATCTTCACCAACAACCTTTTTCAACTTCTGAAAAGCCTCTTCACACTCTTCAGTCCATTTCCAATCTGCATCTTTTCTGGTCAACCTCCTTAAAGGTGAAGCCAACAAAGAAAAATCCTTAATAAAAATCCTGACATATACACATACACCCAAAAATCCCCTGACTTCAGTAGTATTTTTAGGCCTAGGCCATGACTGAATTTTATTAATCTTCTTCTTTGCCATAATCCTTCCCTCTTTACATACCACATGACCCAGAATTTCCAAAACAGGAACACAAAAACAGAATTTTGACCCTGAAATGGTCAAACCAGCCTCTTCAATCCTGAACAACACTCTCTCTAGATTTATTGCATATTCCCACACAAACCTCCTTATGCCAGGGTTCTCCGCTAACACCTCATTACAATAATTAGTGGATGGTCCCTTAATTCCACCATCATCAATAAAAATACCAGCATGAGTAGGAACCTCATCCTGCAAAATACAAGCCATCTGTGTTTGATAAACTGCCACTGAATTAGTTGCTCCTTGAGGCAACCTAGTGAGCTGAAATCTTCCCAAAGGAGTCTCAAAAGTTGTGAGAAGCCTTGAATCCATATGTAGTTCCCTCTCATCATAACCACCCATAATATCACCCAAACCATAACACACCCTTCCAGCAAAAGCTTCAACAAAATCCTCTGCACTTGGTGGCATACCAGCGTCCTTGATAGTGACTCTATTCAAGGCTCTAAGATCATGAACCACCCTCAACTTTCCATTCTGCTTCTTTACACAGAACACCAGACTTGAGTAACTGGATGTTGATTTTTCATATAAACCAGTCCTGACTCTTTCCCTAACAATCTCTACAAAATCCTCTCTAATAGCGGCTGGAATCGGAATAGGTTTGATTAACCAAGGTTCATGACAAACAACAGGAATCAAGTAAGGTTCCCCATAAGAGTGCTTCAATACACCCCTTTCCTCCTCAACAAATTCCACCTCTTTTTCCCTTAGCACAATAACGTGCAACAACAACTTCTTTTCTTCCTCAGACAACCACCCATCAGGACCAAAATTAACAACTTTCAATCTTTCCACGGTCACCCTAGCCGTCTCTACAAATTCTGGAGGATTCTTCACCAAAGGAGTACAGTACGGATCTCTTGACAAAGGAGGTCTCTTCAAAGGCGGATTCAAACCCACAGGCATAGGCTCATTGACAGGCCTAATCTTCTGCCCTACCTTCTTATACTTTGCCGCTCCACCTTCAACTTGAGGGATCTTCATGAAATCTTCACCACCAGACCTGGAACCAAAACCAAGGGTTTCCCATTGCTCACATGTGTGGCCAAGGTAATGTTTTTGAAAGGTGTAGAAGAAACCCTAGTGGTGCACAATTGGAAGGACTTACTTTTACACCCCAATCTCACCACTCCAAAACTTTTCCGCAATTCCACATCTTCATCCTCACTTCCAACTTCCAAATCTTCAAATCTTGATTCATCTTCTGAATCACATCTTCTAAAATTGTGCAGTTTATCCTCATGCTGGAGGTCCAAAAATCAATCCTGATGATCTTCTCTCTTCAAAATTTTCTGCAGTTTAACCTCATGCTGGAGGCTCAAAAATAGATCTTGACGATCTTCACAAAAATATTTTGCGTCTTCTTTATTCATTATCTTCAGATTGTTTTCATGATTTTCATGAATTATCTTGAAATTTTTATCTTCTTTTCTTGAGTTTTCTTCTGACCTACAAAAATAACCATGGGTTTCCCCAATGCTCACAGGTGTGGCCCAGGTAATGTTTTTGAAAGGTGTAGAAGAAACCCTAGCGGTGCACAATTGGGAGGACTTACTTTTAGACCCCAATCTCACCGCCCCAAAACTTTTCCGCATATCTTTCAATAAAGATATATAACCAATCTTCTTCTTTAAACTTGAATTAAAAATAATTAAAAATCTTGAGAGAGAACAGAGACTTGATAAAAAACTTGATGAATACTTGCAGAGAAGAGAAACATTAAAAAGAGAAAGTTGAAAATCCACTTGGTATATCTCCAAGGGAGCTGACCTACTACAACCTGAAATTTCCTCATCTCGGGGAGAAGTTGTAGCACTAGGGTGATCAGCCCTCATTACTCTTAAAAAGACAGACTCTCAATAGAGCCTGAGCCGCACTCCAAAAAACCAGAGGCAGCACCCACTTCCTTCCTTCTCCTGCAGCAGTCCATGCACTGGCACATTGAAGATAAACCAGGCCTAGTCTCCCAACCATCCTCTCCAGGGGATGACAACCTCATGTGAAGCCTCCTTTCGTCTTAACCAGTCAACTCCAAACTGATTCCCAATTCAAATTGATAACCAATTCTTGCCTGAAAATCCATCAAGAATGGCCCACCCAAAACTGCTTTTACATTACCTTTAGCAATGTAAAAATGAACCTTCCCTGAGGCTCCTCCAACATCTAACTTCAAAAACTCTGAAGTTCCAACCAATTCAGTGACATGGCCACCGATCCCTCTCAAATTCCCACCAATACCAGTTTTGATGGGGAGGCCCATATGAGTTGCCTCAATCAAAGAAATCAGGTTTATCTGAGAACCTGAATCCACCAATGCCCTTGCCTCCCTGCCATTCAGAGTGACATTGACATATCCCAGAGGAGCAGAAAAATGAGTTTCCAACCCCTCACCAAACTTTTCAGCAG
This sequence comes from Hemileia vastatrix, assembly GCA_030280995.1. Classification (NCBI taxonomy): domain Eukaryota; kingdom Fungi; phylum Basidiomycota; class Pucciniomycetes; order Pucciniales; family Zaghouaniaceae; genus Hemileia; species Hemileia vastatrix. The sequence continues at coordinate 16,377,589 of JASXTE010000017.1, forward strand.
AATCACAAATGTATTCTACCTCACCAGAAGAAACCCTTCTCCTGGTCAACAACTTTTTCTGCCTATCAGCCAACCCTGGACTGATAGCATACAATTCCCCATAAGATAGGGAAACCTGACCCTGATTCATCCTTTCCAGGACAGAGTCCATGACATTAACTTGACCAGACACTACTGGCCTCTCAAAGTGAGCTCTTTGCTTCACCACCTTGGTCCTAGAAGATTCTTGAGGACCAGCACCACCAACAGATTTACCATTAACAGAAATCAAACCAGATCCCTCACCAGAACCTCTGACTCCAACAGGCTTTGGTAATGAAGCCAAAGGGACATCCTCCTCAGAGTCAGAATCCACCTCCATTGGCATTGGATCACCATTCATATCCAATGCGCCAAAACTAGGGGGGCCCATATCAGCCATACCCTTCTGCATCTTGTACAGATCCTCTTTGCTGTACCTCTTCCTAGCTGCACTCAGCTTAGGATCCCCCTTTGAAGCATTTGGCTTTGGTTGGGCCTGAGAACTGCTCTTAGGCCTACCCACCTTTCCTGCTTCCACATCATAAACACCAGCCAAGCATTCACCACTTGACTGTCCACCACAAGAATACAACTCCAAACCACCAAAGGAAGTAGAAAAAGAGACCTTATTGACCTCCTTCCCCTTTCCCTTGACGTCCTCATCTACCTTAACAGAAGACTTCCCCTGATCAGGAATCTCCTCAAACCTTGGCCTCCTTTGATTGAGACCACCCCTTCTCCTGACCAAATCCACAGGAGCCTGCCTCTCACTGGGCTTCACAAAAGAACCGTCAGGGAACTTAAAACCCCTGCCATCAAACTCCACTTTTCCTTCGGACACATCTCTGTTCAGTGCCCAACAATCATTGGACCTGTGCCCCCTCCTACTGCAATAAGAGCAAACCCAAGGATCACTCCTACCAGCCCTCCTTTCAAAATCTCTTGGCTGAGAAGGTGCCTTATTAACCTTCTTGGCCCCCTAAACAAAAATGTGCAGCTGTTTTGTCAGATCAGCCAACTGCTCCACCATTGGGTCCCTCTCCTGTTTGGGAACCTGCACCAAATTTTTCTCCTCCTTCTTCTCCCTAACTTTCTCTTCAGCCAAAGCCTCACTGACTTTGCTGACATATTTGGCACACCCCTCCTGATAGGTGTCCACAGCCAATAACTTTTAATGGGCCTCAACAGCCTCCTTCACCTTATCCAAGGCAGGCAACTTCTGATCCCCATTAGAAAGAGTCTTCATCAATTCCTTTCTTGACAATTCCTTCAACACATCCATCCTGACATCTCTAGCCAGGGCAGACCAAAAAACATCCTTGGCAGCATTTTCATGTGCCAGCTCCTCCACTTCCACCAAATATTCCACCACAGGATCAAACTGTAGCAGAAACTTCCTGTAACTATGTAAGTTACCAACACCACCATAAGATTGCCATTCACTGACAACCTTGTTCAGATCCACCATAGTGAACCTGACACCCCATCTATCCACCATTTCCCTACACAACAATTTCCAATCCCTCTTCTTGTAGCCAGACATGGTCACAATCTCCTTCTCCACTGACCTATCACCAATGAAGAAGATAATCTGCTTCACCATGTCCAGGTAGGAAGCAACATCCACTCCAGCAGCCGTTTCATACTTCTCTAGAAACCACTTGACATCCTCCCCATTAAACTTGGTACCATCCCAAGTTTTAATTCTCACACACTCCCTAGCCATCACAGAAGAAGGACCATCCCCCCCACTTACAGTCACCACAGGAATAGCAGAACCAGAAGCCATTCCTCCTGACCAAAACACCAAAAAGAGCCAACCAAAGAAAACAGAGATTCCAAAGAACTAGCAAGTTCTACCCCACGTTGGGCGCCAGAAATGTAGACAATCCTATAGTACTAGCTATAGGCCTTGACCAAGGGAGTTGGAGAAAAACCAGAGAGAAAATCCCCTGTCCCTTTAGAAAAATAGAGTGAGATTTACTTGCTAAAGTAAGTTGGTTCCTGTTTTGCTGAAGCTCCTTTTCAACACACTTGACTGCTTGATGAGCCAAGAAAGTAGTCCCCAGATAGACTACCAGACCAAAGAACTGAAATGTAGAACAAAGTCCACACCAGAGACAGCAAAGATACTTGATGTAGGCTGCAAATCCACACCAGAGACAGCAATAATACTTGCTATAGCTTGCAAGACTATAACAGAGAAAACAGTTGCCAAAGTTAAGTTAAATGAAGAACTTACTTGCAACAAACACAGCCAATTGTGGCCAGAAAACAGTGAAAACTGAGTGAGGAACAATGAGATCACCTCTGGATGGTTGTATGATGATTAAGGTTTCCCCAAACTGTCTTATTCACTATGTACACACAGACCACTAACTAAGAGCCCATGGGCACCCACCAATCTGGCGCCTGTACCCGCCAAATTGCATAAAAAACCCTCCTGGAGCGCTCCCCAACCTCCTAAAAACAGAGGCGGGCAGGCCGCCCGAAGTTGGAGATGCCGCCTGAAGCAGCCTGGCCTCCCTGAAGCCAGAAAACCAATAAAAACCACTAATCTACTTAGAAAAATTAGCTACAACTACTAAAACCTTTAAAACACAGAATTTCACTATAACAACATTGAGACATGAAATATAGAGAAAAATTAGCTCTATCCAATGGTACTAAGAACTTCACCCTAAGACTTAAGGTTAGCCCGTAAAACACGCAAAACAAAATTAAACAGAAATCTTTTATAAATGAAAAATGAGGAAATGACCCTTTAAAACTCAGAATATGAAAAATGTCTAAAAGACATAAAATATAGACAAAAACCAGGGCTATCCAATGATAGCACCCACATACCCGCAGACCCAATATCCACGGAATAAAACCAGAAAAATACCCAATTTTTAACAAATGTCAATTAATACATGCACAAACCGCGCCAAATCACACAACAAAGGCCCCTGCCAATGTTGGAAGACCACACCGGAAAAAAAAATTCCTGATCCCTAATTGCAGATCCCTGAACATTGATACCCCCTATTATATGTCTTAAGGAAGTATAATTCATATAATAGTATATATTAATCCAGTTTTGAAGATTTCTAAATTTGAGAAGATGATATAAGTTAAAAGGAAATTAATTTTTTTTCTTTTTTAAGTTCCACTTATTCCTCAACTAAAAAACAGTTTTTTAATATACATTTAGTAAAAGCAATAAATATATGATATTTTGAATCTTTTCATGATGTAGTTCATCAGAAATACATGAAAATATTGTGATTTGGTATGGTAATCTCATGAATTGAAAAATTGATCACTACTCAGTGAATTTTCTATATGTAACACAAAAATTTAACCTACATGATCAATTTTAAAGATAGAACAAAGAATAACAGTTTAAATTTCTTAAAAATGTAATTTTAACATAAAAGTGTGCTTCAATGCTATATTGTGGGATAATCACAGTGTCCACATTGTAATAAGAACCATTTATTTTAAAAATTTCTCACACATGAATTTCTTTTTCAGGTTGAACTTTAGACTCTAATATTATGCAAGAGCAGAATTTAATACATAAAAGTGGTATTTTTTCATCATTATATTAGGGGGTATCAATGTTCAGGGATCTGCAATTAGGGATCAGGAATTTTTTTTTCCCCAATCAGACATTATTAATTGCAGAAGATTCTTATCCACTAGCTCCGGGGCTAGTGGATAAGGAATCCATGATAATGCATTATCCACCTCTTATACCCCGATTCCCATTTCTAATTCCTGATCCCAAACTCATCACATCCATGAGGCATATCCAGAGAGTAGTCCAAGATGTGGTTATGGCAGAAAGTTGTGCAACATGTGGTTATGACAGAAATTTGTCCAAGATGTGGTTATAAAAAATTGAGTAGAAAAATGTCGGATAAGAGGTGAAAATTGACACGTAAAGTGTCTAATAACCCAATTATTAGCAAAAATAATTGTGGAAGATAATTGGGGTATCAGGATTTTTATCCTCAATTAATTTAATTGCGGATTGGTCAACATTGATACCCCCTATTAATTTCTCAATGAAAAAATACTATATGATACCTGTCGACTTTCTAGCAATCATGCTTCCTAACTCAACAACACATTGACTACACATATTTTTATTTTCTCACACTATCTTACTACCACTTAATACCTATGTTTATAATGCATACTACATACTTTATCAATTGGTTATAGAGATAGGTTAAATAATGTGATAACAACTAAATACATATTTCTCGTCATTACCATGATATAATCATTGATTGCTATTGCAATACTATCAATAACCAACATTAATCACTGATTACGCATTACTTGTAATTCCCCATTACAATCAATCATAGGTATCTTTTATCACTCACATTGTTTCAATTGTTTTATTGATTATTAACTGTTTATATATTAGGTTGGCTCATCAGCATTTTCCAACTCTGTCTGATCTTGTAACTCACAAGATCTTGTTTGTCTTATAAAATTTTAGACTTCCACTTGTATATAAACATGATATAATCAATTGATTGTTATCACAATACTATCAATAACCAACATTAATCACTGATTATGTGTTACTTGTACTTACCCATTACAATCAATCATAGGTTGGCTCATCAGCATTTTCCAACTCTGTCTGATCTTGTAACTCACAAGATCTTGTTTTTCTTATAAAAGGTTGACTCATCAGCGTTTGCCAACTCAGTCTGTACTTGTAACTTAAGAGATCTTGTTTGTCTTATAAAATTCTATAGATTAAAAGTCTGAAGAGCTTACTACGCCAACATGTAGACTACAAGTCAGTCAGGACACCTGCTTCAGGACATCCCAATCCTCAACTCATCCAACTGCTTAACATGGAGAAGAAAAATGATATTTTACCTTTCTCAATGTGAGTTGGATGACCTGGTTGAAGGAAAGGTCCCAATCCCTAGTAATAGTGACAACAAGTCAGCATATATCTCAAAATGTTGACAAGCCACAAATATCATAGTCCAAAAGTCTGATGAAAAAAATCTCAATACTCTAGTTGACAAAACTGAAAGGTCAAATCCAATAGGACTATGGAAAAATCTGGCAGAAAGATACTCAGCAACAGGACAGACCAATGTGGCAGCTGCTTATACATGATTCAGTGCAATCACGTGTAATGAAGGAAAAATTTGTGGTTTCCTCACAGAACTGCAATCATCAATCAATGAGCTTACACTTATTGGACAAAAATTTGAGGACCAGAATTACCTGTATTTTATCCTAGACAAGCTTCCTGAATCAATGGAGATGCACCGTGCAATGATCATTAACACTTCAGAGGATACTGGGAAGCCACTTACCATTGAAATTGTGCTCAAAAAACTTGGATTAATTTTAGACCAACTTGACTCACCTGAAACAGTTTTTGTCACCACCAACAAAGAAAAGGGGAGCTTGGGCAGAAAGAGAGAGTATTGCTCTAATGGAAAGCATAACCCCAAATGCCCACATTCCGAAGACCAGTGCTGGACCCTGAATCCCCAGTTATGTCCTAACGCAAAAGTAAAATCAAAGTCTGAATCCCCTAATGTTGAAGTTGCCAACATATCTCATGAAATACTGCATGTCTATTCAGCAGTCATTGTAAGTACACCAAATGTTCCACAATTTATATTTGATTCAGGGGAATTGTCTCACATGTTCTTGGATAATAAATCATTTGACACGTACCTCCGAATTCACGTCCCTATTAGAGTTGGTAATGGGGCAACAATTTATTCCAGAGGGGTTGGCTTGGTTCAACTCACAAATGATAACAATGAAGTTATTATTCTATCTGGTTGTTCGCATGTACCAAAGATAAGCTGCAACTTAATTGCCCTTGCTCCATTCATCAAGAAGGGATGTCAAATGACTGCTGAACCTGATGGCACCTTCATTATCAGAAAAAATTCTGGAAACAAAGTCTTATCAGGTGCATTAATTCCAGGCTCTAATTTGTACCAAATCCACACACGTTGTGGTAAGTCAGCATCCCCCCATATATCACTCATTGCATCTGTCAAAAAATCTGACTTGCTATCTTGGCACAAACTATTGGGACACTTTAATCTGGACTATGTTAAGAGGCTACTTAGGCACCTGAACATACAATTTGATGACACTGTTACTTCCATCTTTTGTGAACATTGTGTCAAAGCTAAACTTCATAAGCTTCCATTTCCAAGACATTTCCCTAAATCTACTAGACCTTTGCAATAAGTCCATTGTGACCTTAGTGGTAGACTGATTAAAACTAAATCCGGAAATGAATATTACTTTAAATTAACTAATTTATACTCCTCATACAAGTTTGTGTCTTTGCTCAAAAATAAGTCAAATGCATTTGAGAGATTTGTGTCATTTAAACACTACTCTGAGAACCTCAACAATAATAAAATCCTTAATCTTGTGTGTGATGGAGGTGGAGAATTTATCAACAAGAGATTCTATGACCTTGCTGACAGAGAGGGTTTCAAAATCATTGTGACATCACCTCACACACCTCAGCAAAACCTGATTGCAGAAAAGGGCAACCAGACCTCTGTGGAGATGGCATAGGCAATGATCTTCAAAGCCAAAATGCCACACAAATTTTGGGGAGAAGCCATCAATACCTCCATATTCATTGAATACCACATCCCTACCAGATCCAACAACAAATTTATGTCCCCATTCAAAAAACTATTCAAGCAAAAACCAAAGATAGACAATCTCAGGACATTTGGGTGTCTGGCATACGCATTGATCGATAAGGAGGTACACTCTGGGAAGTTCAGCAGTAATGCTGTTAAATCATGTCTGCTAGGCTTTCACGAGGAGCATAATTCTTACTGACTGCTCAATCTAAAAACAAACAGGCCATTTCATTCTCACAAAGTCATATTTAACAAGGATATCTTTCCTTTTGAGGAGCCAGAAAAACCAAGAATATCCTGGACCAACCTTTTTGTTGATGATGATTGCATTAATTCTGAGCAGTCAACTGAAAATGAGAGCAACAATTAAAATCCTGCAACAGACCCAGGTGGCAAAGAAGACAGTAATTTTTATTTGACACAGTCAGAAGCAATAGAACTCCCGACCTCACAATCAGATCCATCTGATCCGCCTCAACCATAAAGATTCTGGGATTACAGGGTCACAAGCAATGTGGCGCCTCAAGACATATCATCTGAAGTCAATCACACATATATCATTGAGGGAGCGCAGACAAGAAGCCAAATTGATCAATATCATTCCCAAGCCAACATGGCTCAAGAAAGTGCACTTCACGCAATGATACCAATTTCCGAAACATTTCACACCCCCAACAGTTATGATCAAGCACTGAAGAGCAACAATAGTAGCCAATGGAAGGATGCAATTGATTTCTAGTTGAAGTCTATAAATGATAAAGAAGTCTGGGAGATTGTGGAATGCCCTGCTAATGCCAGACCAATTGGTAGTACATGGGTCTTCAAAATCAAACTCAACCATAATAACAAAATTAAAAAATTCAAGGCAAGTCTGTGCGCGCAAGGGTTTTCACAGAAGTTTGGCTTTGATTACAGCAAAAACTTTGCCCCAACTTGAAGGTTAACCACATTACGCCTACTCCTAGCTCTTACTGTCACCGAGGGATGGGTATTTCACCAAATGAATGCAAAGTCTTCCTTTTGTAATGGTGTTCTGGAAGAGACAATATACATGCATATTCCTAAGGGAGTAACAATAACAGATATCCTAGAAAATCCAGTCTTGCGCCTCAAGAAGTCCCTTTATGGTCTTAAGCAGGCTTCAAGATGCTGGTATCAACTCATCAAGCGCTTCTTTTTAAACAACAACTTCACATGTAGCACAGTCAACCCGGCACTGTTCATTCACTATAATGCAGAGAAACCCTGTTTTGTCCATGTCCACGTGGAAGATTTTTCAATCTTTGGCAAGGGAATACAGTGGTTCAAAGACCTCATCTAAAAAAATTTCAAAATGGAGGACTTGGGAGAGTCACAGATAATATTGGGAATTAAAGTCATATGAAACCAAAAAGATAATTCCATTACATTGTTGCAATCAAACAAAGTCAAAGCAATCCTGAACCTCTACAAAATGACTAATTGAAAAACTATATCAACAACTATGGATACAAATACACACCTTTCTAATGCTAATGAGGATGACCATTGGTCATTTTTTGAGTCTGGACTCAACTACAGGTCAGCCATGGGCCACTTGAACTATTTCACCCAATGCACAAGGCCGGACATGGCTTTTGCTTGCAGCCAATTATCTCTCTTCCTTAAAAAACCTGGAATGAGCAATTGAAACGCATTCATACATGTCTTGCAATACCTTAAAGGGACTCCAAATTTTGGAATCAAATTTAATCCAACTGCTGGAGAGCACATGCCTCTGACTGGATATTGCAATTCAGACCATGGATCATGTCTGAAAACGTGTTGATCTACAACCGGATATGTGTTCACCTTCAATAACTGTACCATTAGCTGGAAGACTAAGAAGCAGACCACAGTATCACTGAGCACATCTGAGTCCAAAGCAAAAGCAATTTTTGAAGCTGGGCAGGAGGCTATCTGGTTGACTCACTTGCTACAAGACCTCAAAATCCCAAAGTATTGGTGTTCCTCACACTTCAAGATCTACAACAATAATCAAGGATGCATATCACTTGCTAGGAACCCACTCTATCACACTCATACTAAACATTTGGAAATTTCGCTCCATTGGATTAGAGAGCAAGTTGAAAACAACATCTTCGATATCCCATACAGGTCAACTAATATTATGCCTGCAGACATGCTCACTAAAGCTCTTAATAGAGTCAAACTCAGATCCCACCTTGCTACATTGCGCATGTCCCATGAGTTACTCAGCAAGGGAGAGTGTCGAGCTTCTACAATTGTGCTTCCTAACTCAACAACACATTGAATAAACATATTTTTTTTTCTCACACTATCTTACTACCACTTAATACCTATGTTTATAATGCATACTACATACTTTATAAATAGGTTATAGAGATAGTTTAAATAATGTGATAACAACTAAATACATATTGCTTGTCATTACTATGATATAATCATTGATTGTTATCGCAATACTATCAATAACCCACATTAATCACTGATTACGCATTACTTGTAATTCCCCATTACAATCAATCATAGGTATCTTTTATCACTCACATTGTTTCAAATGTTTTATTGATTATTAACTTATATATATTAGGTTGGCTCATCAGCATTCTCCAAATCCATCTGATCTTGTTTGTCTTATAAAAGGTTAGACTTCCAATTGAATATAGGCATGATATAACCAATTGATTGTTATTGCAATACTATGAATAACCAACATTAATCACTGATTACGTGTTACTTGTACTTCCCCATTACAATCAATCAAAGGTTGGCTCATCTGCATTTGCCAACTCCATCTGATCTTGTAACTCACAAGATCTTCTTTGTCTTATAAAAGTCTATAATACCTATTTAGTAAACTATACACAATCAATATTTTCATTTATACCCATATAAAAAAGGCAGTGTAAAAGGTTTTATATTATGATTAAAAAAATTTTAATACAAATTTTAAATGAATATATAAAGTATTTCAATTTAATGGTTTTGAGGAAAAATTAAGCAAAACAGTTCAGGATCACTACTTTCTTTTTTAGAATAAAAGTTTTGACAGGAGTAATTCACATCTGAAAGTTTGAACATAATTCTTAATTAATATATATGGGACAAGTACTTATCAATGATTTACTACAAATATGATAATCAAACTGATAGGTAATAAGAATATTATTTTTTAAGAAGTTTCTAAGGTTATGAAATAAAATCCATTTCATATTTCATTTAAACACAAGACTTTATAAATCTTCTTGCAATTAGTCTGATAAAATAGTAATACAAGATTAAGTATATTTTTATAAAAATTAATTTCAATAGAGAATATTTCAACACTTCAGTACATATTTAAACAAGAAAAGTAATCTTGAAATTTGAATTTTAGTTAAAATATATATTGATGAAAAAGATTATTTTTGATTTTTTAAGAAACTACCAAGTTTAACCTATGAGGCTTCACTTTAATTTAAAAATATACATCCAAAAAATAATAGTGATGTCCTGAGGGATCTATATAACTTGTACTTAAAAAAATTTGTTTTTCTTTTCAATTATTTTGAATTTAAACAGAAAATCTGAAACCTTTTCTATATATTATAGTTATATAAAATAAATTTTTAGTAAGCTTCTTAATCTATCATATAGAAAACAAATCACATCATTATAATATAAAATATACTTACAAATATTATTAATAAAGTATTTTTTCAAAATTATTCATCATTTTTATTTAGTTTCACAACTTTAAAGTATTTAATAGGGGGTGTCAAACATTATCAAACATGCCTAGACTGTTTCATTTATAAAATGCCACACAAAAATGCTTTGAAACATGGCTGATTTGGTACTTGGGGTCTCAAACATGGGTTCATATATCTCCTACTTTTGAACAATTTTCTTAACCTCAATTCAGCCCACAAGTATTCACATCCTCCCAATCAGTTGCGCATCACCTTCTTTCCATCCTAACTGATATACTCCACATCACAACTTTTCTCCCCCAGTTCATTTCCAAATAAAATTTTTCTCTTTCACACCACAGTAAGTCTATTACATTTTATTCTGCTTTTTAGAAAATTTTTCTGTTCAAATATCTATACTCACAACTTCTTATTTTTATAAAAGGCATCACAAATATCTAAAATCTTTTTTAGTTTCTCCTTTTCTTCAACAAAATTTTCTTTTTTCACTAACTTCTTTGTTTAGTGATATTTTATCATTCCTTGCCCAAAATCTACTTCTCAAAAATTTACACAAATAAAACTGTCTGACCTACAGATTGTAATTAACTGGCTGAAAATTAAATCTAATTTTGATGCCTTTTTTGGCTGTGAAAAGTCCACTCAAGTTGGCCGTCCACCCATATCAAAGTTGAGTGGCTTTAATCAAATGGAAGTGGAGTTGAAATCCAAAAATAAAGTTAAAATGGATTTGACAACAAAGAAAATGTGGGAAAGATTCAAAAACTATCAAACAAAATACAAGAAAGAAAAGATGGCTTCTTTTTCAACTGGGTTTGGACTTACCAAAGATGATGAAAAGCATGGAATCACATCTGTTTCAGAAAAACTCAACTCCATGATTCCTCTTTATGATTAAATGGATGAAATCTTTGGAAAAAGGCCCATTGTCAACCCTCCAAGGCTGTTTTTACACTTATGGGGAGATTGTTAATAAACAAAAACAAGGTTATATTTTTTACTTTTGTTTTGACTAAAGAATTTTTCTTAATTTATTTCTCTTACTCTTAAAATTTAAACTTGTTTCAGAAAAAGACCAAGCACAAATTGAAATCATGAAGTTGGAGTCTCATGAAAAAACTGCAGAATTTCAACTACTTTTGAGGAAAAGAAGTGGTTTCATTCACAATAAAAGGAAGAATAATTTTTAGAAATTGAGAAATATTGTTTAGATTTGGAGAGGGAGAAGGTTATGATTCAAAGAGAGAATGCTGAAAAATTCAAAAATAATCAATTTCAATTGGAAAATGCCCAAATTCAGTTACAAGCCAATGATTTAAAAATGATATATGTCAAAAAAAATTTTTTGGCAATACCCTCCCCTGCTATATACCATAACAAAGGGTGGGGATGACCATTTTTTTTTCTAAGTCAGAAAAAATTTAATGAAAAAAATGGCAATATCTTATCCTGTGTTTTATTGAAGTAGGGGCATAGATTGCCAAAATTTATGTTCATTGCATAAATTAGCATGTAAACAGGTCTTATAAGATAATTAACAAACCTAAATTAATGAAAATTTAAGTAAAAACGTGAGTGGAAATTGTCTTTGACCAAAGTCAATGAAATCAAACACAAATGTATACATGAACCTCATGAGAAAAACAAATTTCCTCATGATTACCATTATACAACACATGGCCAATGTCTCATTAATTTAGGTAATTAGAGTATCATATATGACTTGGAAAATTTTAATTTTTGAAATAAAAATAAAATTTGACAACCTATATTACACCCCATACTTTTTCTTTCTATTTAATGTTTTTTAGTTTAACCTCACCTTTCTCTCATAACTTATCAATCCTATTGACCAGCTCCCTATTCATTTGAAAAGAACATCGAAAGTATGTAAGTTCTTCACAGGATTTCAAGCCAGTTGGTGCTTTTGTTATCTTAAAATTGGATGAAACTTACTTAAAAGCCCTCCTCAAACTACCTGAAAGAAATAGTCCCAAAAATTACCAAAAGAGAGTCCCAAAATTTCAAGATATGAGCCCCAAATATTTCCAAAAAAAGTGTCCCAAAAGTGCCCAAATTTTTTTACAAAAGTTTTCAAAAAAGTGTCCTGAAAGTAACCTAAATCCTCCCCAAAAATTGCCAGAAATGTGCCAAAATGTTTTCAGAAAAGTGGGAAAATATTCCAAAAAAGTGCCAAAATGACTTTAAAAACACTTCAAAATGCTTTTGAAATGATTCAGAATGGTCTCCAAAGGTTTCCAAGAATTTCCAAATTGATTTAGTGAAAAAATAGACCTGAAATAGCCAAAAAAAACACCTAGAATTCACTGAGAAATGCTTGGAAAATGTTTCTCAAAAGGTTTTAACCTAGTAAAATAAAAAAAACAGGCCAAAAAACCTCAAAGTAAGTGGAAATTTCTGGGAAAAAGTTTCCAAATCATTTCCAAATGATTCCAAAGTGATTTAGCAAAGAAAAAGGCCAAAAAAGTGAAAATGCCTCAAAATGACCAAAAAACACCAAAAAGTCAATAAATCAAGAATAAAAATGATAGAGAGCCAGAAAAAAAGGAAAAAAGGGGAGTGAAAGGGAAATAAGAACAGATAAATCAACAATCATACATAAAAGATGATAAAAAAGACATTTCAATTAGCAATTAAATTTAAAAAAATGAGAAAGTGACTTACTTTTAGTGCTGTGAAGTGTGAAGTATCAGAACCAAAAATGAATGATGGAAGTTGAAATTGAAGAGAAGATGAAATATATTAGTGAGACAGAATCTTAGAAATGTTATGTGTTTGCAAATGTTATGCGATTTCAAGTCTGGGAGCTGAACCAAAACAAATGAAAATGAGAAACTGGGGAATTTCATTGGCAAAAATTATTACACAAAAAAAAAATTAAATCAGTCAAGCTAGGCTCTCAAAATGAGAGGCTGCAGCAGTTATGTCAAGTTGATGGCAGACTGAAAGTGGCATGTTATGTTAGTGAAAAGTGGTAAAGATTAAGAGTAAGTGTATGATTATGAGATTGATTAAGTTCTGGTAAGTAATATACCTTGCTCATATGAATAAGCCCCTAAGGATTAGGTGAAAAAAATCTAGGTGCTGGCGATTTTGTACCTAGTGTTGGTGTCTTTGTACCTAGTGCTGACTAATTATGATGATGAAGGGAAGTGTTTTGATGACTTGTTTGACCCAAAAGAAGACATTTTTGGGGAAAAATATGCTGTTGAAATACACCTTTCCAGGGCAGGTGTATTAAATTTTTTTATGGCAGGTTTATTACCTTTTTTGTGGTGTGTTTATGTGGTGTATTCAGTAATGTTTGAGACCCCCTAATATAAATATTTGTGATAAATAAATATACTTATGTTTACATTTAGAGGTCTTCAAGAATTTTTTTGAAAAGTGATAAATTTTCTTTCTGTTTAACTTAGCTTAAACTACAGTTGAAAACAGGTTTACATTGGAAGTTCAATCTAAGTTCTACATAAACTAAGATATATCATTTTTTTGAAAATAAATATATTCATTGCAATAAAAAAATATTAGTAAAAAAAAGCACTCATGGAGCTTGTTATGTTACTTAATAGATTATAGTAACAATATTGAGGAGCTTAAAATATTACATTTTACTAATTTTTTTAGCTTTTGCAGGTAATTATTCTGGTATGTATATTTACCATGGAGAATGAAGTCTTGAAAAATTTTGAAATATATCAAATTTTAAACTGTTATTTAAACTGTATGACTTAACTTGAATCTTTTGTACATCTCACTAAAAGAATTTAGAACTAAACTAAAATATAAAGACATTCATCTCATGAAATAAAAAAAGCATACCAGTTCAAAATCTCAATATAGTTTTTTTTCAATTTTTCAACTTGTTTTAAAAATATACATATTTTATTGGGTTTATGTCTTATGTATAGTTTTCGGAAACAATCTGTAAGATAATTTGTAAAAAATTAAAATTAAATTTCATGGCTAACTTTTACATCCTAGTGCATCTTCTATCACAAATTTCAGTATTTATTAAAATCAATTAACAAAGATTTATCTTGTTTGGATTTAGGGGTAAAAATAGAAATACAACAGAGTTACCCATTTTTTTTGAAAGTGAAAAATAAGTACTGCAAACCAACAGGGTGGACTCTATTTTTTAGCCAAACTATATAGTTCACCTCAATTTTTTTTCTGCCTCATTTTACATTTTTTTCATCTCTCCACATTCGGTTTTATTCCTTTTCATCCCTTCCTATTTTCTTCCCACATCTCTTGTTCAGATAACCATCCCAACACACTAATTGAAATATCCAGCTTTCCCAGAGTAAGTTTCAGCACTCCCGGCCTTTCCCCTCCACTCCAATTTTACTTTTCACCTCATCTTAACGCTCTTGCTTCCCTATTCATTCATCCTTACCCCTTTCCAAATTTTCCTTACTTCATCCTGCCTCTTTTTCCTCAAACCTCAATTCTCAACATTTCTTTCCCTCTTCACCCTAACGCACCCTTGTGACAATATCCCAACCCTTTTGCTTCCAATCCCACGATTCTTGCTCCCAACCCCAACCATTTCCGTTCCACATCATCTCAACCTTTTTTCTATTCACCCCACCCCTTTTTCTTACCATGTCATCCTTTTTTGTCCCTATAGATGAAAAGTGGCTGTGAAGGAGAGAAAATAAAGTGATTAGGAGTATTAGGAAGTGGAGAAGGGTAAAGAAGGGAGTATAAGAGGTGAAAAGTGGAGAAAACGAGTTAGGTGAGGTGAGGTGCAAGGGAGAGGGTTGGAGAAGGGGGGCCAAGGGGTGGTGGGGGAGATTAAAGGGGAGAGTAGCCCTACAATTAAAAATGAGAGAAAACTTGAGAGGGGAAGAGAATTCAAAGCAGAAGAGAGGGGATGAAATTAGTAGAAAGAAGAATTTTGAAATAATGTAAATAATATAAAGATATAATAATCATAGGGCATTGAAAGTTAAACATAATGAAAACAAAGATAAACTTATAAATATTGTGCACCACATTTTAGAAATATGTTTTATTCTCATAAAAATTTAACCCTTATTCTCTTGCTATAATTAAGATAACAGTAAATTAGTTTTTTGAAAAAATAGAACCCATATATTGTTTTTACTTCTAAAATTATGGCATAAAATTTAATTTTTTAATTTATGCAGTTAACTAAATTTTTTCTAACTTCAATTTTGAGAGTGATGTAACCTCCACAAATCTTTTAAAGCTTGAAAAATATACAAAAGTATATATTCATACAATGAGAAGAAATATATAGTTCTAGAAACCTTTATCGATAAACATTTGATAAAATTATAAATTTAATAAAAAAAATTTCTTGAATAAGTTTTTATAGTATCTGATAATTCCTCTATCAATTAATAGGTAAAAAAATACTATAAACACATTTAAATTGAAATTATAGTTCAATTTATATAAGAATTTTATTATTTTTAAACAATGAAGAAAATAGATGATTATTTGCAATTGTATGAATGTGCCAATTATTTTGGTAGTGGGTTTGACTTATCTGAATATTCCTGCAAAAATTCATGTAAGCCAATCCACAATATTATTTTTATAATGATCACTGGTGTCTCAATAAATTTTCAAGTTTACTTCAAATAGTGTTCAAAGTAATTTTACAGTTTCGTCATAATAGGTACATCACTCACTCAATGTATACTCAACTGGATATAAATTCAGCTTCAAGGTTGCGGACTTGCTGGAGAGTCCACCCCCCATATTGTGTGGTGTGTAAAGCTACTAAACATTTCCAATATAGCTGTTCAATTTTAAGTGGAAATTACCAATAAATACTGACAAAGTAAAAAATCATGGATCTCAAACTTATTTTTAAGTTACTTTATATAAGAATGTGGCTTTTCCAAAATGACCTCCTCTCCTACCTTCTTCATAATGTCAGGTTATCAAGTTTAACCATTTCCCAAGGATTGATCACCTTAATTTTTTAAGCAATGTAGGAAGGGAATTTATTTTAAGAAGGCTGAAAATTTTTAAGAAATAGCTATAAATGTCACTTTACTAGACTATGAGATGGTGTAATTTGATATAATGTATAGTGAGGCTGTATTGTGGGGAATACTGTTGTATAATTATAATTAATATAGAGATTATCCAAACAATAGGGGGTATTAAAGATAGAAATCTTCCATTTCAAAATTCCTATTTTTTAAACCAAATCAGCCTTTATTACTTATAAAATATGCCATATTTTCCCCAAGAAACACTTTTTTACTGAGAATTAATTTCAAGTTTGTGGATTTCTTTCACCACACAATATGGGGGGCGGACTTTCTAGCGAGTCCGCAACCTTAAACCCAAACTCACCACAGATTGAACACACATTGAGCTATTGATATAGGAACCATACAATCAGGGATGAACACCACTCAGCAGAACAGTTTTAGGTGTGTGTTCAAGTAGAGTTCAGTATGGTTTTAATATGAGTTCAGTCTGAGTTCCATCTGAGTTCAGGTTGGGGACTTGCTAGCAAGTCCACCCCCTATATTGTGTAGTGTTTTGTGTTGTGAAGTATTTTATAAATAATAATTATAAAAATTTAACTTTGCTACCCCCTAATGAAATTTACCAAATACTTCTTTGTCAGAAAATTAAGGTAAAGGGGGAATAACAGATATGAAAACAGGAGGCTTATCACCAAAATTTCTGCAGAATTTATTTCACATACTTAGTACATACTTATTACAGCTATTGATAAAAAATCTGAAGATTTATAGTCTCCTTCCTCTTCCAAAATTCTAGGTCAGCTGACCTCAACTCTTGTTTTTTTGTCAGGTGAGGGGAGATCTGGAAAACAGAGGTGTTTTTAGCATACAAAGAATAGAGAGGAAAAACTGGGTGAGTAAAGGAAAATAAATGGAATATTACATCAATGAGTAAGAGATAATTTTAACTTAACAGATTAAATGAGAAAAGGATACTGCTAATTGAATAAAGAAATTCCAGAAAGAGAAACTGATTACTTAATACAGATAAAAAACTATGTTAAAGTAAGATAAAGAAATTTTACTGAATGAGTGCTGTTCAAATGCTTATCAAGTGCTAGAATTTTTTTGTGTGAGTGATGTATGCACTCTGGACTTGCATGCAGTCCCCCCCTTATTTTTCCATGTTCACCATGGCAAAAGCAAATGTTCTTATTTTTTATTTTTGTACAAAATCCATTTTTTATTATGGGTTTTTGAAATAATTTCAAAAATTTAATTTCCTTGAAAAGATAATAATATCTCAGAAATACAGAAAACACTTTGATGAGGAATCACAGTAAAAAAGTTCAACTAGATTTCTAGTTCTTTCTTTAGTTTCTTTTCATGAAAATGTGCATGATTGAATTTATGTCACTTTACAATCTCTTTTTGAGCCTAGTCTCAACCCTTTCAACTTCCATCCCCTTAATTCTTGCATTGAATGTTTTTACTGCATTCACTATTCTCCTCCCTTTCTTAAGCCTTTTATATTTGAGGTTTCTTTTCTGTTCTTCATTCTTACCTCTCATTCACAAAATACCTTATTTTACTCTTGCTATTCATCTTTTTTTAGTTGTTTACTTACCTCTTTCCATCCCAACAGTTATTCATCACATAATACCACTTTAACTTCAATACATTCCCCTTTCAATTCCCAGAAGATTTTTTTTTACTAATATCTATTAGTTTTTTTATTGTTGAACAATTTATTTCATGTCTGTGGGTTTTATTCTTCCTTAATTAATAGCTATTTTGTTCTATAATTACTTTAGCTTCAAAGAAATCAATTGAAAAAATCCAAATATGCTTACAATATTGTAAATGTTTGATTACTAAATTAATGTTTTTTCAATATTGGCTTGTGTTTTAACCAACATAAATAGAGTGTGTATTGAAAAACAATAAAATAGTGAACAATTAAAAAGTAAATCATTTAAAAAAGGATGAAATTCAATATACGACATATTTGGTTTTCCTATTTACTAAGGGCAGAATTATGTCATTTTTGAATTAAAGGTTACAATTTTCTAAAATAAAATTTAAAATAGTTCAGTTTCTAATAACAAGGGCATTTTTTACAGTTTATAAACCCTGCTATTAATGAGTAACATTTTATTTTATATTTAATTTAAACTAAAAGGAATTCAATGTACTATACAAAGTCTACCTATAATTTAAAAATATTATAAATAGTTCAGAACCAGGGTTGAAAAATCTAAGGACCATATTTTACAAGCCAATAAAACAAATCTTTCCACTAATTTTTTTCACTTGAATATTTTATTCATTAAACTCACAATTAAAATGTATAACTAATATCTCTTTAATATTATCTTGTCCATATTCTGAAAGTTAATAATTTTTGTTTTAATTTTTTTAAAGGACAGAATTTTTAATACCAATGATGCCATGCATGTTGATAGTCCATTAGCAAGTAAATTTAGAGGGAAAAATAATCCTCCTCCTAAAAATCCTAGAATGGGTTATTTGGGTCCTGTTCCCCCTGAAAATTTTAGAGAAAATCCAGGTAAGCTCTAACCTCCCCCTCAGTCTTCATCAGATCCCCAAATTTGATAAACTGATTGCTCTTCTAATATCACAAATACAGATGATCAATGCGCACTTTGTATTTTTCAGCAGCAAGAAGAAAGTGTATGGAATGATTGGGATAGTATGTTGTTGAATCATTTTCTTGGAAACAGTGGGGAACCCACTTCTACCAACTCAACAGCCAGTACCAGTGGACATGGTGAGTAAACTTTTTCAACATGCTGTTATGTTTTAAAATAGGTTTAACAATTTTGATTTTCAAAAATTTGCAGTTAATCCCTCTCTTATAATTTGAGCTACTGATCAGCACAGAATACTTGATGCTGAGTCATTTCAAAATGACCAAGACTTGTGAATCCTTAGAAGCATAGTTATGAGGTGTGATGTACCATGGAGTTCAGATTCTATTAACTAAAATATCTATCACATTTTTAAGTTCAGTCTTGGTGGACCAATTAATGCATCTGATTTCCTATTGGCCAAACAAAAAAAGAACTTACATATTGGAAGAGCTGGCATGATTACAAACAATTTACAATTGAAACAGCATTAAAAAAGGTTCAAAACGTACTACAGGCAACTTCAGATGCTGATCTTCAATTTATTTTAAAAAATACTGCTATATTCCTATGTTTCAAAATTCATCTACCAGCTTTTATTTCAACACCTGATCCCCATCCCCAAGGAATAAAGGTATGAGCTGCTGTACCAATCTCTGTAAAAAAATATTTGGAAAGAGAGCTTCAAGAGAAAGAATTTTGTGGACTCACTTTTGATTGAAACTGTCAAAATTTTTCTGAGTCACAATGGAATCAAGTAATGGGGAGTCTAGTATCAAATAATTGTACTAAGTGGCTCTCAAAATTGAAAAATATTAATTCAGAAAAACTCAGGTTTACACCAACTATTTTCAAGAAATGGGTGGTCAACAAGGGAAAAGAGATTTTAAAGGTGGATGGTCAAAAAAGTGAGATGATTGAGGCAAGTAGAAAGGAGAATATATCAAGAGCACAGATAAAGTATTATCAAAAAAAGCTATTTATTCAAAGCATAATAACTAAAAAAAGTCCTTTACTAATTTGATTTTATTTTAGATTTCAAAAAACTTCTACGACATGGAAAGAAAAAAGTGCAATGATCAGCCAGGCTTTGTAGCACTTTTTCATGATACAAGTCTCATGTCTAATTTAGAAGAAGCCCCACCCTATCCATAATAGAAATGACATATACAAGTGGTTTCTGGATGGAGAAATCCAAACCTCAATGAAATTTCAGATAAAATGGAAAACTTGACTAAAAGGACAGCCCATTCAAATTTTTAAATGGCTTCAATGAAGAAACTTTATGATTTCTCAACTAATAAGACAGCTTCAACAGATGGTATCTTAAATGTGCCCAAATTTCTGCCAAAAAACTGCTATTTACCTGGATATTTAGAAAATTTGTGGCTTAATGAGAGGGAGTTACTTGAGGTACAAGAAGATTAAGATTTTGCCAAAGTTAATAAAGCACTAGATCAAGCAGCAGCACCTTATATTTTTCACCCCACTGGTAACTTTCAGCCTAGGAATCCCCATGACTGGTTAATTTTTATGTTTAAACTAAGATAACTTTAATTACATTAAGCTTATAATATTTATATATATGGTTATAATACTCACTACGCAATATAGGGAGTGGACTTGCTAGCAAGTCCTCAACTTGAACTCAGACTGAACTCATACTGAACCCATACTGAACTCTACTTGAACACCCACCTAAAACTGTTCTGCTGAGTGGTGTTCATCCCTGATTTTATGGCTCCTTTATCAATAGCTCAATGTTTTTTCAATCTGTGGTGAGTTTGTGTCCAAGGTTGTGTACTCACTAGCAAGTCCACCCCCCATATTGTGTGGTGACTTATATATATAATTATTACACTATTAAATGGCTTACAGTTGTTTAAATAGCTTATCCATAGCCTAATAATACTTATTAAGGTGTTAATGGAGTCATAATATACTTATCTTAAGTGATATTAAGTAATTATAGACATAAATAAGCATATATGTATACATAAACCTCATATTCAGTGAAATATATAGTTATATTATGTATATTTAGGTCTATAAGTGGGGTTTAACCTCTTAATAGCCTATAACCTTTATTTTTCTGCTTATTTTAGGTCATATGGATGTATTCAGTGGACTAACAACACCTACACAAGCATATTAACTTTTTTCAAGTGCATATATCCAGTTTGGACAACTTAATCTGATTCCTTTGATGGATTTTCACAGAATTATGGGTTAGAATATGATTACTGGGTTAATATGGATTTTTGGGGATGTTATTTGGGGCTTGGAAAGTTAATTTGGTTCCTTTATATGCTTTGGGTTTCATCATATACTCTTTGGATGAGTTATTTTACCTGTTTCTTTATGGTATCCGCTTATATCTGTTTTTTCTATTTATGGTATGGGTCTGTTTATATCATTAATTGTTATGGAGGGTCGTTAATGGAGGTGTGGGTGGTGAAACTGCTTGAAGTAGACACAATGGGGAGGTGATGGGCCCTCACAGTGCTGTAATTGCTGGGGACAGCAGTGACATCATCTGGATTGAAGGTCTGTGCACTCCAGTGGTTTTTGGTATAAGTAAAGGAGGATTTGACGGGTTATTAGACATCAATTACTTACTAAAATTCAAATAAAAACTAAAAAAAAATTATTATCATATTAAAATATACTAAAAAGCACTTATAAATTGATATTATCTTTATATAAGCTATAACTATATTTTATTTATCTATTTTCCACCACTAACACGCATAAAAATCCAAGTATTGTGAGTTTATATTGTGAATAACTATTTTATTAGTTTCCCCCTGAGGTTTAATCACTAATCAATTTATCAATAAGTAGTAGGACCATTAATATTTACTATTAAATCATACTTAGATACTAGCATACACTGACAATTGGGGGTCTTTCCTTAATTATTACTTATTATTTAGTATAAGCCTTAGGACGTGATTTTTACTCTAGTATATCTCATTAATGCCTAATATTTGGGTCTGCAGCACATTAGTGGGTTTTAATAGCTCAGTGATTGCAGAAAAGAATTATTATAATAATTGTACTAATTTTCATAATAAAAATTAGGTATTTACAGTAATAACTGCTCCTAATATAAACCCAATTTCACATGGTACTTGGTCACCAATATAACACCCAATTGAATAGGTATTTGGTTAAAGATTGGTAAGATAATTTCTTACCCTTATAAAGATCTAGTTAAATTTATTTTTTAATTTTTAACAGATTTTGTTGAATTTTGTTTATATTTTATTTAAATAAATAAAGATATAGATACGGGGTAAGCTCCAGTGCTTTTATTAGCAATTATATTGCTAATAATTTTTGTCTACTAATTACCATACAGGTTTTTCTCTTTTAGACATGAATAATAGTTATTTAAAGTCATAATGAGTGCTCCACAGGACAATGTAAGTGATAAACCTGCTTTTAATACCAGGTCTAAAGCTAAAAACATAGTTCCAAGACATCACTATGAAGGGCCAATCCCACCCACAGCCAGAAGCAAGGAGCATAGAGGAAAAGGACGCTGTGGTAGCCTAAAGTTTAGTATGGCACCTAAGTACGTAAATGGAGTTATTACGGCGTGCAAGATTGGCGTTATTATTTTATAAAAGGGTTTTAATAATTTAATTTATTTGAGTTTTAAATATGAAGAAATTGGTCACGAGCGAATGCCTACACAAAACAATTTATTTTACGGAGAAAACTTATTTTTACGGTCTGAAAAGTTTATAAGTATAAATTCGAGTCACTCAAGAACCTTGGGAAATTTTCCCAGAATTTTTACTATTTTTCTTATATTTTTAAATGAATTTTAAAGTTTTATAGAAATATTTACGTTTTCAGAAATTACATAACTTTGATGAATTTTCACGGGGTAATTAGAGCTGCGCAGACTACGAAAATTAGTTTGGAATAAAAAGAGGAAGTAGCTCTATCATGTGTAATTTTTCTAGATTTTTTATTATAGTTTTTAAGGTTCTAATTGAGTCCGAAAGTCCGGACGGACCCCGTACGGACTCCGCTTCGACTCCGTACAGGCTCCGGATTGACTCTGGGAGAGCTCTGGAGGGGAAAACTTAGGCACGTGACTAGGAATACTTAAGAGCCTCTCAAACTCGAAATTGAGGTGGGGATACTTCATACAGCTGAATCTTTAACCACCACAGTCTCATTTTTTATTACTCAACAAATTAAATAAATTGTAATACCTTTATAACTTTATATTTTATATATAACATTTTAGAAATACTACTCAACAATTTAAATCACACTTCATACAGGGTATCTTTAGAAAGGTCTTCATCACTGGGACTTGATTATTGCTGTCTCATAAAAATTTAAATTATTATAAAAACATAAAAGTCAATCTTTTCAGATCTTTCACTGGTACACCTTAATTGTTGTAATCAGTATTTCTTTCTCAACAGCCACTTTTATTTAAATCTCAATAAGCGTTAAATATTTTAGAGTTTCATTATTTTTATCAATCAGATCCAAGTAGACTGGTTAGCTTAGTGATTTAGAACTCCCATTTTGTTATTTTATTGGAAGGACGGGGTTTTCAGCTAAATCCACATATCTCCTCCGGATTCTGCTTACAGCAAGGCGACTGTAAGAGTTTACCTTACCATAGTTGGCTTCCAACATGGGGTTCGATTTCTCTAGCTTTCTTTAAAGACTTACTTGGATCAAGAACTTTCTTAGCCTGCAAGAGGCTTATTTTCTGGAACTCTAATTGGATTTTTTTTATTGGCCTGCAAGAGGCTTGTTATTTTAACGGTTGTTAACGCTTTTCTTATGTTTTGTGATGTCTTCTACTAGTGGAACTGCTGTGTTGGCTGCTGGTGTACCTGTTAGGGCATCAGTAAGGATTGTATCTTGGGTTGGGCCCAAGTTTTCTGGAGATGATTTAGAAGTATTTTTACATAGGTATGAAACTGCAGCTGCAATTAATGGTGCTTTACCTTTGAATATGGTGAAGCAAATTAGGTTCTTTATTTTGGACAGAGAGGTGAAAAAGGAGGTTATTTCTATGGATGGTTATAAAGATCAAGATTGGAGAAAGCTCAAGATGGAAATGGAAAAAAGGTGGCCAAAAGTTTATTCATTGGAGGATCTAAAGGATATAGCTAGGAAATGGGAATCAAAAGGTGGTGTAACATCTCTGCATCAGTATCATCAGTTTATGGTTGAATTTCAGGTGGTTCTGGATTATTTGTTGGAGTATGAAATTTTATTTCATGATAATGCATCAAAGTATGTTTTTTGGGATGCTATGGGGGAAAAGGTTAAGAAAGATGTTTTGATGGTGCTTATTAATGCGAATTTAATGAAGGATCTCCCAGATGGGGAAACTAGGATTCCTGGTATGGAGGTGCTAAAGAAGGCTATTTTAGAACATCTGGATACTCATAATTCTGTTGATTTGGACTCTGGAAAAGAGGTTTTTCTTGCTCAAGAGATAGAAGAGGGCGGTTTAGAAGAATTAGCTTCTGTTGAATTTTTGGAATCAGCCATTCCTGAAGATTTTGTCCAGCCTGAAGGTATTATTTTTGTTAACAATTTTGTTGGGAAAGAAGAGATTTTTGAAGATGAAGATATTTTTGTCATTAATGAAGAAATGTTGGATGATGGGGATAATTTTGTGTTGAATGATTCAAAATCGGATTTAGAGGATTTTTTGCTTCAGGTTTTGTCTTCAGAAGCAGAGACTGTCTGCAATGAAGATATGGATATGGTGGATTTGTTACAATCTCAGGGAGAGATTGTTAAGGAGGATATGGTTTTCCCTGCACTAATAAAGAGTGTAGTGGCATTTGATAATAGAGTGCATAAATTGGATGCACTCATATTTTGGAAAAGGGTTGTTTATTTTATATGTCCAATGGTAGGACAAATTATGGGGGTTTATTTTTGGGTTTTATGGAATCGGTGGATAAGCCCTTGGGGCAAAATTATAGATTATCTCCAGGGGATATCAAGAATTTAATTTCTCCGAAATGAGGATAAACTACCTAAACTGGGTTGAAATTTTCTTTTATCGTTATGCCTTCAATTTATTCAGGATTCAAATTATTATGGATGCCCTCATTTTTTGGGGTAGCAGGGGCTGATCACTCTAATGTTGTAATCTCTCCTCAGGATGAGATCCCGGATTGCAATAGGTCAGCTCACTTGGAGATAATTCAAGTGGATTCTCAATTATTTTCTGTTAATATAACTTTGGAGTGCAAATATGTTTTGGACTTTTCTATATGTTTATTGGATTTATCCTGTTTTTCTATTAAATTTAAAAATGGTGAAAAAGGCAAAATGGGCCAAATTAGGTTTGATAAAGATTGGAAGGGTATGTTTTTGGGCCTCCAGAAAGAGGGTAAACTGCGAAAAACTCATCAAAACCAAATTAAAAATCTCAGTATAATTAAAACACAAAAAAATAATTTTTGTGAAAATTCAATTCCAGTCCTCCAGCAAGAGGTTAAACTGCCAACTTTCTTTATGGGTGATTTACTGTTGGATAAGGGAAGCAAAGGTGTTGGAAATCTGTTTATAAATTAGACGAGGGAAAGGAGAAAAGGGTAAAATTTAAAAATGAAATAAAATATTTTTCTAATTTTTCTTATTCCGATTCTGGCAATGAAGAAGATTCATTTGATGAAATATGTAATGGCAATACAAAAGTAAATGTTTTACCTCAAGTTTATTTAGATGTGGACGCAGCCAAATATAAGAAGGTAGCAGATAAAGTTCAACCTATTAATGAACCGCTACCTGCTGAATTAAATCAACCCTTGAGAAGACCAAGGTTATCAAGAGATCCTTATGAAAGTCCCTTGGTAAAGAATCCGCCTGAATTTTCTGAGATGTCAAGAATCACTTTTGAGAGACTGGGTGTTGTTAATTTTGGACCTGATGGTTGGTTGTCTGGTGAAGAGATGAAGTTGTTGTTGGATGCGATGGTCAAGTGAGAGAAGGCCATTGCTTTTGTAGAAGAGGAGAGGGGTGTGTTGAAGCATTCCTATGGGGAGCCTTACAAGATTCCTGTGGTATGTCATGAACCGTGGCAGCAGAAACCGATTCCTATTCCGGCTGCATTGAAAGAAGCCTATATTGAAGTTGTCAGAAAATGGATACGCACTGGACTGTATGAGCAATCAACGTCAAGTTATTCCAGTCCGGTATTTTGTATCAAGAAACCGAATGGCAAGCTTAGAGTTGTTCATGATCTTAGGGAATTAAATAGGGTTACAATAAAGGATGCTGGGATACCGCCTAGTGCTGAGGAGTTTGTTGAAGCGTTTGCTGGAAGAGTGTGTTATGGTTTGGGAGATATTATGGGTGGATATGATGAGAGAGAGTTACATCCGGACTCAAGGCCTCTCACTAAATTTGATACGCCACTAGGACGTTTACAGTTAACAAGATTACCTCAAGGAGAAACAAATTTGGTTGCAGTTTATCAAGCTCAGATGGCTTGGATCCTTCAAGACGAAATTCCACAATATGCTGGAATCTTTATAGATGATGGAGGAATTAAGGGATCAACAACCGACTATGATAACCAGGTGTTGGAAGAGAATCCCGGGATACGCAAATTCATTTGGGGGTTTGCAATTACATTAGAAAGAATCTTGTTTCGAATTGAAGAGGCTGGTTTAACTATTTCAGGTTCAAAATTTTCATGTTGTGTTCCAGCCTTAGAAATATTAGGCCATGTGGTATGTAGAGAGGGTAGGATTATGTCCAAGAAGAAAGTTAACAAAATTCAGTCCTGGCCAAGACCCAAGAATACGACCGAAGTCAGAGGGTTTTTAGGCGTTTGCGTATATGTTAGAATGTTTATTAAGGACTTTTATTCATTGGCAGCTCCATTGAGACGGTTAATGAGAAAGGATGCAGACTGGGAGTGGGATGAAGAGTGTGAGAAGGCGTTTGTGAAGTTGAAGGAGGTTGTGGGGAAGGATTTAGTCCTGCACAAGTTGGATTATGGAAAAGAAGCTGGCAGAATTTATTTAGCAGTTGATTCAAGTCAGGTTGCAGCTGGGGCGGTTTTGTCTCAGATGGATAAAGCTGGTTACATCAGGCCAGTTAGGTATGAATCTGTAGTATTTACTGAGGTCGAATCAAGATATTCTCAACCAAAATTGGAATTATTTGGTGTGGCAAAAATACTGAAGAAACTTCAGCATATTTTGTGGGGGCAACATTTTGAGTTGCAAGTGGATGCGAAATCGTTAATCCAGATGATTAATTCCCCAAGTTTACCGAATGCACCCATGACGAGATGGGTAGCTTTTATTCATCATTTTTAGTTTGATTTAGTTCATAAGCCTGGAAAGACTTTTACTATGCCAGATGGTTTATCAAGGAGACCACCCACTGAAGAAGATTCAGACTCAGAAGAGTTCGATGAAGATATACCTATTATCAAAGCCAGCACTAAAGGAGCTGAAGACTTTCCATACCTCCCCCATGAGGTTAAACTGGCAGGACTATTGTGTTTAGATTATGGTGATGATGACCTCCACCAAGAGGATAAACTGGAAAATAGTTTTTATGTTAATAAAGGTGTTGGAAAAGGTGTAGATAAATTTGGTAGAAAGGAGGTAGAAGAAGATGTGGTGTATGTAGAGGAAGATGGATTGGTAGTGTGGGATAGTAGTAAATTAAGGAATGGTTTATATGTTGGAGAATTAGAGAATTTAAATAAAAAGGTGGATAAAGAGAAAGAGGTATTTTCAAATATGGTTTACAAAGGATCCAAAGGTTCAGAAGAAAAACGTCGACATAGCTCGATTAAAGATTTATTTAGGGGTCATCGATTATTGGCTCATTCATGTGCAGGTGATATTGGTGATATAGAAGTCCCTATTGATGTTATATTAATCGATTTTCAAGATGAAGTCTGGGGTCAGACTGGTTTTTATTTTTTGTTAGTCAAATATTTGTTGACTTTAGAGAGGCCAGAAGATTGTGAAGACGATGAATGGGTGGCTATCAAGAGGAAGTCATCTACATTTTACCTATCTGGTCGACGTTTAATGAGGAGAAGGTATCCAAATCCTCAAGTAGTTATAACTCAACAGAAGGGGAAAGAATTAGTTTTGAAATCACTGCATGAAGATCTCGGGCATAGAGGCGTTGGAGAAACGTCTAGAAGAATTTCTGGTCGATTCTGGTGGCCTGGCATGAAGATGGCTGTTAAACAGTGGGTTCAGTCATGCGAAGAATTTCAAAGACGAAGTTATTTAAGGCCAAAAGAACCTGGACGCGCGACCGGTGAATATACGCTCTTTGGGAGAGTTAGTTTAGATGCCGTTCATATAAAAGAGGGACGGTATAAATATTTAATTGTGGCCAGAGATGATTTATCTGGTTGGGTAGAGGCAGTGCCTCTTATTAATTTAACTGCCAAAAATGTGGCAGAATTTTTTTTGAATAATTGGGTATATAGGTATGGGGTGATGAAGTTGGTAACGGTAGATGGAGGTCCTGAATTTGGGACAGAGTTTAAAGAGGCCGTATTAAAAATTGGATCAAAGGTTAGGGTAGCAACCCCATATTATCCTGAAGCTGAAGGAATGGTTGAAAGAGGGCATCAAGTTATCAAGGATGCTTTAGTTAAAATGTGTGGGACAAGTGCCGAAAAGTGGAGGCACTATTTACCTTTAGTTTTATTTGCTGATCGAATCACTGCCAAAAGGACGACCGGATTTTCACCCTATGAACTTGTTTTTGGACAGAAAGCAGTTTTACCGGTTTATTTAGAAGCTTAATTATATCTTGGAGTTGACTGGGACACGGTCAAAACTACTGAAGAATTATTGTGTGCAAGAATGATGCAGCTAGAAAAGAAAGAAGAATATTTAGAAAAGGCATATTCACGGATGATGAAGATCAGAAACCAATCAGTTAGATATTGGGATGAGCGGTTGGCACATCAATTAAGGAAACCTTTGAACCCAGGTGATATGGTCTTGGTGTATAATAGGAGTTTGGAAAGTCAGTGGGGAAAGATGTTTGCAGATAGATGGAATGGACCGTATAAAATCAAGGAGCAAGTTTCCGGCGGTTCATATGTGTTAGAAGAGTTGGATGGTGTAGTATTGAAGAAGAGGGTAGCGGCCTATCAAGTGAAACGGTTCTATCCTAGAGGCACCAGGAGTGCCGAAGTCTACCTCCGCAACGAGGATAAACTATGATATCAACAAAAATTTTATTAACCTCGGCAATGAGGATAAACTATGACATTTATGAAATTTTATGGATACCTCTGCAAGGAGGATAAAATATGATATCAACAAAATTTTATTAACCTCCGCAATGAGGATAAACTATGACATTTATGAAATTATATGGATACCTCCGCAACGAGGATAAACTATGATATCTACGAAATTTTATGGATTCCTCCGCAACGAGGATAAACTATCTTCTTATTTTTATCAAAAATACTTTACTATTGTTACACTGCATATGGGCGACAAAACTGTGATGAAACATAACGAAATGCGAGAAAACCTTCTTTGAAAATTTTCAAAATTTAAAATTCTTAAAATATGGGTGAAGATAGTGTTGGAAAATTTTAAAAATTTATTGGAAGAAGTGTTCACAGGGGAACCTTCTTAATTTAATATTGGCAAGTGTGGGGGTAATTGATGGGCTGGCTGCTCTATACACAATTACCCCATAATGTTTGTTTCCAAAATTTTCCCTGTTTCTAGTTGAATCCTGGCTTTGTCTTTTAATTATAGGAATTCCACTAAGACTATAAACTGGAACAAATCAAGAGACACCGCTCTCAACGCCATATTCAAGATTCTTTTTATTTTATTTTGTTTTTGATTTTTTTATGTTAGATTGTGATTTCTTTTCTTTAATATATATTATGAATTATTGTAAAGGTGATGCTCACTGGTGGTCTCTAATCATTTTTATAAATTGGAGGGAGCCCACCCAGTGATCATCATTATAAAAATTATCTTCTAAAAACTTTCATTTATTTTCTTTTCTTTTCAATTTCTCAAAATTGTGTAACCACATCAAGTTGCACTTGGATGTGGGTATGATGTCGAGGGTACGGCTCATCAAATGGCCAGGGGGCATCTTTTAAAATTTTATTTTGAAATTTTTTTATTACTTTTTTTATCTTTCTTTTCACATTCGTTTATCTTTCTTTAAAAATTAAATTTTAACTTTTATTTCAAAACTATCTTTTCTAAAATCTTTTATTTTAAATTAAAAAAAAAAAAAAAAAAATTAAATTAAAAAATAAATAAAAATAAAATAAAAATAAAAATAAAAATAAAATAAAAATAAAAATAAAATAAATAAATAAAAATAAAATAATAAAATAAAAATAAAATTAAAATTAATTAATTAAATCAAAAATATTATTATATTTCTTAGTTTTATTTTTCAGTCTTCATTCTTTTTTAGTTTTTATTCATTTAGCTTAGACAGGAAACAGGGTCTAGGGGAACTCAAACCTATGGGATTTTACTTCAAGATATCTGTTAGTCCTCCAAGACTTTAAACTGGCTACTGTTCAAGACATTCTTTAAGGTTTTTTATACGTATTTTGGATCTGTTAGTCCTCCAAGACTTTAAACTGCCTACTGTTCAAGACGTTCTTTAAGGTTTTTTATACGAATTTTTGAGGTGTTAGTCCTCCAAGACTTTAAACTGGCTAATTTTCAAGACTGTCATTAAAGATTTTATATTGGAGCTGTTAGTCCTTCAAGACTTTAAACTGAATTTCAAGGATGTTCAAGATTTTATGGATATTTTTGGGAGACGGATTTTTTTTAATTTTTAATTTTATCAATCAAATGTTAGGTCCACCAAGACCTTAAACTGGAGTGTTATCAAATGTTAGGTCCACCAAGACCTTAAACTGGACTGTTATCAAGCTTTTGGGTCCACCATGACCTTAAACTGGATTTCTTATCGATTAAATGTTTGGTCCGCCATGACTTTAAACTGGTAGTTCATTCATTGTTTAGTCCACTATGACTTTAAACTGGAAAATTAATATCTGCAGGATAATTCAACATTCATTGGTCCACTATGACCTTAAACTGGATTTCTTATCGATCAAATGTTTGGTCCACTATGACCTTAAACTGGATTATCAAGTTTATTCAAGCTTTGGTCAAGCCTAGGCCTTACTTAGGAAAATTTCAAGTTATTTATGCACTTAAACAATCTTTGGTCCACCAAGACCATAAACTGGCAATCAATTATATGTTTGGTCCACCAAGACCATAAACTGGCAATTGATTATATGTTTGGTCCACCAAGACTTTAAACTGGAATTTCAATCTTGTTTGGATAACTCAATTCAATCTTTTAATTTATCACTGTCCACTAAGACTCTAAACTGGTTATTCAATTATTTCTGGAATTGGGTGCTGATAAGCTTTAGGAGGTTAAAATTTTAGGTGGTGATGATGCTAAGGAAAGCATAATGGTTAATTAGGTGAAATTTGTGGCGCTTTAACATGGTCTAAAGTTAATATTATTATTGGAAGCCTGGCAAAAGTATTTTATGGGTTTGCTGTATAGCAAAGTTTGAAAATTGTGATGAAGGAATCAGAAGTTAGGATGGTAGTTGGATTTTAGGGAATGATTTTTTTAGTGCCTCAGTGTTAGGCCATTTTTGGTGTGAAGCTTGGAGGACCTTATGGCGAGATTGGAATCATAGAATTCGGCTCAGTGGGGGGCCCTATGAGGTTGGAATCAGGAGTATTCGGCTCATAGGAAGATCCACTCTCTCAATGCTGTGACAAGAAGGAAGACTGGTATATGGGAGTCTGAAGGGATTCAAACCTTGCTCTCAGTAGTGGAATCATCACAAGATTTATTATTTTATGTTAAGCCAGAGAAGAAAGAAAACAACATTTATGTTGAAAGTTAAAGAAGACCAAGCAAAAACAAAATTTTATCAAGTTATACTGTTAGAAAAGATAATTTCTTTGAAATTGTTCAACATCATTATCAAAGCTTTGCATTAAAATTCTTCTTTTCATGAGGTCTTCATGGTTATTAGCTTGAGTTTCTTGAAAATAGGCCAGCATTTTTCGTTTCAACTCATTAGTAAAGTCAAGAAAAAGATAGCTATGAAAATTTGGATAATGATTGATATAGTCCGTCTTCACTCTACCAACATCATCAGTGTTGGTTATTTCGACAGCTAGAAGTTCAAATATGTTATTAAGTCATAGGTTTAGTCAATTTTGATTAAAAGTTTTTTTTAGTAAGATAATAGGGTCTTACATTTAGAGCCAGGAAACATAGTCTCAGCAAAGTTGGTTGGGGGCACTGGCATTATAGGATTAGGATCTTGTGAAGGCAAAATTAGGCCGGGATCCGCTGATGAAGATTGAACTTTTGAAGCTGTTTTTTATCTTATTCGTTTTAAGAAGACAGGAATTTTTGATCGCATTTTAGAAGTTGAGGGATCAGGGAGAGCTGCTGGTCCTAAATATACGTTTGTTTTAGAAGGAACTAATGGCCGGTTACATTTGACTTTTTTCACACGGCATAAGTCGCAAGCTGTCCTGCCAGGAAGATTAGGGTTGGACATTAAACAAGGTACCTGGTATCGAGAGCAGAGTTCACATGGAGCGACAAGTTCTTTGGAAGAAATATTGATGAAGATGAATTTTATAGTTGATTAAAGAAGATGGTGGTTGAAGGTTAAAGATGAATATTGTGTTTGACCACTTATGCAAAGTTATAAGAATGGGGACATTCTCAATTGGAGGGAGGATGTGGTAGCCTAAAGTTTAGTATGGCACCTAAGTACGTAAATGGAGCTATTAAGGCGTGCAAGATTGGCGTTATTATTTTATAAAAGGGTTTTAATAATTTAATTTATTTGAGTTCTAAATATGAAGAAATTGGTCACGAGCAAATGCCTACACAAAACAATTTATTTTACGGAGAAAACTTATTTTTACGGTCTGAAAAGTCTATAAGTATCAAGTCGAGTCACTCAAGAACCTTGGGAAATTTTCCCAGAATTTTTACTATTTTTCTTATATTTTTAAATGGATTTTAAAGTTTTATAGAAATATTTACGTTTTCAGAAATTACTTAACTTTGATGAATTTTCACGGGGTAATTAGAGCTGCGCAGACTACGAGAATTAGTTTAGAATATAAAGGGGAAGTAGCTCTATCATGTGTAATTTTTCTAGATTTTTTATTATAGTTTTTAAGTTTCTAATTGAGTCCGGAAGTCCGGACGGACCCCGTACAGACTCCGCTTCGACTCCGTACAGGCTCCGGATTGACTCTGGGAGAGCTCTGGAGGGGAAAACTTAGGCACGTGACTAGGAATACTTAAGAGCCTCTCAAACTCGAAATTGAGGGGGGGATACTTCATACAGCTGAATCTTTAACCACCACAGTCTCATTTTTTATTACTCAACAAATTAAATAAATTGTAATACCCTTATAACTTTATATTTTATATATAACATTTTAGAAATACTACTCAACAATTTAAATCACACTTCATACAGGGTATCTTTAGAAAGGTCTTCATCACTGGGACTTGATTATTGCTGTCTCATAACAATTTAAATTATTATAAAAACATAAAAGTCAATCTTTTCAGATCTTTCACTGGTACACCTTAATTGTTGTAATCAGTATTTCTTTCTCAACAGCCACTTTTATTTAAATCTCAATAAGCGTTAAATATTTTAGAGTTTCATTATTTTTATCAATCAGATCCAAGTAGACTGGTTAGCTTAGTGATTTAGAATTCCCATTTTGTTATTTTATTGGAAGGACGGGGTTTTCAGCTAAATCCACATATCTCCTCCGGATTCTGCTTACAGCAAGGCGACTGTAAGAGTTTACCTTACCATAACGCGTTATTAAAAAAGATAACTATAAAAAAGACTTCACCTCCTCTTAAGGATCAACTATCCCATCTGTCTGAACAGGTTCTGAAACTAGAGGAGTCAAGATCTTCTATACTAAAGGAGGTAGAACAACTGCAAAACAACTGAAAGGTGGGATTTCAGAAGATGAACCAAACTCTGGCAGATTTAAAGGGAGTACAGCCAAATCAGCAACCCCCTACCCAAGGAGGATCAATTTAGTCACAGGACAAGATCCTGGTAGAGAAATGGAAGTGGGATTAGTTCGATCAGCAGTGTTCAAACCACAATTGCAACAGGGATCCACCCCCTCACCAGACAACCTCAGCTCACCCTTACAGAGGAAAGAAACTGCACCAAAAGTCAGGTCTTGCTCCTATCCCTTCGTAAGTACATTTCCCTCTCAGATTTAACACAATAAAAATGATTACAATGTAGGTAATGTTATTGATGTGAAATATGTCCAGAAAATTGAGGACTTAAGACAATCAGGTTTTGATGTAGATACACCTAATTTATCTTTTTTTAATAACAATAGTACTATTTACAATAATAATACAGTTAGACCTCAGATGCCAACACTTATTAGTGAGATGAGAACTTCACAATGTAGTGAAGAATGTGAGAAGGAAGACATGGAGTATTTTAATAATAATCCAACTGTCCATAGAATTGTATCAGCATTATGGAATAGAATTACTGAGTGTGAGGAACAGACAATTAAGCTCACAAGTGAAACAATTTTTTCCTTGACATTGAATATTTCTCAATTGGAAATAAGAAATAAAAAATTGAGAATGAATACTTGGCCTTAACTCTTAAATATTATTCTTTAAGTAATAAATATAGTGACCTTTCAAACAAATTCTGTGAGTTAGAAAAACTATATGAAACACATTATTTAAAATATGAATCAAGTACTAAGTTATCTTTTGCACAAAAAATAAGAGTATTTCTGATCTGTTACAAAGATTAACTAATAAGTTTGAGATTGAAACTTCTAATCTACAAATGGATCAGGATAATCATAAGTATACACAATATAATAATAATCCTTTCATTTGCTAAAATGAATCTCAATCATTTCCATTGCCACTACAATTAAAACCATCTGGTGGAAGTTTCAATTCTGAGAAGACAAATGTAACTCACAAATCTTTAAAAGAGGAAATACAAGACCATTTATCCAGAGTGAATAAGTTATTGAATTTACCTAATATTAGTGAGATTAAATCCAATCAGAAGAACTGGCCAAAGATTGATCAATACCCAACTTATGATGGGGAAGCCAGGTCTGATTGGCAGCATTTTATTCAAAGAATTGACAATTTAAAACTCTCATATAAGTTACAAGATGAAGAAATAACATCAAAGCTGATTTCTTTATTGAAGGATTTTGCTTTATTATGGTTTGAAGCTGTATTAAGTGAGGGTAAAGATTACTCTTGGGCTGAATTGATATACCTGATTGAAAAACAATTTGGAGCTTCTAAATTCAGACCAACTCATCAAAGATTATATGAGAAAACTAGGTATAATAATTTGAATGGTGACAATCCTATGTT
Source organism: Hemileia vastatrix (assembly GCA_030280995.1). Taxonomy (NCBI): domain Eukaryota; kingdom Fungi; phylum Basidiomycota; class Pucciniomycetes; order Pucciniales; family Zaghouaniaceae; genus Hemileia; species Hemileia vastatrix. The sequence goes on from JASXTE010000017.1 coordinate 16,413,087, forward strand.
AATTTAAATGAATTTGAATAAAACATTGAAAACCCTTGAGACAAACATGGATTTTAACTTATGGAAAGATAAGATAATATATAAATTACCTTTATCTGTCAGATACATTGTTGTAGCTAGAACAATAATGGTTAATGAATACTCTGAATTTATTAATATTTTTAATGAAATATTATTGAACCATAAATATGAAGCAAGGTACACCACTTATAAACAAAATAATGAACCTGTGAAAAATAATAATTCAAAAACACTGCAGGAAAAGTAGAAAAAACCTACTGCATCTGTAGTACCTAAAAAGTATGAGACTAATACTTGTTATAAGTGTAATAAGCCTTGGGTTAAAGGTCACAAATGTGAGAAAAATATAAATATTATTGAAAATCAACATGAATATAAAAATGAAACAGAAAAAAGTAAAGATTTAAGTGATTATGACAGTAGAATCTCATATAGTGATGAAAATGAAGTCTGTATGTTGGAAGATGATTTTTCCATCTTTAAAAATCCAATATTAAGTATGGAATCAAATGAATCTTTAATAAATTTTGAGGATGCTGAAATTATTAAGGATCTACAAGCTGATAGCTTTAAAATGACACCTATTACAGTTCCAGCTATCATTTCTTGAGAAAATGTAAATATAGTATTGGACACAGGAGCTTCTGGTTCAGTTGTTTCTAAAAATACATTACAGAAAATTGATAATGATAATAAGCCAAAGCTTGAACCCCTTAATAGTAAAAGTTGGAGAGGTTTTGGATCAGTACCACACCCCATTGGTAGATACAAAGCTGCTTTTTTCTTTAAACATCAACATTGTTATGTTAGAGTAACTTTTGACTTTGTTGTAATGAATAATACTAATTTTAGTAGCTGTTTTATCATTGAAAATCACATTCTGACTTATTTTTGTGTGAAATTTAACCCTGGTAATAATAATTTTAAAATTGGCATGAATGGTAAAAGAAAATTTAAAATAAATTCTTTTAACACAGTCTTAAACATTGATTCAGTCATAGATATTCCTGGAAAAGGAAGAGAATCCAATAAGATGGAACTTCTGGAAACATAAAGTTCAAAAGCATCATTCACTACGCAATATGGGGGTGGACTTGCTAGCAAGTGCTCAACCTGAACTCTGATGGAACTCAGGTGAAACTCAGACTGAACTCTACTTGAACACCCACCTAAAACGTTTCTTCTGAGTGGTGTTAATCCCTTATCTTATGGTTCCTTTATCAATAGCTCAATGTGTGTTCAATATGTGGTGAGTTTGGGTCCAAGGTTGCAGACTAGCTAGAAGTCCACCCCCCATATTGTGTGGTGATTTGGAATACAGATAAGTGAAGCTGAGAAGACAAATATTTTGAACTTAATCAAAGCATTTCCAATGGCTTATGTACATGGTACCAATTAACTTGGCCTTGTAGAAGATCATGAGATGAATATTAGTTTAACTTGTGATATGGATAATATTCTTGCTACTCTTAAAAAGAAACCATACCCTGCTTTACCAATGCAGAGAAGAGACATAGAGGAAAATATTAAGATGTTGTTTAAGATGAACATTATTGAAAAGGTTTAAACTACACCAAAATATTGTGTGATATCACCTGTTCTAATTTCTTATGAACAAGATAAAGAAAGACTGTGCGGTGAATATAGAGCATTAAATACATTTACAGTTGATGATATTTACCCCTTTCAACAATTCCCTCCATACATGCTACCTTTAAAGGTGTTAAATACATAAGTTGCCTAGATGGAAACAAAGGGTACCATCAAAATCCTGATGAAAAGAATTCACAGGATTTTTTTTGATAACAACACATATGATAATATATAAATAGGTTCAAATGTGATTGGACTAAAAAATGCTCTGTCAGTATTTCAGAAGTTAATGGACATAACATTCCATAATTAAATTATTAAAGGATGGTTAATGGTATACATTTATGACATCATAGTGTTCTCTAACACATATGCTGAACACTTAATTTATTTAAAGAAGGTATTTCAGAAGATGGATGAAATAAAAATGACCCTTGCAATGAAAAAAGGAAAATTTGGGTTTGAGTCTTTAAAAGTTCTTGGTCATATTGTATCTGGCTTAAAAATATGTGTAGACCAAAATAAGGTGGCTTCAATCAAGAATATTTGAATTCCTCAAAATGTAAATGATTTACAATCTTTTCTTTGTATGTGTGGTTATTATAGACAATATATAAAGAACTACCAATTAATTTCTGCACCATTGACCACACTGATAAATAAATCAGAAGCTTTCATTTGGAATAATGATATACAACAGGCTTTTGATAAGTTGAAAGAATTTTTGATGACAGCACCTATCTTGGGATTACCAGATTTCCAATTACCTTATGTATTGTATACTGATTGTCAGTGTGTGCTAGTATCTAAGTATGATTTAATAGTAAATAATAATGGTCCTACTATTTATTGAAAAATTATCTAGTGATTAAACCTTAGGGGAAGACTGATAAAATAGTTATTCTCAATATAAACTCACAATACTTGGAATTTTATGCATGCTAGTGGTGGAAAATAGATAAATGAAATATTGTTATAGCTTATATAAAGATAATATCAATTTTTAAATGCTTTATAATATATTTATATATGATAATAGTTGTTTTGTAGTGTTTTTTAATGTGTATTAAGTAATTGATGTCTAATAACCCTTCAAATCCTCCCTTACTTATACCAAAATCCACTGGAGTGCACAGACCTTCAATCCAGATGATGTCACTGTTATCCCCAGAAATTACAGCACTTTGAGGGCCCATAACCTCCCCATTGTGTCTACTTCAAGCAGTTTCACCACCCACACCTCCAGTAAGGACCCTCCATCACAATTAATGATACCACAGACCCATACCATAAATATAATAAACTGATAAAAGCGGATACCATAAAGAAACAGGTAAAATAACTTATCCAAAGAGTATATAATGAAACCCAAAGCATATAAAGAGACCAAATTAACTGTCAAAGCCCACAATAACATCCCCAAGCATCCATATTAACCCAGTAATCGTATCCCAACTCATAAATCCATAAAAATTCATCCAAGGAAGCAGATTAAGTTGTCCAAACTGGATATATGCGCCTGAAATAGGTCTATATGCTTGTTTAGACGTTGTGAGTCCACTGAATACTTCAATATGACCTAAAATAACCAGAAAAATAAAGTTTATAGGCTATTAAGAGGTTAAAACCCACTTATAGACCTAAATATACATAATATAACTGCATATTTCACTGAATATGAGGTCTATGTATACATATAAGCTTATGTATGTCTATTATTACTTAATATCACTTAAGATAAGTATATTATGACTCCATTAACACCATAATAAGTACTATTAGGCTATGGATAAGCTATTTAAACTACTATAAGTCATTTAATAGTGTTATAATTATATATATATGTATTATAACCATATATATAAGTATTTTAACCTTAATTTTAATTCATAAGCTTAATGTAATTTAGGTTATTCTACTTTAAACATAAGAATTACTCAGTCCTGGAGATACCTAGGCTGACACTGATGCAAGTTTTAATGGTTTGGATGCTGCTTTACATCAAAACAGCTTATTGAAGGGAAAATGTCAGAAATAATTATTTGCTATATTCCACGTACTTTAAGAATTAGTGAATTGAAATATGGTGCTACTCAAGTTGAATTTTTTCTCTTAGACATCAAAACTCCTAATAGACATATGCTTAGATGGCAATTAGCTGTACAAGAGTACATAGTATGGATGACACTTTACACATAGAGAAGGAACTTTACACTCTAATTTAGATCTCTTATCTAGAGTACCTCTACCGAATAATGATGATAATCCTGCTTATGTTCATGAAACAGAGATTATTAACATTTATGGCATTTATATTGGAGATCTTGAGGATGAATTTATGCATTAAGTACTTGATAATTATGCTTCAGACCCTGTTTTGAGTAAACTTACTACAATATTGAATGATCTATCTAATGCGCCAGTGAGTTTTTTAATAAAAAATTACCACAAAAGTATAAGGAAGCATTGGAAAGGGGAAAAGTTTCCATTGAGGATGGTTTTATATATTACTGGAAGAAATTAAGCAATGTAATAGTAATTCCCCCTTCAATGAAGGAGTAAATGTTAAGTATATGTCATGATGGTATATTAGCAGGCCATTTTGAATTCCAGAGTAAAAAATACAGCTTGGTAGATTAACATGTCTGATGATTTTCACAAATATGTTGAGACATGTGATTCTTGGCCAAAATATAAAAGATTAACAAGCAAAAGAGCTGGCTTATTACAAAAAATTGAGAAACAAAAAGCTCAATGGGAAATAGTTAACATGGACTTTGTAACAAGTTTGCCAATAGCAGGGCATAAGAGCTATAACTTCTGCTGTGTAATTGTAGTTAGATTTACAAAAATGTGTAAATTTATTCCTACCCACAAAGAGGTTTCTACAAAGGACTTGGCTTTATTATGGTGGACACAAATGTTAAATATAGTAGGTTTCCCCAAAGCAATAGTTTCACACAGAGATCCTTAATTTACTTCTGAGTTCTGGACATCACTTTTTGATGTTTCATGGTGTCAATTAAAACTTTCTACAGCACACAATCCACAAACTGATGGGCTAGCAGAGAGAATGATACAGACCTTAGAAGATATGATAAGAATATATTGTGCTTTTATTCTTTACTTTAAAGACAATGACAAATTCACACATGATTGTGTAACCCTTATCCCAGGTTTAGAATTTGCATACAATAGTACAGTACATTCTGTCACTGGCAAAAAGCCATTTGAGTTATTGTTGGGTTATGTACCTAATACCCATGCTAAAACTCTTAATAAATTACATAGATTTGGTATCTATCCAGGTACAAAATTTTTTCTTCAGATGCATGAATTATGCAGAAAGCATGGTTAAGAATGTATAAATAAGGCATTTGAGTATGATAAGAAAAGATGGGATAAAGCCCGCAAAGAAAAAATGTTCAAAAAGGGTGATGAATTCCTTATTTATACACTACATATCAATTTAAATGGTAATGTTAAATTGAAGGATCCATTCATTGGACCATTTGTAGTAAAAAAGATGGTTGGTAACAATGCTGTTGAAGTTATTCTATATGCACCATATGATAGAAAACATCCAGTATTTCCTATTTCTCTTATAAAACCATACCATTCTAATGATACTGCTCTATTTCCAAGAAGATCAGGAAGGCATAAACAGAAACCTGAAGAAATAGTTGAAAAGGCAGAAATTGAAAAGATACATAAAAAGAGACACCTTACTAAAAAAAAGGGAGTTGAGTATGTATTAAGGCTTAAAAATAAATCAAGTGAATATGCCTAGTAGATTCCAGGATTAAAATCTCTGATCTTAAAAATCTCTTTAAAATATTCAAACCCAAATAATACTGTCTAATTCACTATATGTATCATAGAAAATTTAAAAATTATTTTTCTATTCACTCCTTACTTATTAATCAAAATGTCTTAACATATTTTTATTCTTTTTTTTGGGTGAGGGAGTGTCAGCCTAGGTATCCCCAGGACTGATTAACTTTTATTTTTAAAATAATGTAACCTTAATTACATTAAGATTATCACTTAAAATAAGGTTATAATACTTATATATATGGTTATAATACATATATATATAATTATTACACTATTATATGACTTATAGTAGTTTAAATAGCGTATCCATAGCCTAATAAATCTGAATAAGGGATTAATGGAGGCATTATATACTTATTTTAAGTGATATTAAGTAATTAAAAGCATACATAAACCTCATATTCAGTGAAATATGAAGTTATATTATGTATATTTAGGTCTATAAGTGGGTTTTGACCTCTTAATAGCCTATAACCTTTATTTTTCTGCATATTTAAGGTAATATAGACGTATCTAGTGTACTCACAACACCTACACAAGCATATACACCTTTTTCAGGTGCATATATCCAGTTTGGACAACTTATTCTGATTCCTTTGATGGATTTTCACAGAATTATGGGTTAGGATACAATTACTGGGTTAATATGGATGCTTGGGGATGTTATTGGGGGCTTAGACAGTTAATTTGGTTTCTTTATATGCTTTGGGTTTCATTATATACTCTTTGGATGAGTTATTTTACCTGTTTCTTTATGGTATCCACTTTTATCTATTTATTCTATTTATGGTATGGGTCTTTGGTATCATTAATTGTGATGGACGGTCCTTACTAGAGGTCTGGGTGTTTAAACTGCTTGAAGTAGACACCACGGGGAGGTGATGGCCATCAAAGTGCTGTAATTTCTGGGGATAGCAGTGAAATCATCTGGATTGAAGGTCTGTGCACTCCAGTGGATTTTGGTATAAGGGAGGATTTGATGGGTTATTAGACATCAATTACTTACTAAAATTTCAATAAACACTATAACACAATTATTATTGTATAAAAATATATTATAAAGCATTTATAAATTGATATTTTCTTTATATAAGCTATAACTATATTTTATTTATCTATTTTCCACCACTAGCACACATAAAAATCCAAGTATTGTGAGTTTATATTGAGAATAACTATTTTATTAGTCTTCCCCTGAGGTTTAATCACTAAATAATTTATCAATTATTAGTAGGACCATTTATATTTACTATCAAATCATACTTAGATACTAGCATACACTGACAGTAACCATGTATATAGAGTGATAGTATTCTTTTTTTTAAATAACATTATTACTCTTTTTTTAAAAAAAATTGCCTATTGATGTATAAGATAAGAGAGAGAAAAAGAATTTAAGATTATGAAAATATTTAGGATAGAAAAATAGATATATATTTTTTTAAAACTTTAAAACATGATAAAGTTTTTCATTAAATAAATTTAAATTTATTTTTTGCACAATATATGAACTTGAAATAAATTAAATTGAATTTCTTCTCAGATACTTACAACAAGATGAAATTAAAACCTAAAAAAAGAGTTGAATTAGACTCTTAATTTCAACTTATTATACATCTTTTTCAATAATTATGATGCCTTTTTTATTGGCTAAATGTCAGGAATGATTAGTATAAAAATGCTCATGTGAAAAAAAATTATGAAAGTGAACACCATCCCTGAAAAAAAAAGAAACATTATTAAAGGCACTCAATTATCTATTACCATAGATAATAAACAATATATATACAAAAGTTTAAAGCATATAAACCCTGGGAATTCTTCTTCACAAGCATCTTAACAAAAAATATTTTTTTTTTAAATTCACTTATTGCAACAATAATTGAAAATTATTAATCATTAAAAACAAAACAATCATCAATTGGTAGTTAGTTTTCATGCCTTAATAAAATTAAAGAGGTTTTAATAACATGTAATTTATAAACATACTTCAGTAGAATTTAGGTATTGTGCTATGTGTCCAGTACAATTTTGTCTGAACTTGTGCTGGACACTCTGGCCATGGACAGTCTCTTATAATTTCAAGGAAAGCTAAAAAATAGAAGCCCACATACTTAAGATAATTTATGCTATCTAAATTTTTGGGTAAAAGTGTCCAGCACAAGTTTGGCCAAACTTGTGCTGGACACATTTCAAATATGAAGTTGGTAAGGTGCATGTTTATTTAAGAGAAGTGAGGTGCTCTCATAAAAGTGTCCAGCACAAGTACAGCCAAACTTGTGCCAGACACTTTTACCCAAAAAACATTTTGATGGCATCAAATATTTTCATGTTATATACTATTTTTATTTAGTTTCCTTGAAGTAATAAGTTACTGTCTATAACCAAAGTGTCCAGAACAAGTTTGGCTAAACTTGTGCTGGAATCATTTCCAATATGAAGTTGATAAGGTGCATGTTTATTTAAGAGAAGTGAGGTGCTTCTTATAAAAGTGTCCAGCACAACTTCTGCCAAACATGTGCTGGACACTTTAGTCATGGACATTAAATTATTACTTCAAGGAAATTAAATTAAACTAGGCTATAACATGAAGATATTTGATGCCATAAAAAATATTTTCGAGTAAAGGTGTCCAGCACAAGTTTTTCCAAGCTTGTGCTGGACACATTTCCAATATGAAGTTGGTAAGGTGCAAGTTTATTTAAGAGAAGTGAGCTGTTCCTCATAAAAGTGTCCAGCACAAGTACGGCCAAACTTGTGCTGAACAATTTTACTGAAAAAACATTTTTATGGCATCAAATATCTTCATTTTATGGCCTATTTTTATTTAATTTCCTTGAAGTAATAAGTTACTGTCCATAACAAATTTTTACAGAACAACTTGGCCCAGCTTGTTCTGGACACTTTTCCAATATGAAGTTGGTAAGGTGCATGTTTATTTAAGAGAAGTGAGATGTTCCTCATAAAAGTGTCTAGCACAAGTTGGGCAAAACTTGTGCTGGGCACTTTTACCTAAAAACAATTTGATGCCATCAATTATCTGAATTATATTGGCTTTTTTTGGTTTTATTTACAATTTTTAGTCACTGGTATTGGTCAAAGTGTCCAGAACAAGTTTGGCCAAACTTGTGCTGGACATGTTTTTGAGAAACACCTCACTTCTCATAAATAAACATGAACCTTACCAACTCTATATTGGAAATTTGTCCAGCACAAGTTTGGCTGAACTTTTTCTGGACACTCTTACCCAAAAAGTTAGATAGCATAAATTATCTTCATTATGTGAGCATTTATTTTGGCTTTCCTTGAAATAATAAGAGACTGTTCATGGCCAGAGTGTCCAGCACAAGTTTGGACAAGCTTGTGCTTTACACTTTTATGACAAACACCTCCTTTAACTTAAATATACATCCATACCACCATCTTCAAATTGGAAGTGTCCAGAAAAATTGTGGCCAAACTTGTGCTGGACACTTTTACTCAAAACAGTTTGATGGAATCAATTCTCCACATATTCCTTACCATTGTCTTTTGGTAAAGAGGAAACCTTTAGCTATTTTTAGGTAATTTTGAATATATTATGAGTAGTTTATATTTCCATTTTAAGGTAAAACAGTACAATATTTTTTGCAATTACTAGTAATTTAATTCTATCAATATTTATAAGATATTGGTTATAATTTTTACAATACCTATCACCACACAATATAGGGGGCGGACTTGCTAGTGAGTCCACAACCTTGGACTCAAAATCACCACAGATTGAACACACATTGATCTATTGATAAAGGAGCCATACAATCAGGGATGAACACTACTCAGAAGAACAGTTTTAGGTGGGTGTTCAAGTATAGTTCAGTATGGGTTCAGTATGATTTCAGTCTGAGTTCCATCTGAGTTCATTTTAAGGACTTGCTAGAAAGTCTACCCCCTATATTGCCTGGTGTATTCCTAATATTCCACTTGATTTGATTATTTTTTAGTCCTTATTTAAAGGTTTTTACTATTTTATCAACCAAGTTTTACATCAATGTAAAAAATACCCTGATTAATCCTGCTATATTTTTCTTGAATGTTCTTATTCAATAATAGCTCAAGTTAGAAACATATATATTATCTATTTTTTTTTCCAACTTAGTTATCTCAGTGGAACAAATTCATCAATTACTTTTGAATGATCTTTACAGTATGAAACCTTGTACAAATCTGTAAAAACCTTTAAATAATTGTGACTATGGTACTTGGTTATTATAATTTATAATGCAATAATTTCAATTGCTTTTATACTTTATACATATTTTAAGATTCTGAAGTGTTTCTATTTCTGATTTATTATATAAATTTAACTTAAACTAAGTTTAGACTAGGTTTGTGCTGTGGGGTGCCAGTGCAGCCCAAACAAGCTCCTATCATAGATTAAATTGACTTTTTTAATAATTTTATATAATATTATTTAGTGTTACCTTTTTTTATCCTGTATTTTTAAATTATCTTTTTCCTTTTTTTTTCTCCCCCCTTTTTTATAACCCAAAAATACATCAAAATTTCAAATAATAGATCCCTTTTTCATATTGCATGAGTTTTTTATTTAAAAATTAATTTATAAAATTTAAATAAGTTAAATTTACATTCTCAACTATTTACCCTTTGCAATTTTCAAATTGCAAATTGTACATTTTCTTTGTTTGTCATACTTTGAAGCCCCCAATTTTTATGTTTAGTTACTTCCCTTTCACTATTAACCCCATTGTTATCATCAGAATATTTTCCAATATGCTCCCTAGCTTGATCCCATTGAAATGATCCCCTATCAAATACCTGCTTCTGGTAATAAATAAACCCTCTTGTTTTGTGCCACTTTTCTCAATTTGTTTATTAATCTCAATTTTACTACTATTATCTTTCGTTTAACACATTCTTCTGTGTAAGTAAAGCTTGAAAATCCCAATAGTGATATATATTTTTTATCTCTTTATTACCTTGATATAAGAATTTTTTATTTTATTCAAGTAATAAGTTATTAAAATGCCTTGTGATAAACAGACACCTCCTTTATGTAAGATCTATTACTTTATTTCTTATTTCTTCTTACACTAACTTTTATTTTCCATTAATATATTTGATATAATAGCACCAAGTAGTTATTTGACAAAATCTCATCAGCATCCTTGATTCAAATTCTTCAAACTCAAGAAATAGCCACCTGTAGGCATGTCTCCAAACCCCACTTCTCTTGTCAAAGAAAGGACCAAAATTACCCAATCTCAATATAGCTAGATACTTGAATTGACTAAAGGAAAAACTTAAGAACTACTGTCAACTTTTAGCCAGAAGCCTTTGCCATCTCATATTTCAAATTCATATAACAATGTGCTTGAACACATTGATGACCTAGAGAGATGTAAGCAGTTATTTTATATTAAATTCTTTAAACTTAGTAGGATAGATTATTGACCCTTTTTCTTCAAAACTTATACAAATTCAGCTTATGAAAAAGGTATCATTCCTCCCAATGATGTCATTATCATCAAAGAAAAAGATGATAATGAAAGAGCTGAACCTGAAGGTCATGCATCAACATTTTAAAAGGAAGATAAGACTATTATTAGATGTCCAAAAATAATGAGACTTTCTAGGGGCTATAGTCTTGTCAGTGCTACTAAAAATCCTCCTGCCAAAGATTGCTCTTACACAACATCTCAAAAATTTAGACAAAATAACCTAAATGTGTCCAAATTGTATGTCATTTCTTTCATCTGTAATATATCAAACAATTTTATATTAGTCTCTAAAGCCATCTCCAAATTGTTTACTTTTATATTTATTATTTCTTATCTTTTTCTTATCTTTTAATCCAGCTCTAAAAACCACAATCAATTCAAAACTTCAACTAATAGCAAATCTTGCTCTAATGAAGAAGAAGTAGAAGAAGAATATGATGATGATGAAATTTCAAAATATGAAGCTTCTTTAACTCAAAAATATGATGAAGCAAATTCTACTAATGAGTCTGATAAAATACCAAATGAAGAAATTTATACATCTAGCCAGCCACACAAAAATCCTTCTAGTTCAAAGAAACAGCTTCTAGTCTCCATATCCTCAAAATCTAAAATTGAAATTCCAAAAATCCTACGGTCTCTATCATCATTGATAAAAATTTTTAATCACTCCCTTCCTTATACTCCAACAATGATTGGAAACTCAAAATTAAAGAAGCAAATAGCTGAAATTCATTGATTTTTTGAAGGTAGAATTAATGGTCAAAAGGTACTTAAGGCATGGCCAGAAATCAATCAGTTATTCAAAATATGTTTGTCTTTTTCTCTCAAAAAGCCACAAGAAATTTTGCACAAATTCAATTTTATATGGAAGAAATCTGCTCATGATAAAATGCTTAAAAAAACTAATGAACTCTGTATGTATCACTTACTTGAAGTTTGTTTATTCATTTTATGATAACTAACTGTTTTGTTATTTTTTTAGCTTTGGATTTTCTCAATGTTGACACTTTGCAGATCTGGGTGGTCAATAATTTCAACTTTGAAGATTTGGAAAAAATTTGTAATGCTGAAGAACCAAACTCAAATAATCTTTCTCCATTTAAGAAGACTGATTAACCTGAATTATTGATGATACGCATGCTATCAAGACTAGTTAGCCCAAGTGCTCACCAGAGTTTTGTGTGGGAAACCCTTGTGGCATCATCTCTTTATCTCTCTTCTCAAGAGTTTGCCCTTCCTGCTGAAGAATCCAACTTCAATCCAGATGTTCCTATTGAATGTGCCCTAAATATTCTAGCACACCTTACACATCTGAAGAGCAAAGTTCCCAATATTTTCAACAGCTCAACCTCACAGTTAATTGCTGAAAATTTATCAATGACTCCTCTGTGCTGATTAAGAAACATAATCATTGATGTCATAATTTCAATAATTATTTTCATATCTAGAGAGGTTGCTTCAATTATATCTCAAGCTCAAAGCAAGAAACAGAGATGTTCAAGGAATAAAAATAAATCAACAGATATGCAGCAATTTTCCAAGTCTCATAATGATTCTATTCAGAAGATGAATAAAAAATATGCACACCATAAATATCAATCACTTACTTTTTACTTGGTTGATGGTGTTTGTGGTTTATTTCTTTCCTCACAGGACCATAGGCTTGTGTCAGCTTCAGACTATTTAGAATTCATAACACAAATTGCCCTCCTTAGAAAATACAGTGATAATAATAATCCAGGCAGTGAAAAATTGTGGAAAAAACTTAAATTTTATATCTTTAATATTATCAAACCCTTAATAGATAATTCTGGGCCTATGCCACTTAATTTTAATACTCCCACATTTAGCCATATTTCTAAAGCAATGGCAGCTGATTTTCTTGATTATTGGAATCTTATTCAGCCAAATTTTTCATTTTTCTCTATTGTTGATGTAATTAATACATAATCCTACTTCATGTATATATATCTTGTATCCTATTGCTACATTTTTTTATGTAACTCAAATTATTTATTTATGTGAGATTTATTACCAAATCTGAATAAAGATGCTCAGACTATCAACAAATATTATTTTATAAATTTCTTACACCTTTTTGCTATTCAGTAAATATTATTGCAATAATCATAACTCAAAATCATGATGAATCAAAGATTTGAAAAAAAATTAAGAATACATTATAAGTCATTTTTCTCATTACACTACATATTTCTTTACAATGGCAATACATCTTAGCATTTGTCTAAAATTTTATGATAACTATTACAAAAAATTGAAAAAGTTTTCTATAAATGCTTTTCAGCATGTTCAAAAGTAAAAAATCTTAAGTGTAATAATCTTTTGCTCACAATTCATCAAAGCTTTTTCTTAAGTGTATTTTCTTAATCTAATTTCTATAATTTCTAGGTGCATAACTATTTCAATTATACTTAGTATTCTCTATGAAAAACTCCTTGCAATAATTTTCAATGAATTTAATAATAATAACATATATATGTAGCATGATAAAATAATATCTAGACATTTAAATAATGATAAGTCATCATATTAGTATGAAATTATATTAAAGTGTCTTTGAAAAACTAGTTTAATTTTAAAAAAAATATTTTTATCAGTGTCAATTATTTTGAAAAAGAAAGTTTACTCTACATTTTGATGATCTATAATTTAGCTTGCTGTATTTTGATTCATATTTGATATTGATTATTTTTTACACTTATAGATTCATGTATAGATATCAAATTTCATTCAATAATTTGGAAAAAGAAATTTAATTCTTTCTAAGAAATCAAAAAAATAAAATAAAGCCACTAGGGTACTTCTTATTAAGAACTTATAAATATTATTTCTATAAATATTAAAACAAATTCTTTTTAGATTTCCATCCTTCTTGTTCATCCTTAAATGTCAATAATAATTTATTGAAATGTTTTTTTCCTCTAAAATTTCATATGAATTAAATTCTACTTACATCTACCTGAACAGATCAAGGTCAAAAAAAATGTATCTACAATCTTTTTCTAGGTTTTTAAGATTCATTCAACTCCAAGAAAAAAGAAATATCCATCCACAACTCTTAAAATTAATTCAGTGGATAAATATTCAAACACTTTACAAAAGAATTCAATTTGATTGTGTTATATTTATTTTTAAATATATTGAGGTCCACTCTCTCACAAAAGTAAAAGCCCTTTAATAATTATTAATATTTTATTATAATATAATAAAATTTACTTAAAAATGATGTAGTAGTTTCTATTTTACATACTTTGTTTTATGAATTTTTTAAAAAAATTCAATTAGATATATAGAAATATCATCATATAATTCAGCTTTTGGAATTCTGCACCTGAATTAAAGATAGATGATGAAGGCTAAGTCAATATCTACAATGAAATTTAAATTCATATTAATTAAATATTCCTCTTCTAAAAGGAAAGTTTTAAAACTTGAATTTATTTTTATTGGAGATCTAAATTGATTGATAGATTCATTATTCTTAATATATCTCATATCCTTTTATTGATTTTTTCAATTCTACTTTTGCAGTTATATACTTCACTAAAGTATAATCATATGATGAAAAATATTCAATTTATGAAAAAAAAATAACAAGTCACACTAGGGTACAAATTTTATTAAATTTAAGATTAAAAAATGCCACTAAATTAATTCAAGTTAGATATGAAAGTAAATAATGAATGAATCAAAGAAAAAAATTAATATTTAACTTTCCATTAATTTATTTTTTATTTTTATTTTTACTTAAATTAAAATAAAATAATACATGGTATTGCTTTACTTATTAATAAGAAAAAACTTGTTTCAAAAATTAGCAAATTTTTAAGTTTTGTAAAAATAATATTTATTGTACAGATCTATTTATGATGATGCATATTTTTAGTTTCCATTTTCAATAATTAAGCAAGTTACAAAGCTATATTTATTTCTTATATTTTATTATATTTGATTTTATTTTACTTGTAGCAATGAAAATTTTTTATTGTATTATTATTTTTTAATTTTTACATCAATTTTTCTTGATACTTTTATTGTTTTAGGTTTTTCACTAGATTATACATAACTGTCAGCTTCTTTAAAAATTTTATGGAAGTGTGTAAATATATCTTTCTACCACTAAACTGAAACTATACCTGTACAATACAATCACATTTTTTTCTATCACTAATTAATGGTCTTTTATTTTTTTATTAACATTTATATAATAATTGTTTTCTGTATTTAAATTTTCAATGTCTTTAGTAACATTAAATATATAGTAATTCACTAACTTTTTATTTTTTTGTTAAATCAGTCTTTTCATTGTACTTAGATAGTTTCATGATAAGAAATTTACATCTTTCTAATTCTTCATTTATATCTAATTACTAAGAAATATCTATTTTGAACTCTTGGAGCTTTTTAAATTTATTGAAAATTCTTGTACTAAATTGAATAGAAGAGCCAAGGCAAGTGAATCCCCCAATTTCATAACATCATGAAGTGAAATTATTAAAGTTTGCTGGTCATAGAATCACTTTGATGCCATTAGTGGCCTCCATGTCTACTTTGCAAACTATTTCAGGGAAATGAAGCTCTGCACCTTCTTGACACCATTGATTTGAGTCATAAGATTTATGAAGAGAATTTTTCTCAGTTTCTTTAGGCATGAAAAGTCAAAATGTATACTTGCTACCATCGGAGTCACAGTGAGCACTATTTGAAAACCTGTTTCCATTTGAGCCTGTTGTCCAAGTAAAATTTCCAGCAAATGGTTCCATTTCTTGATCATTAAAATTTTCTCCAAATGCAGGAATCCCAAGCTTTTGATAGAGCTTTACTGCTTCTTAATACTTAACATTAGATATATTTTAATAAAAAAATTTTAAGAATAACTCTATTTGCTTCATGCAACAATCATACTCTGCCAAATCTAAGTGCTTAGAAGCATAATGACCTAAAAAAGTAATTAAAATAATAGAAGATTGAAATTTTTCATAAATAAAACTATATAATACTTACGAATTAATAGAGACTTTTTCCTATCTAAACACCAACCAGAAACAAAGATATTACCAAATCCACCACCATTTTTGTGAGCTTTATTTTACAAAACTCAATTTTCACAATACAAAAGTCTTCGATGCACTGAATTGTTGCTTCAAGCATGTTTCATCGAATGAGATCTTCAATAGAAAATTTTTTCACTATCACACTTGGAATTGAGGAGCAGATTGGATGGAAAATATAACAGCTAGAATTAGAAATCAATTACCATTCTGGATTAACTAAATTTTTTACAAAACTCCTAGAAATATATTTTTCCATCTTTCCATCTGTCTCAATACCGTAATTTTCAACCATAAGTAATTCATTCTTGATTTTTTTGCATGCTTGTTGTTTGATTTTTTTCCTTGGTGGTGATTTTTTTTTTATAAACACACTTTGTGAATCCTGCATCTTGTAGTGTAGTGGATAAAAAATTAATTTAATTCAAAAATAAATTAATAAAAAGTGAAAAAAATGCAATGGTTAAGAATAAGGCCTATAAAGATAATCATTATATTCTTAATATTAAATAAAAAATCATATCCAACATGCATGTAGCAAACATGAGTATTAGTTGAATTTAAAATATTAATCAAGTATTTGGAATTAAAGCTTCATTTTATTTCTTACAAGTATAGTATTCTGTCGTATGTGTTGTGCACACAAGATTCAACTATACCCTAAACATAAACAATTAAATGTGAATCTTAAATCCAATGCCCAATTATTGTGATAAATACAGCAATAATACATAAGTATGTGTTGATGCTTTATTTAATTTTTCTCCAAATATCAATACTATATCAAACTGCCAGATATCCATAATTTATGATGTTGAAAGGTATAGTTTCTTTTAAAAAGAATCAACTATACCTCTACCATTAATAGAATTACAGGAGGCCAATACAATAAATTATTGATATGTAAAAAAATTGATCCCATACACAGGTGGATAATATGATATTTTATTTTATTTAATTATTTAATATATAATGATTGAGAATAATAAAAAGTTTAAAAATGAAATAGTGAAAAAAAGATATTCTTACTTGTAATTTAAAAAAAATCCTTTGGTAGGAGTTGATTGATAGATAAATTGAAAACTTATCTTTTAATTATAGTTTTTAGGAATAGATTATTGTAGAAAAATAAGTATCATTTTTATTGAATGAAAAAAACAAAAAGAGAAAGAGGAACCAATATAAATTTTGGATGCTAACCAAAAATTAGCTTTTCAATTATACTATGAAAAGTTAGAGATCAAGCTGCCAAGAGTTAAAAACAATCATCAGTTCTATTTTTTTTATTTTTGAAGAGATTAAAAAGGGAGTTAAAATACCAAAAATCCAATTTAGTAATTTGTAAACAAGTTACTTTGGTGAAAAACCTAATTATTGAGAAAAATGGATTCCTTAAACGTTGAACTTACATTTAAAGTGAAATTAATATTTTTTCTTAAGAAACAAGTATAGGGGACAAAACAAAATAAAAAAATTCTTAAGTTAAACAGATGTAAAGCTAACTATAATAGCCTGTCTCTTGTAAGTGGAAGGAGAGAAGTAGAAAATTTGTCACTTGGATAAAAATTTGCTTACATTTACGCATATAGAAACATGCAAGTTACTGAAGCCCATTGCAGGGTATGCAGTTACTTGCATAAGAAATATATTCAACATGATTTTACACAGCAATATATTGTACAAATGATGACAAAACATTTTTGCATGCTTTTAATTAAAACTTGCATATTGTTTTTACAGCTTATTTTTATAGGGTTTCACAAAGTATAATTTGAGGAACCAAAGCCTTAGATAGTTGCACACAGATGCAATTACTATTTATTTTTCAAATTCAATCCACTTATCTATATCATTTGCTCACATGAGGTGGGAAAACTCACCTTCAGCTGTTATGGACACATTATTTACCACTTATTATATTTGTTGCCACTAAGTTGAAATTTGGCTACAAAAGAATTAACAACCAAGCGTATATTTCTGAAAACCAATCTGAACAGAAAATCAGTATCATTATTTTTTAAACATGTCAAAACTGGGTATATAAGTTTTTGGCATTTAAAAATATCCAATACCACTTTTTCTGGCTTTTGTTTTTCATTATGCACATATATATTTCACAAGGTCAAAAAATTAATGCCAAACGGCATGTAAAAGAGTAGGACAAGTTTCAATATCTCAACTCTCATATTATTTCTTATTAATTTAAACCAGCCCGGAGAGCCTAGATGGTGGTTTATTCTTTATAGTAGCCAATGTTTCTCTAAGCAAAATTGGCTGCTTGAATCTCACCTTAAAACCTCCCAGCCAGTGTTATCTGTCTGGGAGATGAAAAACAAATATATTGCAACCAAAGTCGCTTGTAGTGACTTTTGTTGCTTTAAAAAAACTTACAGCCAGTTTTAAACTGGCTGCAAGTCATTAATATAAAAGAAAGTGAGCTAAGTTGCTGCATGCAGCTTTTCTTGCTTTTAAACACAACTTGCAGGTAGTTTTATACTTCCTGCAAGATTTATTATTAAGTTGACCAAAGCCACTTTTAGTGGCTTTGGTTTTTTATGTTTCAATAAACGTTGCAAGCTTAAAGCTGGTAGCAAAATCTTATTTTTAATTTTCAAACCTGAGCCACTCCCTGTGGCTCAGGAGGTTTTCTTTATGAATTAATATATTACTACCTGCAAGGCTCCCCCTGGCTGGTAGTATATGTTTTATGCAGCCAATTTTACATTAAGAAAATTGGCTACTTAAGCCTTGCCTATAACCTCCCATACAGTGTTATCTGGCTGGGAGATAAAAAAATATCTGCTACCAAAGTTGCTACAAGTGACTTTGGTTGCTTTAAAAAGATACCTGCAGCCAGTTTTGAAATGGCTGCAAGTCAATAATATTTAAAAAAAGCGTGCAAAGTTTCTGCATGCAACTTTGCTTGCTTTTAAAGATATTATCTAGCAGGAAGTTTTAAACTGCCTGTAGGATGTATTATTGAAATTACAAAAGCCAATAAATGTGGCTTTGGTCATTTTTTATTTATTTATTATTAAACGCAGCCAGCTTAAAGCTGGATGTTTAAAAAAAATTTCATACCTGAGCCACTTCCTGTGGCTTGGGTTATTTTTTTATGCATTATCAAATTACTACCAGCAAAGCTCCCTCTTTCTTGAAGTGTTATCTGAAATTTTAAATCTTGAAAAAAAGATTAGAGGAAATATAAAATGCATATTCTTTGATATATTTAGAATTATGAGTGGTAGAGGATTGATGAAGGTATTAATGGCTCAGAAATAAAATGGGCCATTTCTGGTAAGGAGAGTTCTAGAATAATAGATATTTTCTATAGAAATGATATGGGATGGAGTACATTAGTGGGTCTCAAACTGGATCATATATGCCACATAAACACACCACAAAAAAAGTACCAAACTTGCCATCAGAAAATGAAATACACCTGCCCTGGATAGGTTTATTTTGATGGTGTTTTTGACCTCAAACACACCTTCTTTTTGTCAAAAAAAGCCATCAAAATACTTCTTTCCTTCATCTTGATTTGTCAGCACTAGTTACAGACACGCCATCTCCTTAGATTTTTTCACCTAATTCTTAAGGGCTTATTATTCAACATGTGAAAAAAGTTACTTCCCACCACTTAAGCATCCCCTTAATCATACACTCACCCTTGGTCTTCATCACCATTCACTAACATGCCTCTTTCAGTCCATTTTCAACTAGAAATCACTGCTAAAATTCTAGCCCTGGATCTATTTGTTAACTCTGATACCAACTCTAATGCTGAACTTGACCTGGATTACATGTGTGATATGCTGGAGAATTGCTACTCATATTCCAGAACACCTTCCATACAACACCAACCACAATTTAACCTTGAGGGTCTTTACAACATTCCTGAAATTAGCTTTAAACAGATATTTTCACAACCTTGCCTGGATTTCTCAGTTTATTTGAATTGATAAAAGATCACACAATTTTCAGAAATGATTCTTGTTGTCCACAAAGAGATCCTGCTATTCAAATCTGTGTTGCACTTTGTCATTATAGTTCAAATTGAAATGGTGCCACATTAACCCATCTTGAAAACCTCTTCCAGATCAGAGATGGAAATAAATATTTTTATTGTAAGACAATGCCTTGAATCTCTCTTATATACATTGCATGCTTCTACTCTTGCTATTTTTGAGGATTTCAGTTTATTAAATGTTTTTTATTTAAATTATAAGTAATGTTCTTCTCTATATCTACATGACTGAAATTCATTCTGGATTTTTATTTATAATTTGATTAAATATGGTTTTTCAACAGCTTCATTAACCAACCATTATGCACAAGATACATAAATTCACAAATTTTATTTTTCTAAAGCTAGAAATTTGGTAATACCCTCCCCTGAATCTTACTATATTAGGGGGTGGGAATTGCATTTTTTTAATGTAAAAAAAATTTTTATGTCTGGAATAAAATTATTTATGTCAGAAAAAAAAACGGCAATACCTCCCCCTGAAATTTACTGTGGGAGGGGTTAAAGATTACCAAATTTTCATTTTAATTTGATAAATTCTTAAATAAATCAATCAAAAAAGATAATCAACCAAGTAAAAGTAATGGGATTCACAATACCACCTGCCAATGGTTTTATAAATGACCAAAGCCAAAAAAATAATATGACATGCATTGTATATAGAATTCATCCATTCAATACAAATTAATGATTAAATGAACATATTTATACAGCAGCAAGGCTTGATTTCACAAAAGTTTTACTTGATTGATTATCTTTAATAATTGATAATTTAAAAATTTATGAAATAAAAATAAAAAAATGGAAAATCTTCTAATTACCATATTTAGAGCCCCTCCCTAAAAATTTACAAGAAATCAACCCTTCACCCCTTTCTTTACATACCTGGTTTATCAGAATTTGGTTGATCTGGAATGAAAAACCAAAATGAGTAAGCATTTAACAAGATTCCAAAAAAATGAGTAAAACTTTTACAAGATTCCAAACCAGGAGTTTCCTTGGTAGTTTGATGATTATTTCTTGGATTTTTGATTGATGATTATCCTGAGAAGAGTTCCAAATAGATTTGATGATACCATTTCCTGAAAAAATCCAAAACATCAATAAATCAGGGGGAAAATGATTTATAAAGAAGAAAAATTGAGGAAACAAATTATAAAAAAAAGTTGAAGAATTGACATACCTTGGGAGTGGTACAATGAAAAGTATCAGAGAAAATATGCTTATTATGGAATATCAAAATTCAAAAATGTAAATTAGTTTACATAAGACTCAACTTTATAAGTAGATATCTCAAAAATTTCTGAGCCAAAATAGACTCTTCTTTCTGGAAATGAAATTCATGCATCTAGAGAACCTGTAATTAAAATAATCTGATATTTGAATGAGCCAAAACTCAGCAAATGTTAATACTCATCCTCATAAAAAAAATCACAAAATAGGAAGTACTCATCCAAAATGGATATTTTGCTGATAAAATCAGATTAAAAAGCCTGAAGTATGATTTTAAATAGATTGCATAAGCCCTATATGCATATTATGCAACATTGAACTTAAAAATGAAAATTGGTCTATGAAACAAGACTCAACTTTGGAAGCAGATATCTCAGCAACCACTGGACCAAATTCAACAATTTTTGCTGGAAATATAAGCCATGCTTCTGGAGAGTCTTCAACAAAAGGGTATTTCATTTAAATAACCCTAACCCTATTTCTGACTTATTATTTTGACTTAAAAGAAAATCAAAAAAGTATTATAAAAATTAAAGCCAGGGATTATCAATGGGCTAAAAAGATCTATTTTAGCTACCTATGTTATTTATAAGTATTATATTTGTTCCAGAGTAAGACCTACTTGAGAAGATTAAAATAAAGTTTACGGAAGTTCAAGCCAAGTGGATGATAAATTTCTCAACAACCAGTGAGCCAAATCAGATGTTGCTTGGTGGATATGAGAGCCAGGCTTCTGGAGAACCTTCTTAAAAAAGGAAATGTGATTTGAGAAAACAATAAAAAACACAAATTCAGAAAAAGAACATCAGTTAAAATTGAAAAAAAATATTGTGGGAGAATGACTTACCTGATGAGATGTCTTCAAAGATGTAAAAGGACCAGATAGAAGTTCAGGAAGTGATGGATAAAAGAAATAGAAGAAGAGTTAAGGAAGTGAGAGAAGATGGGTAAAAGTATATGAGAGATCATTGAAAAACAGAAATAATGAAAAATTATGCAATTTTTAAAAATATGTAACTTCATGTTGAGATGATGAATCAAAATGAATAAGGAAGGTAAAAAATATGCTTTCAGTGAAAATTCAAAATAAAAGTCAATACGCAAAAATAAAATAACAAACCCAAGTAGAAAGTACATGCAACTTGATCATTTTGAGAGCATTAAAAAAGAATTTAAAAGGGTTGTGTTGAAAATTTTGTAGTGTGATTAGCATGATGACTGAGTTTTGAGGATAGAAACTTGATCAGGAATTGTTGATAAAGAAAGGAATGAAAAGTGTTAGCAATTTTGTAGTGTTCCTGGAATGATGACTAAGCTTTGAGGATATAAATTTATTCAAGAATTTTTGATAAAGAAAGTAATGAAAAGCTCAAAATTTACTGTGGCACCATGAGTAAAAATTTGTATCAAAAAATTGGGAGGGGAAAGATGTGATGTGTGGTGAATTGGGAGGATCTTTATATTGGTGGGCTGAGCTGTGGTTTGAAAATTTGCACTAAAGTAGGATGTATTTGACCCCATGTTTGAGATTTCAGGTTTAAAATCAGCCATGTTTCATGGTGTGTTTATGAGGTGGTTTTCAAATAAAATCTGCCAGGCATATTTTTTCAATTTTGAGAACTCCTATTAAAAAGTAGATGGGCAGAGGAGGAGGAAGAGATCCTTAAAAAGATGAATAAAATATTACTTTCAAAAAATTTTACAGATAAATATTAAATTGAAATTAATTTTGTAAATATTTTTGTCATTATATTGGTTTCCACTTTTAAATGCAGTTACTATATCACATGTACTCATACCAAAACTTGAGAAAGTGATTTATATAAGCATTAAATATTTAAATAGGAATACTTGAATATTAATTTCCATAACAACCTTTCAAGTTATACACTTTAAGGACTATTTTTATTTTTATTTAAATATAAATCTTTTTTTAATTGAGTAACTGAATATTTTATTCTCAGTAGCCTGTAGATCTTATATTCTAGGTAAAAGAAAAAAATTATACAAAATTTAGTTTTACAAAGACTTAATAGATTTGAAGTTAGAAGTGACTATATTATTTTTAAAATTTGAAAAAAGGAATTGCATTAGTTTTTTCAATCCCTATAGTTATTAATATTTTTGATCAAAAAATTAGCATAATTTATATATTGTTGCAATTATGTAGTAAAAGATATCATTATTGTAAACTAAATTTACTTTCATAATTTTATGGTTTATTTTTTAAATGCAAAGTAATGCTTAGTTATGTTAAGGAATAATTTTCATCCTCTAAATTGATAAGCATATTAGATATTCAAAAGTTTATGTTGGATCAATATGTGCTCACAATACGTGGGAAAGTGGTGTGGCAGGCTTTCCTGTGATAACCAATTAAAAGCCAAAAACTGGGCTTAAAATTCACAAAGCACCAATCTCAGTGTGCTGCTACATCAAAAATTTCCTGCAATAATGCCAAGTGTTGCTGCACACCCCTTTAACTTTGGTATGCTCATTTCTTTCATATTTTTTATGTCTCTCATTTTTGCACAGTAAAACTAGGTATTAAAAGGAAAAATACAGTAATACATTTTTTTCATTTCCATTCAGATTTTTAGCTAAATAAGTAATAATTAAAAATTACAAAATATTTACAGAAAAAAAATTCAATCACCCAGAAACATATTTTTAATTAGTGTTTTCTCAGCTCCCCCTATATAATCATATTTTTTTTTAGTGGAGGTGGGCAGGTGGTGGTGGGCAGGTGGTGGTGGGCAGGTGGTGGTGGGCAGGTGGTGGTGGGCAGGTGGTGGTGGGCAGGTGGTGGTGGGCAGGTGGTGGTGGGCAGGTGGTGGTGGGCAGGTGGTGGTGGGCAGGTGGTGGTGGGCAGGTGGTGGTGGGCAGGTGGTGGTGGGAAGGTGGTGGTGGGCAGGTGGTGGTGGGCAGGTGGTGGTGGGCAGGTGGTGGTGGGCAGGTGGTGGTGGGCAGGTGGTGGTGGGCAGGTGGTGGTGGGCAGGTGGTGGTGGGCAGGTGGTGGTGGGCAGGTGGTGGTGGGCAGGTGGTGGTGGGCAGGTGGTGGTGGGCAGGTGGTGGTGGGCAGGTGGTGGTGGGCAGGTGGTGGTGGGCAGGTGGTGGTGGGCAGGTGGTGGTGGGCAGGTGGTGGTGGGCAGGTGGTGGTGGGCAGGTGGTGGTGGGCAGGTGGTGGTGGGCAGGTGGTGGTGGGCAGGTGGTGGTGGGCAGGTGGTGGTGGGCAGGTGGTGGTGGACAGGTGGTGGTGGGAAGGTGAGTGGTGGGAAGGGTAAGGGCTAACAATCAAAAAAAAATAGTTTTAAAAAAATAGAAAATGTTGAGCAATGAAAAAAGGAAAAATAAAGAAACAATAAATAAATCATTATTAAAGGCAAAGAAGCGTGCAGAAACAACATTTTCTGTCTCTGGCCATTTGGAATCTTGAAAGTTGCATTCTCTGTGCTGTGAAATGCCTTAGTCTGGTTGTCACAAGACAGTTTGCAACATTTTTTTCCATGTAGTGTCAATGTGTGCTCAGTGAAGGATAAAATCATGGTTATACTCAATCAACTTATGCATAACTTGAGATCAATTGATGTTCATTTTTGGAACAATCTGAAAACAAATTTAAATCTATCATTAATTTACTTATGTTTATAAAGTATTCATAAACCTGGTATAGTGAAGGGAGACTCTGAATTTCAGGAGAGGGGATTGCTAGCAATTCACCCCTAGATTTCCCCTGGTGATAAATGGTGTGGAGCACATCTCTCAAGAATGCAGAAAAAGTCTCAGGAACGCAAAAGATTACTCAGCTCTCAGGAAGCGCAAAAATGGGGTTTCTAAGAAGGATGTTACCAGAAGTGCAACTAAGGGGTTTTAAAAATCACAGGAAGGGTAGACTCTCCACACACACTTTTTTAGGGGAAGTATGGATATACTATCTGTGGAAATCAGAGAAAAAAAGAAGTGTATAACAGATTATAAGAAAAGAGTATGATATGTTCTTGAGGAAGCCATGACCAGCACTAGAAGCATAATATGGATAAAGTGACAGTGTCAAGAAAGGGTAGAGGTTTCACACTTAGATAGAAAAAATCAAAGCTAGAAGAACAAGAAATTATTTAGCTGTGCCAAGGGTTTCACAATTAGTGGATACCCACACTAAAAGCACATGTTTTTATAATAGGTATGGGAGGCAGTACAGTACCTATTATGTAGTTACTAATCTCTAGAAGTATAGGGTATATACAGAAAGGTGAAGCATCAGTTTCTAGTAGTAGTCTTACAGTATTGTTTCAAGTGCTATTAGAACCAGGTTTTATGCTAACAAATTTACTTAGATTATTGAGATACTTGGTTACAGTTTGATATTCTTGTAGCGGCACTAAACTTGTGTAGAAGAACCAGTAGGGGAAGGAAGAATTGGAGAAGGGTTCTAGACATACTACAGGGAATATAAAAGAGAGCTCACTTTTAAAAACAATGTATGTACAATAGTAATAAACAGTATGTAAAATAATATATAGAGGAGTGCAGTAATATAGAGTAATATAGAACAGTACAGTAGTAAAAATTGATAGAAAGAGATAAAGATATGTAGATAATATTTTTTTGTGCATAAGCAGGTGTACATACCAAAAATAGCACTGCAGATTTATTTTATTGCTACAGTAAGAATAGAATTAGATAGAGAACTTCAGAGAGGGAGTGACTTAAAATACTAGCGCTTACTGAGAATAGATATATCCAACAGATAGATTACTTATTTATAAATATATTTACCTCTTTCTTTAAAAAGATCTCTAAATCATTCTACTCTTTCCTTCTCTATATATATACATATAACCACACTTACAATACGTGATTTCATGGTCTTTTTCTTTTAGAGTGGCAGGTGATACTTTTTTTAAATTAGATTTAGAAAGGAGAACCAAATCATCTTTGATTTTGTCTATAGCTTAGTATTTTAGAACTTTCTTTCTACAATTGCTGTCCCAACAGTGGCATCCAGATTGTATGTATGGTTATTTTTCAGTGTTTTTTCAAGAGGCCATAATCTAGATGGAGCTTCAAGGAGTATCTTTAGGGTCTACAACAATTGGATCAAGCTATTATCAGATGATAGTGTAGGGCTGTATTAGAGAATATAGTCAGTATAAGCATTTAGTAATTATTTGCTTTTTTTATTTAGTAGTAAAAGGTAGTATGGAAATTATAGCTACTACTTCTAAATTCAAACAGGAGAGGGTGAAATCACCTAACTCAACAGCATTGTTATCACCAAGGGTTTTGAACACTATTAGGTGCAAGGATGAAAGTTTGTGAGTTACTGGAATCAACACTAATAAGTTTTTAAGGAGGTTTGAACAAGCAGCTGAGGTTCATAGAGCCTCAGATTATGATATGGTGCATCAAGTGTTATTTTTTGTTGAAAATGATTGTAGAGACAATCTAGAGGAGCTGGATGGTCATTAGACACATAATTGGATAGGGCTAGAGGCACAAATGTTGAAGAGATGGCCTAAATTTACTGTGGAAACAAGTTATACAATTAAGGACCTAGATATTTTGGTAAACAAGGCTAAAGCAAAAGGGGGTATCAGAGAACCTAAAGATTTCAAAAAATTTTGAAAGGAGGTTGATCAAGTAGTAGATTATTTGGTCAGTAATGAGGATTTTAGTGACACTAGTGTGTCATTACCTTGGTTTTGTGAGGCATTAGAGCCTGAGGTTGAAGACTGGTTGAAGAGGTGCCTTGACAACAAAGGAAAGTTGGTTAGGAAGAAGAACAGGGATTATATGTACCCAGGATTGGAGGCAGTGGAAAAAGAAGTGGATGCTGAAATGAAGCTATCTTGGGTATATTGCTGAGCAGCTAGGGTTTCTTTAGAGGATGTAGAGGTGATAGAGGTTTTGTCTAGTACTAGGTCACCTTCCTCAATGCCAAGCCCAAAAGCAAATATGGAATCACAGGATTCAAGATCAGTAATTTCCAGGATCTTGAAATTAGAGAGCAAGTTTAGTGAAGCGGCTAAACCCAAGCCTAGATTTACTCCTCAACAATCCTGTTTCTCTTTGATGGTATGCTATTACTGTAATAAAGAAGATCATAGGAGGATGAGGTGTGATGGGCTTCAGAAGGATAAAGAAGATAGGTTTTTTTGAAGATGGTACTGGGCTAATGTTGGAGGACAGCACAAAATTTGTGATGGATAAGGATTGAGGGATGCAAGCTAAAGTCATTGATCATATTAATAAAAAATCTATGGAAGTCAAGTCTAGTAAAGGTAAGGAACCTGAAGCAAAGGAAAAAAAGTCAAAGTCAGTTAATTTTGGAGTAACCTGTGTGGTATTGGATTTTAAGGTTAAAGAGGGAGCAGTTGCAGCACGTTTGGAAATTTTTTCTGCAAAGCATAAGAAGATGGCTTGACCAAATGTTAGCAGTCCAAGGAGGGCTGGAGCCAAGTATGCAAACCTGGAAGACATTGAGAAAGTAGGTTATACTACAAGGGAAAGTATGCCAGTACCACTTGAGGATGTGGAGATGGAAGATGAATCTGGGAATATAATGGATTATGGTATGTATCAGCCGGTTGAAGAACATCCATTGGAGGAGCCAGAGATAGTTCAGTAGAGATCAATACAGGCAGAAGGAATGCCTGGAGCTAGGAATAATACTTCAAATACTCCACCTGGTAGGGCAAAATCTGGTGCTAAGGCAACTCAACCAAAGTGGAGGATGAAGCTTCCAATTCATACTGACTTTCTAAAGGCAGCTGAAGATTTGGCTGTGCAATCTTTAAAGACAACGGTTTCAGTTCCATTGGGGGTGCTAACAGTGGTAGCTCCAGATGTAGCAAATGGGATAGTAGATAAACACAGAAAGAAATAAGTTTCTAACTGCATTGAATATTATATGGTAGAACATTACTTTCAACCAGTTGTGGGATTGCCAAGGGTGCCACATTATGCAGCACCATTAGGGTATTTAATAGTTACTATTAATGGGAAACAGATCAGAGTGCTGGTAGATACTGGTTCTCAGATTAATGTAGTATCAGCAGAAGATGAAGTGGATCTAAGTTATCCAGTTAAACATGTAAAAGGGAGTTCTTCAGGTATTGGAGATGGTAGATTATCAGTTATAGGGGTATCTGAATATGTTAAGACATGAGTTTTAGGATTTTATAGAGACTTAAACCTTTGTGTTTCTATGGGAGTTGTTAAACCAGTTTTAGGAACACTGTTTTTAATGGATCATTCAGAGACAATAGATCATTTTTTGAATAAAACTATAGGAATTAGGACAATGGGTGAAAATGTTATTCCAGTGACAGCAGTCTTAGTATCACTTATGGATGGTGGCTGGGAAACTAAGTATGGTGGATCTATGGGCCTGGAGAATTAAAGAGAGTTTTATGAGGAGGGAGAGAATAGGCGACCACCATAAAAGAGCCAATCTTTGCATTAGGGTCTGACATTCCAGGTATTACTATCTACCCAGATGAGAGGAGCCCGGATAGTGATCAGTCATTCCAAGCAGGGATATGTAAAGTGGGACTTCACAGGTGTCTTGGTAATACCACTATAGAGTGTATTGTGTCTAGACTTTTTAATTTCTTTGATTTTGGATTTTTGTATGCTTATATTAAAATTAAAATACATAAAAATGATGTAGGTACAACTTGAAGTTATATTAGAAAAGTCTAATATTAATTAATGGAGGCAGAGGCTGGCGCTATCTAGTGTCAAAGTATAAACCAGTAGAAGTTAAGGTTAACCCAGTAAATGTGCCAATTCTAGATTTCAACCCTCCTTTTTAGAGGCTGGAACTATCAAGGAATCCTTATGACATACCTTTAACAAATTTTCTGCCTGAATTCATGCCTACTAAAAGGATAAATTTAGAAAGAGTTCAGATGGTTAATTTTGGACCAGAGGATTGGCTGTTGCAAAAGGAAAGAAATTTATTATTACATTTTATGGTTCTTAGTAAAAAACCTATTGTGTTTTCAGAAGAGGGAACAGGTTTCTTAAAGCACATTTATGGGAAGCCTCATATTGTTCCAGTAATACTTCATGTGCCATGGCAGAAGATAGCATTTCCTATACCAGTGGCTATAAGAGAGGCATACATGTAGTTAATTAGGGAAAGACTAAGTTCTGGCTTTTATGAACAGTCAATTTCTAGCTATTCAAGTCCAGTATTTTTTGTTGTCAAACACAATGGCAAGTTAAGGGTTGTTCATGATTTGAGAGAGATGAACAAGGTTACAGTTAAGGAACCAGGATTTCCACCAATTCCAGAGGAGTTAGTGGAATCTTTTGCAGGACTAGCATGTTATGGATTAGGAGATATAATGTGAGGATATAATGAGGTTCAGTAAGATATTCCATCAATACCCATGAGTATGTTTGAAACTTCATTGGGGAGATTCAGGTTAACAAGGTTACCACAAGGTGCTACAAGCTCAGTGGCAGTGTATCAGGCACAGATGATGTGGATATTACAGGATGAACTTCTGGAACATTTAGGGATCTTTATGGATGATAGTGGTATAAAAGGGTCAGAAACAGATTATGATGGAAAGGTTCTTGAGGAGAACCCAAATATTAGAAGTTTTATTTGGGAATATGCAATTATTCTATAAAGAGTACTTTTTAGGATAGAGGAGGCTGGTTTGACAGTCTCAGGGGAAAAATTTTCTTGTTTCTTGCCAGAGCTAGATATTCTTAGACATGTTGTATGTAGGAAGGGAAGAATTATTGCAGAAAAATAGAAAAACAAGGTGCTTACATGGCCAAGACCAAGAAACACTATGGAAGTCAAAGGGTATATAGGTATTTTTACATATGTAAGAATTTTTATTTTCAATTTTGCCTTGTTATCTTCTCTTTTAAAGCATTTGACAAGAAAAGATGTTGTATTGGATTGGAAAGAGGAATGTGAAGAATCATTAAAATTTTTAAAAATAATTGTAGGGAAAGATAATCTTTTAAAGAAATTTGAACATGGAAAAGGCTTTGGAAATATTACTCTAGCTGTAGATTCAAGTGTGTCTGCATTAGGCACAGTTTTAATGCAAGAGGACAATGAAGGAAATGATAGGCCTTTCCTTTATGAATCAAAGACTTTTACAAAGGTGGATTATAGGTACCCAAAGTCCAAGTTGGAGTTGTGTGGGTTTGCAAAGACTTTGAAATGATTAAAATAGATGCTTTGGGGTAACATTTTGAGTTTCAGGTTGATGTGCTGTCTTTGGTGCAAATGATCAGTAGTCCAAGCTTACTAGATGCACCAGTGACTAGGTTTGTAGTGCAGATTAATTTATTAATTTTAATTTAGGCTATAAACCAGGAAAATCTTTCACAATGCCAGATTATTTATCAAGAAAGCCATTGTTTAAGGAATATTTTAAGGCAGAAAAATTTGAAGAAAAAAAGTGGGTAAATGGGATAGACTATTGTTATAAAAGGTTTACTATTTATAGGAATAAGCTGTCTGAAAAGGCATAAAACTTTCAAAGGTTGTCTGAAAAAACATTAAACTATCATCACTACCAAAGAGCGTCTGAAAAGATGCAAAATTAATGACCAGAATCCAGGAAGATGTTAAACTACAATCATTATTAGGAAGCGTCTTCAATGATGCTAAACTAAGAGAATTTAAGGAAAGTAATAATGAGAAGATGAATGCACAAGGGTTAGATTTTGAAGCTAATGTAGTACCAAGAGGAGTGTCAGGAAAAGCATTTCTGGATTTCTACAAAGAGGACAATGAATTAACATCAAGTTACAAAATTTATACACTGTCAGAGGACAGGGATTTATTTGAGCAGCCAATTGAGCAAAAAGACTTGCTAAGAGCATATCTTGAAGGTGATAGTCAACCAGAAATCTGTGATGAAGACACATGGCACCATATAGGGAAGTGTGCTAAAGATTATTTTGTTAAAGATGTATGGGTATGGAGTGGATGATCTAGTACGCTGCAGCCAGTTATAGTAGATAGAGGAAGGAAAAAAATATTCTTAGAGAATTACATGAAAATTTGCAACACAGGGGTCAAGATTAGACTTAGAGAAGAGTCAAGGAGTGATTCTGGTGGCCTAATATGAGAGTAGAGGTCAAGGATTGGGTCCAATCTTTCCCAGAATGTCAGCACAGAAATTAAAGAAAGCCTAAAGAGAAAGGAAAAGCAATGGGTGAAGACACTATTTTTGGCAGGATTAGCTTAGATGCATTTCATATTAATGAAGGATGCATTAAGTACTTGGTAGTAGCAAGGGATGATCTGTCTGGATGGGTTGAAGAAATGCCTTTAGTAAACCTTAAGGCAAGTCATGTAGCTTAATTTTTGAAGAAAGAATGGGTATATAGATACAGGGTGATGAAGATGGTAACTGTGGATGGTGGTGCTGAATTTTCAGGAGAATTCAAGGAAGTAGTCAAAAGTATAGGTGCAAAGATTTGAGTTGCAAAACCATATTATTCAAAAGCAGAAGGGTAGGTTGAAAGAGGGAATTATGTGATTAAAGATGCATTAGTTAAGCTATTCAAAACTAATGGGGCAAAATGGAAAAGTTATTTGCCTTTAGTATTGTTTGCAGATAGGATTTCAGTAAAAAGGAAAACAGGTTTTTCATCTTTTGAACTTATGTTTTGTCAAAGGGTGGTATAGCCTATTGATTTGGAACCTGGATCTTTTCTAGGATGTGATTGGGATCAAGTGTGCTCAGCTGAAGATTTAATTTTAGCAAGAGTAGCACAGCTTGAAAGGAAGGATGAGTTTGTGGAGAAGGCATATGAAAGAATGATGCAAATACAAAACAAATCTGTTAATTATTGGGATATGAACTTAGCGCATATATTAAGGGAGCCACTGAAACCAGGAGATTTGGTGTTAGTATATAACAGAAGTCTTGAATTTAAATGGGGAAGAATGATTTCAGACAGATGGAATGGACCTTATAGGGTCAGGAAACAAATAACTGGAGGAGTCGGATAGTACTGAATGGAAGTGACATGTAGCAGCCAACCAGATCATAATTTTCTACCCAAGAGGAGAACCAGTAATGCAAGAATTAACTCCATATTGAGGGAAAAATACCAGAATAACCTCTGGGAAGAGGATAAACTAACAACATTGTTTATGTTTTCTCTGAAAAGAATTTAAATTATTATTAGCATGTCAAGCTTTTTTTTGGGACTCATAGGAGGCTATAACACAGCTGTGAGGGATAGGACATTAGCAATGATGAATTAACTATGGCTGAACAAGCAGTTGGAATTAGTGCCAGAGTAGATCTTAAGGAGTAAAGAATTAATTTTATACAAGGGGATATGAAGAAGTTGATGAGCTAGATAGAGGAACAGCTGTCTGGGAAAATCAGAAGTCTACTGGGGACTTAGAAGAAGGTGATAGCTTTAGCTGATGAACGTTGGAAGATGGAGTGCCCAATTTAGGCATCCAGGTTCTTGAAAAATCTCTGATGATAAAGGTTAATTAACAGGGTTGAAGCTATTTAAAGATAGTAGAAGGAGCATATAAAAGTGCTCTCTAACTCTCTAAGAAGGTGTAAATAGTAAAAGTTAAGGGTGTCCAAAGCACTATGCTCTTTGCTCATAGTTTATGAAGAATTTGGAATTTTCTTAATGATAATTATAGAGGTTAAGCATAGTTAAAAAGGGAACTATGTACAAGTGTTTTAGTTACAATGCTGATCAGAGGGAAGTGAATTAAGATAATGATGAATCAGAATCACCATTGAAACTGGTGGGGAAGCCTTTCCATTCTTTAGGTATGACAAAGTTATTAGGATTGGTGAGAAAACCAGGGAGTGATGAGGAGCTGATTTTATTCATTAGTTGACTAATCATCTCAATATGATGGTAACAGGAATTTAACTCATTTTCAGAAAAAGCAGGAGTGCAAATGTATGAGGATGAAATGGTGTCATATATAAGGCAAAGGCACAAAATGATTTTCATCAAATACACAATTTGGAGAGGTTAAGGGATCCATCCTAAGCAGATATATTTGTTAAAACCTTTGAAGAAATTTGAATTAGAAAGGATTATGTGAAAGTGAAGTTGATGGACTTACTTTCTAATAGATTTTTAGGCCGCTCAGAAGGGGAGACAACTCTTATGATGTTGGGTGCATATGTAGAGCATGGCTGTAACTCAATGTCTTGTTCAGAAGGCAAAGGAGATCTTTCCTTGGGTTGGATGGAAATTTATTTCCAAGGGTACATAGGGAGAGACGCGCTATCAGTGGGTATAGTTTCAGAAGAAAGATGAGTAGCGCTACTGGGACTAGCTATTATAGTAGGAGCGCTAGAGATATCTCCAGAAGAGAACTGGATATAACCATTAGGAGAAGAAGGATATTCATAATAAAAGGCACATGTCTTATGAAAGTGAAAGCATTTATTGCAAGAAGGTCTAAAGGTAGCATATCCACAAGGCTTAGAGAAAGTAAAGTTAAAATTGTGATGGCGTAAAAAAGCGCAAGACTGATCTCTAGGTAAAGTACAGTATTGGGTCATGGCTAATTAGAGCTTGTGAAGTGTAATAGATTGGATAAGGAAGTAGAGCATATCACAGGCCTGTTTATACTAAACCAGGTGCTGTGAGGATGCAAAGGAAAGGCAAGCACTGAACTGTATCCAGGTGGGGACACTAATGAGAAGAAGAGTAAAGTGTATTGATGTTAACTGGGAAAGAAGGTTAGTTCTAATGCATTCTAGATCTTGGGAAGATATGAGCTTACTTCAAGAATTTGAGGGTTATATCTCAGGAGAAGTCAATGAAGAGTTCACAGGAGGAATGTAAAAGAAGATTTATCTTTCCTAAGTGCTAATAAGGTTCTCTCACTTTCAAAAAGTTATAATAGGCAATATTTTTCAACAAGAGTTTTCTTTGGGAATAAATTTTTTATTATTACAAAGAAAATTATAATACACTAGGTACAAATTTTTTTACAGCAAGATACAAATTGGAAAATTAGAAATAAATAGAAGAAAAGACACTGAAAAAGTAAGGATTGGAAAAGAAGTTAGTATTATAGGAAAGCATAAGGAAAATGATAGGACTTACTTTAGTGCCTATCAAGGAAGGTGTACTCACTATTGTTATAGATGTTATTGTAATTCAGATTAAGAGCTTTGACTATGATGACTCAATTTTGTACATCTTGTTTGTTGAGAGCTGGAGTGTTCTAAAAATAGGAACAAACTGCATCAAAGGCAGTATTGACACAATGAATAGTGCAGTAATAGGGAGCCACAACAACTCAATTTAGGACTTGCCAATCTTGAGGGCAAGGGAGGTGAATGGGAGGAGCTTCTTCCTTGAATGTGTTGAAAAATTTTTGGGGAGTAGCAAACCAATCTTCCAAGGTGGCAGGCTGAGTTGTGGACTCTTGTTCAGGCCAGGTGATTTCATCCTCACTAGTGGGAGCGAAGATGGCGCCAGAAGTGATGATCCAGAATGGATCTTCTTCAAGACCGGGGATGATGGTTTTGATGTGTGGGGCTGGAGGTGTCATAGCATAAGGAGTGTTAGGAATATCCTAAGAAAAGGAGAAAGGAATTTTTGATAGAAGGAGAAAGTCACAAAAAGTTATTAAGAAAATTACAGTTTAAATTGACTCTTCAGAGAAGAGTGAATGATGTGTTGTCTTTGATGCAGAGCTGGGCCTTGCCAAGTAATGGCTTTTTTTAGCTCTCTTTGGAGCAAGGCACTGGATGGCCATCTGACTCATTAGGTTGGAAGTCAGCACATTTGGATCAAAAGTGGTAGTGGAAGCAGCAGAAGAAGTAATAGAATGGGGAAATTATGGCTGCATTTCTTCTTGAAGATTTTGCAGAGGTTTCATGACTAAAAGAAGAACAAGAGAAAAAGGAATTAGAATGGAATTTTTGAGAAGGAAGGAAAGAATAAAAAAAGAGTCTAATATGGAAAAGCAATTACCACAGAAAGCTAGTGAAAAGCGACATGGGGTGATTCCGTTCTTTGTGCAGTGCTGACAATTATTAGCTCCAGTAAGGATAGATTTTACAGAGGGAGTGGGTACTGTTGCAGTTTGTTGAGCATCAACAAATTTTTGGATGGTGTGAAAAATATTGTTTTTGGTATTAATAGTGAAAAGAGAAGATGATAGAGGAATAGAGAACCTAATATGAGATGGAAGAAGAGAAGATGGAGGAATGAGGAATAATTGCAAGATATGCACCTGGTTTTATAGGGCCTGGGGATAGTTATGAGTAGAGGGATACTGGAGCACACTTCTTGAAAGAATGCAGACAAAGTCTCAGGAGAGCAGCAGATCACTCAGTTCTTAAGGATCACAACAATGTGGGTGCTAAGAAGGATGTTTATGGAAGTGCAACTAAGGGTTCTTCAAAAGCGCAGGAAAAGAAGACTCTCCACACACAATTTATTAGGGGAAGTATGGATATAAAAGCCAAGAAAATTGGATATAAATAAAAGTGTATGACAGCATATAAGGCAAGAATATGATATGTACTTGAGGAATAAATTACCAGAGCTAGAGGCATAGTATGGATCAAGGGGCAGCATCAAGCAAGGGTATAGGTTTCACACTCAGATAAACAGTGTGACACAAATCTTGCAAGAACACAGAAAAATTCTCAGGAGCATAGCAGATGACTCAGTTCTCAGGAAGCACAACAATGGGGTTGCTATGAAGGATTTTTACAGAAGTGCAACTAAGGGGTCTTCAAAAGCGCAGAAAAAGTAGACTCTCCATGCACACTTTTTTAAGAGAAGTATGGATATATGAGCCATGGAAATCAAAGATAAAGAGAAATGTATAATGGACCATAAGGCAAGAGTATGTTATGTACTTGAAAAATCCAGGACCAGCGCTAGAGGCATGGTATGAATCAAGGGCCAGCATAAAGCAAGGGTAAATGTTTCACACTTAGATAGGAAAAAGCAATGCTAGAAGAAAAAGCAATAATTGAGCTGTGTGGGGGTTTCAAAATTAGTGGATACTCACATGGAAAGTTTGAGTTTTTATAATAGTTATGGGAGGTGGTACAGTACTTATAATTATTTAGTAATCTTAAGAAGTATAGAGTATGTACAAAAAGGTGAAGCATCAGTTGATAGTAGTAGTCTTACAGTATTGTATCAAGCACTATTAGAACCATATTTTATGCTAAAAAATTTACTTAGATTATTGAGATACTTGGTTTCTATTTGATATTCTTATAGTAGCACTAAACTTGTGTAGAAGAGCCAGTAGGGGAAGGAAGCATTGGAGAAGGGCGCTAGACATACTACAGGGCATATAAAAGATAGCTCACTTTTAAAAACAATGCATGTAAAATAGTAATAAACAGTATGTAAAATAATATATAGAGGAGTGCAGTAATATAGAGTAATATAGAACAGTAAAGTAGTAAAAATTGATAGAAAGAGATAAAGATATGTAGATAATATTTTTTGTGCATAAGCAGGTGTACATACCAAAAGTAGCACTGCAGAGTTATTTTATTGCTACAGTAAGGATAGAATTAGATAGAGCGCTTCAAAGTGGGAGTTACTGAGAATAAATCTATCCATCAGTAAATTACTTATATTTTAAATATATTATTTCTTTTTTTAAAAGTCTCTTATATAAAATTCTCTCTGCTTATTTTTTCTCCACCACCACACTTACAAACATGTTTACACTTTCATTAAAATTAGAGTGGCAGGCTCTTCTTTCTTAAAATAGTTTTGATAGGAGAACCAGCCCACCTCAGTATTGTGTCTATAGCTTAGTATTATAGAAATCTTTATTCTCTACAATTTGTGTTTCAACAGTGGCAACCAGCTTGTAAGTGCAGTTATTTTTTATAAATTTTTTTCAGGGTTTTGTAAAAGAGGACATAATCAAGCTGACTTTTCAAGGAAGATTTGTAGGGTCCACAATTAGTGGATCAAATAAAGCTGTTATCAGAGGATAGCATAGGGCTGTATTGAAAGAATATAGCTGGTTTAGCTTTTTTTTTTACTTTTTTAAAAAAGCTTTTAAATTTAGATTAGGTAGTATGGAACCTACAGCAACTACCTCTAAAGGTACTCTGGAAAGGGAAATATCACCTAACTTAATGGCATCATTACCACTGAGGGTTTCAATAATCATTAAATAAAAATATGAAAGCTTGCACTTCACAGAGATTAACACTAAAAAGCTTTAAGGAGCTTGGAACAAGTTACAGAGGTTCATGGAGCCACAGATTATGATATGGAGTGGAAAGTGTTTATTTTTGGTGAAAATGAGTGTAAGGACAGTCTAGAGGAGCTGGATGTTCAAAAAATTTGCAACTGGATGGTGCTAAAGGTTCAGATTTTAAAATGATGACCAAAAGTTACTTAAGAAAGTAGGTTCATGATTAAGGATCTAGATATTATGGTAAATAAGACAAAAATTAAAGGGGGTATTAGGTATCCAAAATATTTTAAAAATTTCAGGGAAAGATTTTATAAAATGGTAAAATATTTGGTCAGTAATGAAGACTTTAGCATCATTCACATGTTTTTTCCCTGGGTTTGTGAAGCACTAGCACCTGAGGTTGAAGATTTGGTGAAGAAACATCTAGACAATGAGGGAAAGCTAGACAAAAAGAGGGATGTAAATAATGAATACCCAGGACTAGAAAAAGTAGAGACAGAAGTAGAAGCTGAAATAAAGTTATTTTAGGTAGAGTTCTGGGAAGCTAGGGTTTCTTTGGATGATTTACAGGTGGTAGAGGTATCATCAAGTGCAGGGTCATCTTCACCAGTGGCAACCCCAAAAGTGAAAGTGTCAGAATGGGATCCAAATTTTTTTTACCCCCACAATACACAAACAACCCATTATATGCTCTTCTTTTTCTCTCAGCTTCCTTTAATTCCTCTTTTGGATCCAATACCTTGCTGATATCGCTTGGGGTCCAGCTTTTGGATTGAGCCTTCTCTTTAACCTTAATACTGGGTTTGGTTTGAGATGATGATTCAAAGAAGGTCCCAATTTGAAAATAAAACCTAGTGATCTATTAAAATGACGCCTTTTTTGAAGACAGCCCTGCTGAAGGCCATCAAGTTAAAGGGTCCTGTCCATTAGGTCCATTAAAGTTGTCATTTTTTGACCATGAAGATTTATTGGTCTAAAATCTGTGAAGGGAGCCCCTTTTTGAAATGATACTTTAAAGCTGCATTTTTCCAAGCTACTCAAGCTTGTAGAGCCCTGAATTCTAAGATGTATTCAGATGCTTTCCCATTATTTTTCATGCAAAGGAAATATAATTCAATTTCTACTTTATTGGTTTCATTAGGGTCACCAAATAATGTTTATAGTTGATCTTCAAATTTCTCCCAATTATTAATGAGTAAATGGGTTTCTGGCAAAGAAAGCATGAGATTATATGGTAAAAACCATTGTGATACTTTTCCAGATATGAATGATGAGTAATAGATTAGCTTGGAGCAATTGGTGTTAAAGGTTTGAGGGTCATTATTGAACAATAATTTTCAGGTTTGCAAAAAAGGTCCCAATCTTTTGGAATGTTCTCCATCAAATTTATCCAGAGATTTCATAAAATTGAGTTTTAAATTTAGAGCCCTCCAAAGGAGAAGGATTAGAAATTAATTTTACTAATAATTTCATGAAATCTTCCAATGAAGTAGCTGGGCCAGGCTCAGAAGTTTGGCCCAAAGGGTTGGTAGCTGGGTTGGATGGTGCCTTGTGCATAGTATTCTTGTGTTCTTCTTCTTCACTAGAATCTTCAAAAATATGAGGAATTTCCACCACATATTGAACTGAATGTTCCCTTTCTCTTAGTTGGAGAGGCTCAAGAGAGTGAGTGCAGGAAGTAGGTTGCAATGCTGGTGGCCTATTCCTGGCCTAAGCTCTAGTAGTAGCACCCATAGGAGGAGTGCACTGAGCAGGTGCTATTTAGACTTAGCACCTTAAATATTTATTAGTGTAAATAAAAAATAAGAACTACCAAGGATTAAATTATACTGTCACTGGAAAGCCTACACACAAGTTCAAGGGTTTTCCTGAGTAAGTGAAATTGGAAAAGATGATTAAGGACTCCTTTGAAGCACAGAGGAATATTTCAAGGGAGTATCTCAAATAGAAGTCAAAGATAAATAAATACTGCTTTGAGATAATTTTGAGGTGAATAATAATTTAATTTAAAGTGACACCAAAAATTTAGGTTAATCTCATAAAGGGTTGAAGCTTAAAAATTAAAAGATTTAGGGAATTCTAAGATTGAATGAAATTAATTATTAAGAAAGGTAGGAAACACTAATGGCTTTATATAAATTTAACTAATATCACAAAAATATTATAATTTAATTCTTAGTAATGACAAACTAAATCCACCCAATTATACAGATAATTCAACCTTGCATTGACCCCTTTAATATACTTCCCTTACTTTATCACTGACCTTCCAATATAGCCCACAGGTCCTTTATCCTTACTCCTATTCATACTCACAGACATTTAATTACCCTCAGAAACACAATAACCCAACATTGAAAATATATCATAGACCATAGCACTAATAAATTGTGCATTTGCTTGAGGGTGAAAAGTATAAGCACATGATTGACTAATTTAGATTAAAAGTTTAGATGGTGTGGTTGCTAGTGCGGTTGAATCAAGACACACAAAGGGAAAAACAGTTTCTATGTAAATGTTTCTTCTGCACTTCATGTATGGATTAAAATATTGACTTTTGCTTCAAGTGTCACAAGGCATGTGACAAATGTTCTAAATTAAACAATAGAGAAAGTAATGGTTCCAAGTCAAAAACTAGTGAACAGTTTACTTGTGTGCAAATAAAACAATTTTATCTCTCCCAGTGCACAGAACCTCCATTTCCTAAGGACTGAAGTTACCCTAAACTTTTTGAGACTAATTCTTTTAAGGAGTATATATACTTCACTTGTCTTATTGAATCTGGAGCTTCAATTTCATTTGTCAGTTTATCTTTAGCCAAAAAACTTGAGCTGACATTCATGATATAGACTGAATTCCAACTTATCTGGTCAAATTAGATGACCGCAAATTCTGGGTTAGTAATAAAGTTATATGGGTTTTTAAATTTCCAACTTTTCCCTACTTCAAGTGGAAATTAAAAGTCTTGGATGCCTCAAGGATGGACAATACCATTCTTGGCCATGACTTCTTACAGCATTGGAATCCCAAAATTGGTTTATCACAGGGATTGATCACCCCTTGTTCTAAGTATATTTCTTATTCATCAATGCAGGTCATTAGAGAGTTAAACAACCCATCTTACCAATTCCTGCTAGAGGACCCTTTTCTTCCAGATTTATTTCAAGCATCTGATCTTTCTTTAAATGAGAACTTAATACAGGTCTGCCCTTGACATACTTCTTCAAAGATGAAGATGAAAACCAAATCAATATTGAATCCATTAAATCAGCTCTACTTGAAGTTTTCCATGACTTCATAGATGTTTTTTTAATATGTAAGGCCAACAAGCTACCACCCCATTGACCCTGCAATCATCAAATAGAGTTAATAGGTCAAGTACCATTGGCAGGTGCTGTCTATTCTTTTTCAAAGGATTAATCTCAAGTTCTTCAAGACTAAATTGCAGAGAATAAAGCAAAAGGTTTCATTTGAGCCAGTAAATCTCCAACCAGCTCTAAAGTTCTTTCTGTTAAGAAAAAGGATGGAAGTCATAGGTTATGTGTTGATTATAGAAAACTCAATGCAGTTACTAAGAATAATGCTTATCCAGTTACTCCTATGTCATTACTTCTTACTTTATTTAATAGTGCTAATTTCTTTTCTAATTTATCTCAAAGGAACTTAAAATTGTATATGTATTGCAGAGGAGCATGAACCTTTAACTGCAATGCGTACCAGGCTTGGTAGTTTTGAATATTCAGTAATTCCCTTTGGATTGTGCAACACACCATTATATTTTCAAACTTTTTTCAATGATATCTTACAAGATATTTTCAAAAAATTTGTTTTTGTCTTTCTAGATGAAATTTCAATCTTCTTGAAGACCCTTGAAGAACATATCCAACATGTAAAAATTGTTCTTATTCAACTTTGAGAAAAAGTTCTCTACACCAAGCACACTAAATGGAAATTACACCTAAATTCTATCAATATCTTGGGTTTTAAATTTTCAACTTATGGTTCAGTCATGGATCATAAAAAGGTTTAAAAAGTTTTGGAATGGCCTGAGCTAAAAACTCCAAAATCTTTACAGGGTTTTTTAGGGTTAGCAAATTTCTATAGAAGATTTATAAAAGATACTCTAAAACTATTACAAGTATAAATTCTCTTCTTAAAAAAGATACTTTATTTGTCTTCACAAAAGTAGCACAAAAATAATTTGAAGCATTGAAAACTGTGTTCACCACAGCTCCAATTCTTTGTCATTTTAGTCCTATGGCCTCAACAATAGTCAATACAGATGCTAGTGATTAGGCTATAGCAGGGGTAATATCCCAATTAAATACTGAAACAAAACTGTTTCATCCTGTTGTGTTTTAATAATTCAAACTTATTTCAGCAGAATTAAAGTATAAAGCTCATGAGAAAGAATTATTAGCTATTACTGATTGTCTGAAAAAATTGTGTTCGTTTCTTCTCAGTCTTAATAGTTCTTTTCAAATCCTGTAAGATGATAATTCTTTGAAATACTTTATGTCTTCCAAAGTACTAACTAGAAGTCAGGCTAGGTAGGCTGAGTTCCTATCTGAATTTTATTTTACTATTACCTACCTTCCTGGAAAAAATTGTGTAGTTCCAGATATTTTATCATGTCGGGAAAAATTTTATCCACAGTGGGGTGAGGAATTTTCTGACAAAAATCCAGAAAATGTGAAATCAATTTTCAAAAAGTCAATGTTAATGACTCATCAACTTAATTTGATGACAACACAATCAATTCAAAATCCACTATCCAACTGTCAGTGTGTGCTAGTATCTAAGTATGATTTAATAGTAAATACTAATGGTCCACTACTTATTGTTAAATGATTTAGTGATTAAACCTCAGGGGAAGACTATTATAAAAGTTATTCTAAATGTAAAATAACAATATTTGGATTTCTATGTGTGCTAGTGGTGGAAAAAAGATCAATATAATATAGTTATAGCTTATATAAAGATAATATCAATTAATAAATGCTTTATAATATATTTATATATGATAATAGCTGTTTAAGAGTGTTTATTTGATGTGTAGTAAGTAAGTGATGTCTAATAACCCGTCAGGTTCTCCCTTACTTATACCAAAATCTACTGGAGCGCACAGACCTTCAATCCAGATGATGTCACTTCTATCCCCAGAAATTACAGCACTGTGGGGGTCCAAAGCCTCCCCATGGTGTCTACTTCAAGAAGTCTAAACACCCAGAACTCCAGTAAGGACCCTCCATCACAATTAATGATAGCACAGACCCATACCATAAATAGAATAAACAGATAAAAGCGGATACCATAATGAAACAGGTAAAATGACTCATCCAAAGAGTATATAATGAAACCCAAAGCATATAAAGGAACCAAATTAACTTTCCAAGCCCCCAATAACATCCCCAAGCATCCATATTAACCCAGTAATGATATCCCAACCCATAAATCTGTGAAAATTCATAAAGGGAAGAAGATTAAGTTGTCCAAACTGGATATATGCACCTAAAAAGGTGTATATGCTTGTGTAGGCGTTGTGAGTCCACTGAATACATCCATATGACCTAAAATAACCAGAAAAATAAAGTTTATAGGCTATTAAGAGGTTAAACCCCACTTATAGACCTAAATATACATAATATAACTACATATTTTACTGAATATGAAGCTTATGTATATCTATAATTACTTAATATCACTTAAGATAAGTATATTATGACTCCATTAACACCTTAATAAGTATTATTAGGCTATGGATAAGCTATTTAAACTACTATAAGCCATATAATAGTGTAATAATTATATATATATATGTATTATAACCATATATATAAGTATTTTAACCTTAATTTTAGCTTATAAGCTTAATGTAATTAAGGATATCTTATTTTAAACATAATAATTACTCAGTCCTGGAGATACCTAGGCTGAAACCAACATTCAAGAAGCTGAATCAAAGGATGATTATTGTTTGGGATTAAAGAAAAAATACTCTCAATGTAAGGGGCCAAGAGATTCAGTATAGAATCAGGTCTGTTAGTCTTCAAATTTAGAGTAGTCACACCCAAAAATAAGGATCTAAAATCATATATTTTTAATAGTAGACATGATTCTCCATTAAATAGTCATTTTGGTGTTGATATAAATTACCAGTTAATCAAGAAGGATTTCTTCTGGCCAGGAATGACCAGGGGAATTAAGGCCTATATTAAATCCTGTTATGAATGTAATAGGACAAGGTACCTCAACACAGGAAGTATGGGTTTCCTCAACAACTTCCAATTCTCTCTAAACCATGGGAATCTATTTCAATGGATTTCATTTCTCAATTACCTATGTCAGATAACTTTGATGCTGCATTAGTCATAGTTGATAGATTCTCTAAAATTTCTGCTTTTATTAAAACTAATACTAGTGCAGCTGCAGAAGATTCAGCTAAATTATTTCTAGGATTTGTAT
The DNA here is from genome assembly GCA_030280995.1 of Hemileia vastatrix. NCBI lineage: Eukaryota > Fungi > Basidiomycota > Pucciniomycetes > Pucciniales > Zaghouaniaceae > Hemileia > Hemileia vastatrix. Next base: position 16,457,025 of record JASXTE010000017.1, read on the forward strand.
TTTCTAGACATGCCTTACCTACTGATATTAGTTCAGACAGAGGCTCCCTATTTTGTTCTACTCTCTGGACTCAAATTTGTTGAAAATTAAATTTTACAAGGAGCATTTCTACAGCGTATCATCATGAAATTGACAGGCAAATAGAAAAAATCAACCAAATCCTCAAAAAATATCTTCAAATTTATGTCAATTACCAACAAGAAGATTGGACCACATGGTTACTATTGGCCAAATTTGCTTATAACAACTCAACAAATTCTTTGAAGAAAAAATCTCCTTTTTAAACAATCTATGAATTTCATCCTCAATTCAATCAGATTCATGTAGTAATTAATCATCCTGATGAACATTATCTTCAAAAAATTTCACGACTTCAAGGCAAACTCAAATATAACATCAAGGCAGCAAGTCAAAGGTATAAGGAACAGGCCAAGAAACATTGACAATCTGCTCCACCTTCTAAACCAGGTAATAAAGTATGGCTCAACTCTAAAAACATTCAAAAAACTTGACAATCAAAAAAAATATCTGAAAAGCATTTGGGTCCATTCAAAATAGACCCTGAAGTCTCTATAAATGCATTTCGACTTAATTTACCTTTAAAATGACAATCAATTCATCCTGTTTTTTTGCATATTTCTTCTTCAACTTGCTCTACAAATATACCTGGGCAAGAACCAACCCCCTCTGGAACCAGTTGGAGTAGAATATCATCTAGAGTGGAAAGTAAGTCAGCTTCTCGATTCAAGAAAGCACAAGGGAAAGCTTCAATAGCTCATGGAATGGGAAGGCTACCTCAATGACTCAAATAAAAAATCTTGGGAATCAGACATTAATGTTTCAAATGCTCTTGAACTTCTAAAATATTTTCATTTAATATATTCTAAAAAACCTAAACCTTAAACCCAATTTCCTTTCTTTAAAATTTTTTACATTCTTTTGTTTAAATAAAATTTTGAATTTCTTTATATTCTTCTTTTTCTTTCATTTCTTTTTTTCTTCATAAAATCCTAAATAATTAAAGTAACCTAAAATTGAAGTCAAGATAAACTAAAATTTAAAATAAAATAAAAATAAAAATAAGATAGTATTTAAAATAAAAATAAAATAAAATCTAAAATCAAGAAAAATAAAATAAATATGAAATACATAAATCAAAAAATGAATTAAATAAAACACAAATAAATAAATTTCTTTTTCTAAATTTTATTACACCAAATTATGTTTTCATTTCTTTTCAATCTTCCATATTTTTCTTTTTAACACTTCAATTTTCACTGAAACTTTTTTTTTTCTTCTATCTAAAAAATTCTCAAACCTTCAACATCTTCAAGAAACAACTCAAACCATCTTATGCTTCAACTACCTTCAAACCAGATTTTTTTTCTTTTTTTAAAATATTTCTTTTTTCTTCTTCAAAATTTTTTATTTCTAAAAATGCATTTTTTCTTTAAAAATTTTCTCTAAAACAACCTTTTTTCTTTTTCTCTTCTTTTTATCTGAAATACTAAAATTAAAATAAATACTTTAAAAAAATAAAATAAATAATGTAAAACTAAAGTTTCTTTCTCTCTTAATCTCAATTTTCTTTTTTCTTTTAAATAAAAAAATTTCAATAAAATAAACAGCAAAATAAATTTAACAAATATTTAAGACAAAACTATATATATTTTTTCTCTCTTTTTCCTTTCTTTCTACTTCAATATTCTTTCCTCTATTTTTGTTCAAATCAAATCCTTCGTTTTCTCTACCACCTTTTTAATCTCCTTTCTACCCTTTTCAAAAACTTTTACTTTCCCATTTGGCACCTGTAAGCCAGGCTATACTGAGAGTCAAGTAAAATCTTATGTTAAATTACAGTAAGAGACAAATTTCATTTAAATATATACAAATTAAATATTATATTAAAATAAAATTATATAACACTATTTTCTTAAAATAAAATTTTATATTAATTTTATTGTTATGTATAAAGTATATACATTTAAATAAAATATAAAAATATATTCTATAAGAAGGTTGACAACTTTTTATGTACTTAAGGGTTATAAATAAATAACTAATTAATTACAATATATTGTAAGTAGTAACATCAACTTATAATGTAATTTGTTAATTATTTTATTATATATAGTAAGTCATAAAAATAAATACTTTAAAATCAAAAATTATTGAGCACTCTTTTTACTCATAATGGGGTCAATTAATCAATAAATAAATAAATTAAAACAAGTAAATCTTTTATATAAATTGATTATTTTAATAACATAGTTATTTTATTTAAATACTTACTTGTTCAAATTATAAATATTATTATACTAGTACAAGTAGTTGATTTACTTACTCAATATTTATTTAAAATATATTAACTAAGTATAAAATTGTATGTCACAAATAGTATCTAAAAGTTGGATTTAATACAATAAAACAAAAATGTAACATGTTTTGTAATTACTATAGTTAAATTTTTCTTTTGGTTATCAAATCAGTATCCTAGTTAGCCTATTACATTGTTACAGGGCTTAAAGGGTGGATAAATTGGGTTTCTTTTATTCTGTTTTAGTAAATGGTTACATAGCAACCCTTATTTTTCTTGTTACACTTCATTTCAATTGTTTCCTTTCTTTTATTCTGTATATACATTTAGTGACGCCTTGGAGGGCCTTATTTGCCTATATAAAGGCTTTGGTTTCTCAATTTGTAATCTGCATTATTTACATTACCTTAAAATGTATATAAAAAAATTTTTACATCTTTACATAGTTTTCTATCAATTTTATTACAATGTTTTTCAATACTATTAAAGTTAAGAACTATATCTAGATACAAGGTTGCTTTAAGAGTAGTTCAATTGTCATATATTTTTTTTGTTAAAGTATAGAGAGAAAATTATTACTTACTTGAATTAAATAAATCACTTACATCAAAAATTTGCTACAAATCCTTTTATTCTACTTAGCTGTTGTTGAAATCTTTCTATTTTTGTTAGTTTTCCTTTCAGTTCTTCTTCTTCTTCTTCTTTTACTTCTGTATCTTTTCTTCCTTCTTATATAAAACCTGCTGACAGCACCACTTCTCCAATTTCCAGAAACTGCTCAGCTACATCATAAGAAGCCACATCAACAATCCCATCAATTTCATCACAAATTTCTTTAACAAAAGTTCTTTTACAAGCCTGACCAGTCTTCTTTGACCACACCTGATCCAATTTTACTTCTCCAGCTGAATCATTCACAATGGGTTTGGGGTATGTAATCCTAAAAGGACCTGCTTCAATTGGTCACTTGACTTCTGGTCAAGGTTCGATGACAAGATTTACTTCTGGTTTGACAGGAAATTCTTCAATTACTTCTGGTTTCTAAAAACAAATATTCAGTTATCTATTAAATCAAAACAACTTAAAAAAACCACTTACTTCAAACTCAGGATCTACTTTAATGAACAAAGCAGGCTTGGTGGTTCTAACTACTTCCACCACCTTATCCTTGACAATCAGTCAATGTTGTTTTGTGGTAGGAGCTACCTCAACTACTGGAGTCAACCCATCCTCAAAAAGTTTTTCAAATTCATCTTCAGGGTCCATTGGCTACTTTCCAATATTAAGGGCATCCACCCAACCTGAAATTTCCTTCCTCTCCTCCTGATTAAGCATGTTCTCTGTGCCATCCACAACCAATTCATTCTCAACAGGCACCTCCCAGATGTCTTTGACAATGGCCTGATCCTTCAAGATCAATCAAAATTTAGTCAAATTAATTTGTCCTTCTGTGACTACATTCTTTACCAATGTATTTCAGGCTACCCAATGCCATTAAAAAAACTTGCACTTCTTGCAAGGAGCATGAGAAGCTGTGCTCTTGATGCAAAACAAGTCCATAGCTACACAATCTGTGCAAGCTATCTTGAGCTGTCATGTGGGTATACCGTTATCAGCTCAGGGATGAGTAGGAGTTGGTGTCAGATCTTGATGTTCAGGAATTATTAAAAGATATTAAAGTATTATTTTTTATCTCAAATATTTTATTAAAAAAATTTCAAGAGAAATAAACAAGAAAGATAAGGTTAATGAAGAGTTCTCATGTTTAACAATGCTTGAATATTATACCCAGGCATCTTTCACACACCATATGACACTTGAAGCAAAATTCAATCTCTTAATCAATAAATCAGTACACAAATCCATACGCAAAGTGCAGAAAAAACATCTATATAGCAACTGCCTTTTCCCTTTGTGTGTCTCAATTTGACAATTCTAGCAGCCACCATATCTAAACCTTAAATCTCAATTAGTCAATTATATGCTTGTACTTTCCAAATTTAAGCAAATGCACAATGTATTAGTTCTAGGGTCAATGATACATTTTCAATTTTGGGTTATTGTGTGTAGTAAGGTTAAAGAATCTGAAGCCACCTTATTATATTAATGACTCCTTCTTTCATTGACCTCTTTAATAAACTGTCCTTACTTTATCACTAACCCTTCAATATAACCCACATATCCTTTAACCATACTCCTATTCATACTCACTGACCTTAAATTTACTCTCAGATACACAATAACCCACATTTAGAATATACCATTGACCATAGCACTAATTTTCCATGCATTTGATTAAGATTGAAAAGTATAAGCATATTATTAACTAATTTAGATTTAAGGTTTTGATAGTGCAGTTGCTAGTGTGGTCAAATCAAGGCACACAAAGGGAAAATGAAGTTGCTATGTAGATGTTGCTTCTGTGCTTCACTTATAGATCTGTGTACTGGATTATGGACTAAATATTTTGGGTTTTACTTTGAGTTTCATGTGAAAAATGACACAAAGAGCTGGTTGAAGTATTATCACATTTTAAAAGATGGTTCATGTTCATTTAATTTGGGGCTCAACGCTTTAGTATGGAGTTTGAGCTAGAGGGTTCAGGCAGTTCATCTAAAGTAACTTCCAAGGCAGGATTCTCATTTCTAGAATTGTTAATATTTTTTGAAATTTGAGTTTAAGTAGGAGGAGACTAGAAAAGAATGAATGAGCAATTTAGAAAAGAATTTATGAAAAAAGAAAAAGTAAACATACATCAAAGAATTGGGGCTCTGAGGACTCAGATCTGCTCTAAAATGATTGTTCTGCTTGATAGTCAGGATCATCTTCAGGTGAACTATGATTAGAAGCTACAGGGGATGGATGTTGTTGAAGTACAGGTGTGTTGGAAGGATTATTAGATGGTTGAGAACCAGATGGTATATCTTTAGTAGTATTGTGTATAATCCAAGGGTTGAAATCAACTTGGGAGCCAAAAAGATTATTCATTTGCTCATAGAAAGTACACATGATATTGAGTTTTTTGGAAGCAGTTGTAATTCCAATCTTCAAATCATCATCATCAATACCAAAGCCAGTGAAAGTGGAAGAAAAATTAGCCTTTTTATATTTTGATTGATAACTTTTTAACCTCTCCTTCATTTGCTTAGGATAGGTGTTGATTTTCCATTTTGTTTTATTTTTCACTTCATTTGGCATCAACAAGAAGCCATTGACCTTTGATGAAGTTGGACTTCTCACATCCGAAACATGCATCATAATTTGAAAGTTGATGATGATGAGGTAATCTTCCTTTTTTAGCTGTCCAGACTTTGATTTCTCAGGTGAGGGGTTTGCATCATGGCAGGACCTTTGTGATGAAGCAATTTTTTGATTTGCCTTTTGAGTGTTGGATTTTCTGTGGGGCATTATAAAACTGGTATGTTACAAGAAAATAGATTAAGAGGTTGAAAACATAAAAAAATAAGCAAAAAAACATGCCTGGTTCAAATGTCACAATAAAATGTTTCAAATCTTAGTGAGGGGTGTGTGCCAAGGATTGATGAGGGGATGGAGGTCAGGGTGTCACATGTGACAGGGACGGTGTGGGCAGAAAGGGATAATTTGGCCAACATGTGATCATGAAAAAAAAATTGGGAAAAAAGTGCTGATTTGAGGTCATAACTGACACCCATTTTTGAAATAAGTGACTTTTTTGCAAAATTTAAGTGCTGATTTGCTTTGAAAAATGCATTAAAGTTAAGTGTAGATTTGCAAGAACTGACACCCCCTATTGAGAGTAAACTGGCAAATAATGGAGTTTTTTTTTTAGCAAAGAGAAAAGGTTAATTTTTTTTAAAAAAAAACAAAAGAAACTTGCCTAGTGACAAAAAGGCAGGCCAAGATCCGGGAAGTGAAGTCCTAATATGATAGAGGTGATAATGGTTGAAGGAGTAAAAAATGAAAATGGAGTGAAAAAATCAATTATGCATAAAAGTGACCAAAATAAATGGCCACCAACTGTACACTTCTATCATTGTGTTTGATGTTTGACATTCCAAGGAGAGGACCACAAAGGGGATTTGGTAGTGTTGACAAAGCCCCCTCCCAAATAAACCATAATAGATAACTGGCTGCTTTGGAAGATGTGCAGTCTTGATAGTACCCCAGGCTGAATATCTTTAAAGGACAGAGCAAACTGCGGAATGTGGGAGGGAGAGATGACAAGAAATTAGAGACTTGTTGCAGCCCCCAATCCACATGCTAAAAATGATCCCTTTCATTTTGTCAGTTTGGTGTTTCTTTCAAGTACTCAAAGTGGACATTGTGGAATGAAAATGAAAATTTAATTAAGTGAGACACCAGGAGCAAAATTGTGTCATGTTTGTGTTTCAGGTGTTAATGTCCTGCAATTAAAAGTGACATAATGTGAGACCCCATGTCACACATTTTTACAAGACATCAAGTCCCACAATAAAACAAGACACAGGGCAGGTCACAACATCATGCTTTTTTGCAAGACTTTATGTCTCATTTTGAGTGCAGGACATTAACACCTGAAATGCAAATGTGAAACAATTTTGCCTGTGATTCCTTAGGGTTTGTGGGCAAAACTGTGTCAATGTCCCACGCTAAAACGTGGTGTAGTGCAAGACCCTATGTCACACTGCTTTACAAGACATCAAGTCTAGCAAGCAAAACATGACAAGTGCAGGTCACCATGTCACACATTTTTGCAAGACTGCATGTCACATTTTGCATCTGGGATTTTGACACCTGAAATACAAACATGAAATGATTTTGCCCCTGGTGAGAGTTACTAGAACAACTTGAGAAGCCAGGGGTATCTTTGAAATGGTGGTGGTCTTGAGGAAAGAAATATGGCAGCAAAAAATATATATATATACATGTGGTGGCAAAAATATGTTGCTGGGTACTGTACATGGTAGCTAAGTACATAATTATTGGTTACCTAACCAGATCAATCCCCTGTCATTTACTCTAAAACCTAATTCTCTAAAACAAGATATTATTTTACAATGAATTTGTTTTAACTTTATACAAACAAATTCAAACCTGCTAGTGTGCCCCGAAAACCCCTCAATTTAGGAGACAAACTCAAAAAAAATTGAGGGAGATGTTTCAAAACTGAGCGCAACCATAACAATTTTCTCCTCAATGTGTATAATCCCATCATACCTTCAAAGCTTCATTTCAAGTTTCACAGGCTAACAGTAGCTACAACTACATTGTTTTTAATTTGATCCATTTTGAACCATCTTCCTAATCGAGGTTCTTGCCCAACACCTACGATCACACCTAAGCTGGAAACCTTTTTTTTATTCTTGTGTGGTAAGATTTGTAAACTGTTAATTACGCCTGAGATAGGCAGCGCATGCAAGAGGCTGAACTTATTAATTTTACTGTCAGAATTCACATGAAGTTGCCAAATCTTAACTTTTCCATCCCAAGAGCCTGAGCAAAATATATCACCATAGGGTACACAATGAAGAGCCGTTATCCATCTAGGGTTTGTAAGTGAACCACCCCAAGAAGCCGGTTTCGTCTCAACACCATGAGCCAAAGGATAACTGAAAATTGGCTTCTTCTTAGCAATCGTCCATAATGAAATAGTTCTACAGAGTTGAATGATTGTCAATTAGACCGAGAAGTATAAAAATGTTAAGGATAAATCCATACCCACTGTCGCCACCGCTTAAGAAGACCGTATCATCGATCATTGCAACGCAATCTATGGATCCTTCTGCATGCTTTGAACTTTCATCTTGCAGTGCTTTCTTTTTCATTGCAACTTCATCGGCATCTTCATCCTCTAAGGCAACTCCTTCTAAAAGATCTCTAACTTTGCTGCTACCTCCTCCTCGAAAGACTAATTGACTATCTTCCACAATTTTCCAATATCGACATGTTTTATCTCGACTGCCGGCGGACACAAGTAGCTCATTGCGCAAGCCACTCAAAAAGTGAATTTTCTCTTGATGACCAAATAGAGTTTCTGAGTATGTTAAGCTAGCTAAGTCAAATGCCTTAATCATACGATCAAATGAAGCAGTGTATAAAGTGGTGGTGCCCATGCGAAATGTAATTGACTAAATAATTTTACATTCATTGGAAATGAGAGACCGGACAGCAACAAACACAAAGCTTCACAGAGAAACTTACTGAAATAGAATCCTTATGACCTCGTAGACCAACTTTCCAATGGATGTTTTCTCCTTCAACATTCCATACCCCAATTAACTTATCTTTACCTCCACTTGCCAAAATTTTACCATCATCCGAGACATCGATAGTTAAAATTTCACCTTGATGACCCGTCTGCTCGAGCCCAGCTTCAGCAAGGGCTTTGAAGCTGTCAGCTTTCCTTTTCTTTCTAGCCTTTTCTTTTTGTTTAAGTCTCACATCTTTGGGAGGCACGTAGCTTCCCACTGAAGCCACCTTGACAAGCACACCTGTTTTGATTGTTGGTGAAAGTGAGACTGAAGAGATGGTCTCAGGATCAGAAGAATTTTGGGACCATGTTTTTAACATGTTATATTTTACGATTCGACCTTCTTTATCAGCAGCATAAAGAAATAAACCTTGTGAATCAGCTTTAGCACAAGTCACTGTAAGCCGGTGATGATTATTTCTAGTTTTGAAAAGTTGAAAAGATGTTTTCTGGAGAGCTTGGGAAAGTTTAGAAGCCAAAAAATGATGCAATTTTCCGGTTGATTCTAGCTGGCGTGTAACGTCATAAATGCAATATCCTTAGCGTTGAAATAGGGATGGTTTTCGAATTTGGAAATGAGGGTCTTACCACATCTTGTTGCAAGCGAGAGGCAATGATTTCTTTATCAATCTGCGCGGCATCTGCACCTTCGTCCACTTCTCAAGCAGCATGGAATCAATTTGGTGAGCGAAAATGCGTACTTAACCAAATAAAAAAAGCCTGCTAATCCAACTGACGTTGATTTTGTCTCAACTGCTCCAAGTACACTTTGGAGAGCCGAAGTCTTTTCTGAGCGGGGGTCTCCGCAATATTATCCTCATCTTCTGATGAGCTCAAAGACTGGCTTTGATCATGATCTGACGAGAATTCTGCGCCTAGCTCATCATCTTCGTCAATTTGTAGGTCATCTGCCTTGGGGCGTTGTTTAACATTTGGATTTCGCTGAGCATCACGAGACTTGGTCTTTGAGCCTTTTCGAACTGAGTTTCTGGATGGCCGGAGACGCTTCTTGGGCGTGGTTGACGGAAGAAACGGATCGGGCATACAAAGGAAACTGCTCACCAAAGTCCTGAAGAAATGAAGGCAGACAACGTTTAAGCGGCTCACTTGTGGTTGGGTGAGAAGAGAGGGAGGCACGTGATGTGACACCAATCAAACTCTGTGTGACAGGAAAAATCCGGGCTGAAAAAACACGCGCATACAGCCTACAGCCAGCAATCAACATCATTATAGTTTGCATGGCAGGTGATTCCTTGGCATTGCTCTACACTCATTGCCCCGCACTCAAGCTCCTGGCACGTGGAAAAGTGGTCTGTTGATGTCTGTCGTTGATTTGCGTCTCTCCCCAGCTGATAAATGTGCTTTACACCACTCCCCAAGCGCGACATTTATCAAATTCCTGGGCAAGAAGATGTATTACTTTTCGTGGCTACAGATCGAGTGTCGGCATTTGATGTGGTAATGAAAAATGTAGACCGACCCTCTGACAATCATCGTCTTTTATTCACCAGTTAATTCTTATCATTTAATCTCTTATCATGTACATATTTTATAGGGCATTCCAAACAAGGGGAAGCTTCTCACTTCACTATCTTTGTTCTTTTTCGATCTGGTCTCTGGCGTGTCCCACATTATCCCAAACCATGTTATCACAGCCAATTTTGATTCCCCACAAATGCCCTCTATCGTTCTTCAATATCGTGATCAATTAGAGCACAGATCAATCTTAGTCAAAAAATGTCAGGTGGTAAAATGTGAAGCCATAGTACGAGGCTATTTGACAGGTCTGAAGCATTTTAATTCTCAACCAATACATCTGGGAGTCAAAGCGCAACTTGATTGTGTTAGCTCTGTCTAGGTTCTGCTTACGTGGAATATCTTAAAGCTGGAACTGTGCATGGAATCCCAATGCCCAGTAGTTTGTTGGAATCTTCCAAGTTTCCTCAGCCACTGTTCACACCTAGTACCAAAGCTGAAGAAGGTCATCATGATGAAAATATTCACCCTGACAAGTGTTAGCACTGACTATACCTTTCTTATCGGATGATCTTAAAAAATCTGACTTTTATATGTTTCTTTCGCTCACTTTGAATTTTATTATTCTATCCCTGTAACTCAAAAAATCAAAATCAAAAAGTGGGTAAAATATTGGGATCCGAAGAATTAGCTAAACAAGTATCAGAAGTATCAATCAAACTATATAAAGCAGTGGCTGATTACGCTTTGAAACATGGTAATCTTATCCTTGCTGATACAAAACTAGAATTCGGCTTGTTAGAATCTACATCAGAACAGCCTGCATCTTTGATCTTAGTAGATGAATGTTTTACTCCAGATTCTTCAAGATTTTGGCCTGCTCATGAATGGGAAGAAGGTAAAAAAATGACAGGATTCGATAAGCAGTTTTTAAGAGAGTGGCTTAAAAGTGGAGGTGGTGGATTCGAATCAAGTTCAAATTCAAATTCAGATGGAGTTGAAATTCCAACTGACATTATAAAAGCTACATGGCTAAGATATACTGAGGCATTCAAGTTGTTAACTGGAAAAGAGTTTATGGTTTGACCCAGTAGATTAATGCTTCCTACAAGTCAAGTTTGGTAGGGAACGTTCATCGTATTTTAGCTCACTCGTCATGGGCTCATATTATTGTAAGAGAAATAAATGTGCAGTTAATTTTTCTGTTATTCCTTTTTCTTACAATAGATTCTTGAAGCCAGCTAAGCATCTCTGTAATTGATAAAATCCTTAATAAACCTTTATCTAATAATAACATGATATTCAAAATACATGTCTATCTATCTACAAAGCTGGAAAAGATCATGAAACATAAAATACATCGATGAAAAAAATGATCAACGATAAACCCATTTGCAAAAAAACAAATTTCAATAGGTATCATACATAGGAATTTTAGATAAACTCGACTGACTACTTTTTATAAGTAGCTAATAAAGACTAATAATAATAAAAGAAAAAGAAAAAGTGTAGTATTACAAAAACAAAAATTAAATAAATTAAATTTTAAGAGTAGAGTTCCCAGTCAAAAGTCTCTAAAATTAAACATTGAAATACATTCACCAGAAAAAAAAGGCTTGCACCTGTTAGCAGGTGCCTCCACCCAGTTGAACTTGTAGACACGGCATCAGACTTAGTCCCGGAATTACCGAGGAAAATGTCAGATGTCGTGGCAACAGGTTTATATATCACCGCAAAAAATCAAGCAGCACCTGCTAGCAGGTGCCTATCCTTATATTCAGTTTTGATTTAAGAGTAAATTTGATTTGATGTTGCGCGAGCTAGTGTGCTCTTTGTTTAGTGCGCAGTCTTTCCAGAAGAATTACAGCTAAGCTGAAATTGAGTTAAGTTAAAGAAAGGGATTGGCACCTGCTATCAGGTGCCCATGTTTTTTTCTTGTGTATGTACAGTGGCCTGTAACAAGTCTGCGACCAAAATTCATTTTTGAAATTTGCATATCACATGCATCCTCCAGGCTCCAATTCACACCACCAGCACAACTTCCATTCATCAACAATCTTATTCTTTTATGGTAATTTATTTTTTTATCCATTTAACTATTTTTTATTTATCTCTATTAATACTATTTGTCTTATCTTCCAAACTCTTCATAGATGTCAAGAGATGGGGCACAAAATACACAACTGTCGCAGGAAGTACAATGGCAAATTCTTGGCCTGTTTAAAGTGGAGGTGCCAAATCAGAAAATATGTAAAAATTTTAATCTACCCCACTCAATTGTCTCTACCTTGCTTAAGCATTTCAAGGACACTGGAACAATTTAAGCTTCTCTGTTAGGATTTGGTTGAGAGGTGGGGAGGAGGAACGCTATGGATGCTATGGATTGTAAAGAGGCATAAGAATGGATATTGCATTAAGGGGGTTATACAGGGCAAGCGCTGTGGAGCGCTCCTCATTGGACAGCTTGAATAGTAATCCAGTAACTTCTTAGTCTCACTGCTGTATCAGCATGGTCAGTCCCGTCTCACTGTTGGTAATCTCAACATAGTCAGTCTAGTTAGTCTCACTGCTTAGTAGCATAGTTAGTCCCATACTAGGCTAGTGTCACCACTAGTAGTAGTCTGCCTTCTTAGGTCCTAACATTTTGTCTAATCATAACTGGCACACTACTGAAGAACAATGAATCCCTCAGGTCAACCTGATGCAGCAACCCTTGCTGCAATGCAAGAACAAATGGCATGCTTGCAAGAACAAAATGCCAGACTCATGGAACATCTATCTGAGGAACAGCCCTCATACCACAGCCCAACAGAAGCAGAACTGGACACTGCCAAAGCCAAGGCACAAGCACGGCCTATGACACCAGCACCACTTGTTAAAGGCCCAAAAATTTCAGTCCCAGCAATCTTTGATGGAAAGTGAGGCCCCTGGGTGGATCAGTATGCATTGCAGGTAAATCTTTATGTCCTGCTCAACAGTTATCAGTTCCCAGATGAGCAATCAAAAATTGGGTTCACAATCTCTTACCTCACAGATGACGTGGTACACTGGGCAAGACCCATATACAAAGGAACTCCTTGGAAATGGTAAATTGGAAACAGCTTTCTTTCAGTTCATGGCGGCTTTCAAACATGCCTTTAGAGACCCTGATGTGGCTACATCCTCAGAGCACAGGCTCAACAAGTTACATCAGAAACACTTTGTTGCCGAGTATGTGTCAGAATTATGGGGCGATGCCAGCTATGTTACAACATGGGGAGAAGGAAAACTCATTTTTCACTTCAGAAATGGGCTCTTGAAAAAAATCAGGAACACCCTAATCAGTCACCCTTGTCTAACCTCCCTCCAAGCGCTCATGGAGCTGGCCATCCAAATCAATAATGAGTTTACCCATCAGCGGATGGATTGTTGGAGTGGCTCCCCTCAGTGATGCAACTATGCCTCATCAAGTGGGGCCAGTGCCAGGGCCAGACACCATAAAAATTGATGCAGTAAATGCATGTGGCGCTGGTGGAAAAAAAATTGCTATCTGATAAGGAATACCAGAGGCGTATGAGTAGTGGGCTGTGCCACTGATGTGGCAGTGGTGGTCATCTGGAAAGGGAGTGTAGAGGGAAAATATGGGTTAGTGAGGTGCAGGTAAAAGACAGTGCTGGGGAGTGAAGGTTGTGCCCTCTGCATGCAGATTAGAGGGAAAGGATAAGGGGGACTTAGTAGAGGAATTATCAGTGTGTAAGCCACTTGAAGTAAATGATAATTGCATTATACTAAACTTGCCTTTAATGAACCTTGACACCAAAAAAAATGTATGAGCCCTACTGAACTATGTGGCCACAGACTGTTTTATTTCTAACAATTTTTTACAGAGAAATAAAAAGAAAAAAGAAAAATTGGACCACCCTAGGCATCTAATTATGTTTGATGGATTGCCAGGTGGAAGAGGAGAAGTAAGAGTAAAATTTTTTTGCAGGTTTTGGTATGATAGAAGGGAGTCACAGTGCAGGGACTATTCAAACACCTGAAGGACCAGTATGACATGGTGCTGGGGATGACATGGCAGCACCAATATATCCCACAAATTGATTGGAAGGAAAAGAAGGTTCAGATTGGAAGGAAAGGGGATGCTGGAACTAAAGGATAGGCCCCCTGGCCCCCTCAGGGGCCAGGTGCCCATCCTGGCTAGTCTTCTGATGTTTTTTATCATAAGTTGACTTACTAGAAGAACTGATTCTTCCTCTTGATTCTAAGCAGCAGGCTGGGGATGGGGCACCAACAGGAAGCACTGGGGAGGAGCAGTTAGGGGGTAAAGTGCACCAAGAAGAGGAGAAGGCAGAAGATGGAAAGGTGGATAGAGAAGAGAAAGAATTGGTCCCCTGGCCTCTTCAGGGGTCAGTGGCCCCTCCTGGCGAGTCTTCTGGTGCTTTATTATCATCAGTAGACTTTCTGTAAGAGCTGACACTTTCTCTTGATGCTCAGTTTTAGGATTTGAAGGGGGCTCTGGAGGAAGAGGAAGAGCTGGAATGTGACACAACAGCTTGGAGCATATCAACCAGGATGGCAGCTAAGTTCCAGTCCTAAAAGCTAACAAAAAGCCTCAAGGAAATGTTCCCTGAGGCTTATTGGGAACTCTTACCGCTGTTCGGAGAGGGAGAAGTCAAGACTCTACCACCTCATCAATCATACAACTTTGCCATTGATCTGATTCCAGACGCAACCCCTCAATATATCTGTCAGCCTAGATATCCCTAGGACTGAGTGTTACTTATACTTAAAATAAGATAACATTAAGTAAATTAAACTTATATCTTAAAAATAAGGTTAAAATAACAATATAAATAATTATATTACATATATATATAATTATTACACTATTATATAGATTATAGTAGTTTAAATAGCTTATCCATAGCATAATAATACTTATTAAGGTTTTAATGGAGTCATAATATACTTATCTTAAGTGATATTAAGTAATTATTGACATACATAAGCTTATATGTATACATAAATCTCATATTCAGTGAAATATGCAGTATATTATGTATATTTAGGTATATAAGTGGGTTTTAGCCTCTTAATAGCCTATAACCTTTGTTTTTCTGCTTATTTTACGTCATATGGACGTATCCAGTGGACTCACATTTACTACAGAAGCATAAACATCTATTTCAGGCGCATACACTCAGTTTGGACAACTTAATCTGCTTCCTTGGATGGATATTCACGGATTTATGGGTTGGGAGGTCATTGCTGGGTTAATATGGATACTTGGGGATGTTATTGGGGGCTTGGAAATTTCATTTGTTTCCTTTATATGCTTTGGGTTTCATTATATTCTCTTTGGATGAGTTATTTTACCTGTTTCTTTATGGTATCCGCTTTTATCTGGATTTTCTATTTATGGTATGGGTCTGTGTTATCATTAATTGTGATGGAGGGTCCTTACTGGAGGTCTGGGTGTTGAATATTCTTGAAGTGGACGCCATGGGGAGGTGATGGGCCCTCACAGTGCTGTAATTGCCGGGGATAGCAGTGACATCTTCTGGATTGAAGGTCTGTGCACTCCAGTGGATTTTGGTTTAAGTAAGGGAAGATTTTGACGGTTATTAGACATCACTTACTTACTACGATTCAAATAAACATTATAACACAACTATTATCATTCAGAAATATATTATAAAGCCTTTATAAATTGATATTATCTTTATATAAGCTATAACTATATTATATTCATCTATTTTCCACCACTAGCACACATTTAAATCCAAGTATTGTGAGTTTTATTTGAGTATAACTATTTTATTAGTCTTCCCCTGAGTTTTAATCACTAAATAATTTATTAATAAGTAGTAGAGCCATTAATAAACACTATTAAATCATACTTATATACTAGATAACACTGACAGTATCTGCATAATCCCATTTTCAACCCTAGAGTCAAAAGCACTAAAAGAGATGATTTATAAAAATTTAAAGAATGTTTTTTTAGGTAATCAAAATATCCCAGGCTGCCCCTGTAATCTTTTCAGGAAAAAAGGATGGCTCACTAGGACCTTGCATGGATTTCAGAAGGTTAAATGCACTGATGGTAAAGAAAATATATCCCCTTGACTTGACTAGTGAGCTAATTGATAATATTCATTGTGCAGAAAACTTTACATCTCTAGATATTATGGTAGGTTACCACAACACATGTGTAAAAAAAGGCAATGAACACAAAGTGGCATTCTGCACTAAATTTGGTCATTTTGAATGGTTGGTAATGCCATTTTCTCTATTTAATGTGCCTTTAACTTTCCAAGACTTCATCAACAGAATCTTCACAGAAAGAATACAGATAGATGTAGCAGTATACCTGGATGGCATCTTGATTTACTCCAGATCAATGGAAGAGCATAAGATAGGTGTAAAGGACTGTTTTCAGCACTTGAGGGAGGCCCAGGTGTGGTTAAAGCCAGAGAAATATGTCTTCTCAGTGAGTTAAATCCCCTACTTGTGTATGATCATTTTAAAAATAAGGTAAAAATGAACCAGAAGAAAGTAAAGGCAGTACCAGAATGGCTAACACAAGCATCAGTAAAGGAGCTCCAGTCATTCCTAGGCTTTTCAAATTTTTACCCCCATTTTATTGAACATTAATCCCACATTTTCCAACCATTGCATGACCTCACAAAGAAGGAAGCCAAATTTATCTGGATGAGTAGTCAAAGGGATGTGTTTGACAACCTGAAAAGACAATTTTTTACAGCCCCTAGTCTTTCAATACCTGACTTATTGAATCCAGTTGTTCTGGAATGTGACTACTCAGATTTTGCACTAGGTGCAGTATTATCTCAGTAAAATTCTGAAAATGTCTTGCACTCAATAGCTTATTTGTCATGAACACTTCTAGGATCTGAATTAAACTATGAAATATATGATAAGGAGTTATTAGCACTAGTAGAAGTGGTATGTACCTGGCACAAATATTTGGAAGGAGGGCCTCACAGGTTACAAGTTATTATTTACATGGATAATTAAAACCTGGAAACCTTTCTGAAAACTAAAAAGCTAACTTGCCGGTAGGCACGTTGGGCAGAACTTCTAAGTAGCATAAAATTTGTTGTTACATTCCAACCTGGGAATAAGAGTGGAAAACCTGATGCACTATCACAATTACCTGACTTGTGCCCAGCACCAGGCCAACTACACACTGTTGGGGAAATATTTTTGAAGGGGGAACTTGAAGAGGGGGTAATCCTAGATAAAGTGTAATTGGTGTATGAGGATTTTATGGAATTGGTAAGAAGGAGGCTGGAAAAGGATGAGGGAGTGAAGGAGTTGATGAAGGAACTTTATATAAGGAGGTACTGGTAAGGAGTGAATTGGAGGAGTGTCACCTGGAAGGATAGTGGTTCCAAATGATGAGGAGCTCAAGAGGAAGGTGGTTAAATCAAGGCATGATTCACCAATGGCAGGACACCCAGGTCCATTAAAGACTGTGGAGCTGGTGAATCATAATTATTACTAGAAGTCCATGAAAGCATATGTCTAGCACTATGTAGCAGTGTGAAACTCTTTCCAGAGGAACAAGGCTAGTCCATCAAAAATACTACTGACACCACTAAACATTTCCAAACATCCATGGAGGGAGCTCTCCTACAATCTTATAGTGGAATTACCCAAGTATCAAAGAAAGAATGCTATCCTAAGAGTATTTGACTGCTGCACCAAGATGGCACACTTCATCCACAACACTACTAAAGTTACATCAGAGTGTATTGCAGACTTAATGGTGGCACATTTCTGGAAATTACATGGAGTTCATGAAAGTATACTATCAGATGGGGGAAGTTCTTTTAACTCTAAGCTGTTAAAAGCAATGTATGAGAAACTGAGCATTAAGCCCATATTGTCAACAGCATGGTATCCACAGACTGATGGGCAATCTGAGATAATGAATATAGGCATTGAACAATATTTGCACTATTTAATCAACTATAAGCAAGATTACTGGGTGCAAATGTTACCACTGGCTGAATTCTAATAAAATAACCATACACATGCTGCAACAGGCATGTCTCTCTTTTATTCCAACTATGGATATCACCCAACATTCTTTATTGGTACCCCATCCGTGTTACAAGTCCCAGAAGCAGAAGAGAGGATCCAATGAATTTGGAGTATACATCAAGAACTAGAAGCTGATTTCAAGTTATTTCAACAGTAAATGAAGCATCATCATGATCAAGGAAGGACCCAGCATCATGCACTACAGGTAAGTGATAAGGCTTTGTTAAGCTCACATTTCCTTTCCACATTGTGCCCCAGCGCTAAATTAGATAAAAATAAAGTGGGGCCATTAAAAGTCAAATGCAGGGAATCTGGCTCAGCTTATGAACTGGAACTACCAATCTAAATGAGGTAAATACATCCAGTTTTCAACATTTCATTTCTCACAAAGCATAAAGAAGATACAATCCCAGGACATCCAGAGGAGCCACCAGCACCAATCCAAGTAGAAAATGAAGAGGAGTTCAATTTGGAAAAGGTTATTTCTAAGAGGGTGTACAGGGGAAGGGTTCTGTCTTTAGTGCATTGGAAAGGATATGGGTTTGGGGATAGGTCTTGGGAACTGGTTGAAAATTTTGCAAATGCTAAGGAAAAGTTGAAGGAGTTTGAGAAGGAGCACAGGGGGAAGGAGGGGTAAAAGAGGGGGTAATGTTTGGATTTGTTTGAGAGGTGAGGAGGAGGGGAGCTATGGGCACTATGCATTGTGAGAGGTGGGAGAGGAGATATTGCATAAGGGGGCTATATGGGGCAAGGGCTGTGGAGCGCTCCTCATTAGAAAACTTATATAGTAATCCAGTTACATCTTACTCTCACTGTTTATTAGCATAGTTAGTCCTGTCACAGGCTAGTATCAGGGCTAGTAGTAGTGCACCTTCTTAGGTCCTAACACTGTCCGCTTAAACTCAACTTGAGTGATCTTTTACAACTGTCTGGAGTTGTAAGCAGTAACCAAAAAGAGAAACCTCATGTCAATTCCAACTCTCTAACCACTCAAGCCTCACCTTCCAATGTTTGTAAAAGTATTCATGGTCTTGGATATCACAAATGTATTTCAGCAAGGAAACCATATCTAAATGAAATCCAAAAGGCAAAATGGCTTCGATTTTCTTGTAATCATGCTTTGTGGACTGCTAGTGACTGGAAGAAGATAATTTGGACTGATGAATTTTCATTTGAAATAGGAAAGAGGTCATCAGCTACATTGGTTTGGCATACAAAATCTGAAAAGGATGAAGAAAAATGCCACCAGCCCACAATAAAGAGTTTCCAAAATTCTACTATGATCTGGGGAGCATTTTACAACACTAAAAAACTACCACTTGTGTTTCTTCCTCCTAAACAGCAAAAAGAAGCCAATTTCATTGAAAATGTCTATAAAAATAATCCTAAGCCCTATCTCAAAAAAAAGACCCTAATCACACATTAACAATCATGGAGGACAATGTCGCTGTCCAAAAAGCTGATGTCATCAATTTAGTTCAATTAAAAAATAAAATAAAGAAACTCAAATGGCTGCCTCAATCTTCTGATCTTAAACCTATTGAAAATGTTTGGAGAAGCATCAAGTGTAATTTGCAAATGAAATATCAGACTAAACAAACCAAAGAGATGCAAGAGTCTCTGCTATCTTGGGAAGACTACCCAACCTCAGAACTGGAAAACCTCATTGCTTCAATTCCTGAAAGAATTCAAATGGTTATTTGTAATCATGGATGATCAACTCGTTGGTAGATATTAATGGGCATGGGGGAGGGGAAATATTTTTTATTTTTTATTTTTCAAATTCCTTTAGGGGAGAACTTCTATAATGTCTCAGCTATCTAATGGTATTTATTTCATCTAGGTAAAAATTGTTTCAGGCAGCTGAAAAATTTTCTTTTTGGATTTAAACTTTTTTTATGTCACTATTTTTTTGTAGTTTTAATATGTTAGATTGATTTGAAAGATGCTTTTACACCAGAATACATAAAAGAAAAATTTTCTGATATTTGTTGAAAGAGTAGTGTTAAAAAATACTGGTTTCAGACTTTTTACAGGCCACTGTACAGTGGCTGGACCTAAATTTTCATCCAGTGCATGCATAATCCAGGTTATTGGCCTTTTTCTTTATTCCTAACACCACCACCATAGCTGATCACCCCTTAAGATCATACTAAATTTATGATTTAAATTTCACATTTTGGTAATTTGTCCTTTTTTCTCATTTCCTGCCAAACTGACTCATTAATCTCTTATCCGATATTTACCTTTTTCAACCCTTTTCACTCAAACTACAACAGGGTCCTCAGCTTGGAAATGACATTTTATCCATAAAATGAAGAACACAATAGTTAAACCATCTACATAATATTCTAATTAATACACAATCTGTGCTCCTGGCAAAATCCAATCACATTATTCAAGCCTTGTTTCAAACACATGAAAACACCTCAAAAATATGGTTTTGTAATTTTATCACCCAATGACAGTTCCTGCTATGTTAAATACCTTTAAGTAGGCTTGGGATGGATTTTACAACCATTGTTTGAAAACTTGATTGCATCTTTTCTTTCAAAGGTTCAAGCTGCCAGGGAAGCAAAGAGTGAAGCTACATCTTGGTGATGCTTTTTTTGGTCAATTTTGTCCACTTTTCACTAATATTTTTTACTCAATGCTCATACCAACCCCATCCCTTTCATTAGGGAAAAGCACAGACTTTTCAGCTTTCTCATTATCAATTTCAAGAATGATGTTTTTTTAAAAAGTTTAATCTTTCTGAAAAATGGTTTCCAGCTGAATTTATTTTGTTACAGTCCTATTCTACATGGTTTTATGAGTTATTATGGTAGCAGTGTCAGTGCTTTGTCCAGAGTGAGCTGTAGTTAGACATGTTGGCTGCATCATAGGTTTTATACCACACACACTATTTACATAGCACATAATTATTAAGTACTTCCTAGTCTATCCATAACAACCCCCCTCTTAGATAATCTCCACTTTTTGCATCAAATTATAAGTTACTATTTGCATATTACTGAGTCTTTGATTACTGATCTGTATACAACCCCAGTTGTATCAAGTAAATCTCAATTAACTCAATATTTTCAAAATATTCATCACTTTTTTTTGTGTTCAGCAAAAGTAACTCTTCTGTAAACACTACACAATTTTTCACACATTCTACATCTCAATTGAAATTTCACATGTATTTATACAGATACTACATTCTTGAGAAATTTAATTCAATGGAAGAGGAAGAACAAATGTTATAAATTTTACTAGTAACTGAAGAAAAAGCTAAAAAAACATTGAATGCAACTGTATTGAAGGCCACTTTACCCCAGTTTGATTTGCTGCATATTCATTATCCATGGCAAGGAGAGCTGTTCTTCTTCCTGTGGGTTCCAATTAGGCAATTTTTTTTCACTAAATCAGATGAAATTTTGGGGTTGTTTTTAGTGGGGAGGTTTATATAGTTGTCTGTAGCTCTATAATATGTTAAGAGCTGGTGATATAGAGCCAAAATAGTGTTGAGTAATGGAGATATAAAAAAATTGGTAATCTTCAGACATGTCTGTGTAACTGGAAACCAAGTTGAGATGTGAAGTTTTTTGGCAGCTGAGAGTTTGAGTTAATGACTCACAAGCAGTAGTGTCTAGTAATATTACTTACACTTATCAACAAATTTCAAAATGAGGGCTTACCAATAGGTCTTAATGGAATGAGTGATTTTTCCAGAGTCAAAATATGCATACTGACAGGGTTTACCAAAACAAGTGGAGATGCCCTTAGGGATTTCCCTATTTCTGTGCTTACAGAGAAGGAACAACAACAAAAAAATAAAAATGATAATTTATTTAAAAAATTTAAACAAATAAACTAAAATAAAGAAAAGAGAAAAGAAAGTAAATGAAACATATATGTTATATGATTGATTGGATAATATACTACAAGCAAATGCCTCTTATCCCTCCATATATTTTGACCCATATTTTTTGTCAGTAAATCTGCTACCTGATCACTTGAGGCTAACCATTTAATTAGGAATTCTTTTTGGCAGAATTTCTCATTGATGAAATAAAAATCATGGTCTACACGTCTACTTCTTTTATCTTATAGATTTTCTGTTGCCACCACTATAGCACCTTTATTGCCACATAGTAATTTTTTCAGACCATGGCATAGATTCACCTCTTGCAGTGGTTTTTTCATCCATAAATCTTGGCATGCAGAATTTGACATAGACATCAATTCCAAATGAAGTGAAGAAGTATTGAATCATGTTTGTTGTTTGGATTGCCATAAATTTAGACAGTTGCTAACCAGGACAATGTGACTACCTATTTCCCTGGCAAATTCTATTCCCCAGGTGTGTCACAATATACTTTGGTTGTTGGTTTGTCTTGGATGGTTAGGAAAAGGTGGAAATTTAAATTTTTTTTAAATTGAAGGTATTTTAAGAGATGGAAAATTGCATCCCATTCAGCTTTACCTGGTCTTGATGCATACCATTCCAAGAAGTTGACAGGATACACTAAGTCAGGTCTTGAGCCTGCTACAAGGTATGATAGGAAACCAATATTGGATAAGAATTTTAAGGGTTGAATTGGGTCTTGAGATTTTTCATGTAGAGATATCTGAGATAAACCCATTGGTAAAGGGGACTGGGATTTTAAACCTGTTGCATTGTGTTCATTAAGGATTTTTCTGAAAAGACCAGGCTGATGTATTGTAAATCTCCTTCAATGCCTTAAAACCGCTAGTCTGACTATTGTAGAGATATTTTCAGACCATTTGATTTTTAAATACTTTTCCATCTCTACCTCCAGTATGCTTAATATCTCCTCATTACTACCCATTACTACACCACCATCCTTGTGTATCCATAACATTATGGTTAAGCCATTTTTTTACATAATTTAGATGCTGGTGTCTTGATTTCTAGATTTGTAACCAATTTTTTCCAAAATGTGGCTAAGATTCTTCCACCAACAATGTGCCACTTTTTTGGTTCCATAAAGAGCCTTTTTTAGTCAAAACACATGGTTTGGATTAGCAGACTTGAAACCGTCAGGCTGTGCAATATAAATCTCCTAATCTAGATTGCTGTGAAGATATGCTTATTTCACATAGAAAGTTTAACAGGCCATTGGTATTTTGCCACATGGGTGAGAATTAATCTTAGTGAAGCAAATGTGGCAGTTGGAGAAAAAGTTTCCTTAAAATCAATGCTGGGTATCTGTTTGAAACCATGTGCAACATATCTTGCTTTGTGTTTAATGATCTTCCCGTATTAATCTCTCTTTAATGTGAGGGCCCACCTAGCTCCTGTTGTAGTCTTCCCTGATGTAAATGGTACAATGCCCCATATGTTATAGAAAGACTCTTACATTTGCCTTGCTTTAAGCAGAATCCAAGTGAGTTGTATAAACCAAAGAAAACCCTGTCCCTTTAAGTAAATAAAGAGCTCACAATTAACTGAGCTAAAACATATTCTTAATATAAAATGACAGATAAACTATATGTTAATAATGGTGCTGAGATATAGAATATGTGTTTTTATTAATGAGGGTAAGAAATAAAACAGTGAAGCTGTTTTTAGAAAAGTTATTTAAATGATTGAATAATATATTTTTATGAAGCTTTTATTTTTATAAGATTTAGTTGTTAAATTTAGATCCCTGGTGATGAGAGCTTTAAAATGATACCCTATAAGTTAATAAATGTGATGTTGAGTGAGATTTATAATATGTTATGTAAAAATGTTATATTTGTAAGGATATTACAATTTTATATTTTGTTATGTAAAATAATAATAAATGTCATTGTATGATGTTATGATGTCTGTAATTTGATGTTGATAGTTAAGATACATTCCATAAAAATTTCCAAAGATTCTTGAGACTCCTGAATTTAATTTCCATACACTTCTAGACCTATACTTGTACATTCTATCTGTTATTTATTTTTTTTAATCTTGACTTGTAAAATTACCCTTTTTAACCCTTTATATAATCAATTCTTTGAATATTCATCATTATAAAAAATAGATTGGCTTTTCCAATCTCAACAATCAACTCCATAAATCTTCTTTTTAATAAACTTTAGTGCCATACTAAACTTTAGACTGCCACAATGTCCATTTTAGACATGTTACACAGTTCATCTTGAAAAGCTTGCTCCCATTTCTCAGCATCATTTAGTTTCATGGCTTGTTTGTAGGTTTGAGGAACATGGTCAGACAGATCCATGGAGCTATTATTTATATTTTCTACCAAAGATTCGTGAGCAAAAATTGTTTCTTCAGTAGAAAAATCCCCAAAGGTCAAACTGTTAAGTATGATGGCCAAATCTATTTTTGACAAGGATTTGTTGCTTTAGGACTTAATAAGATTCATTTAATCAGTCTCACTGCCTTCATCAATGAATTCTACCATAGCCAATTGAAAAAATGAGTTGGAAGCTGGGTGCCAAAAAAAATCACCCTTCTCCTCTATTGAGAAAACATACCACTCTGAATCTCACTGCCCTTGCCTCCATTCTGGTGCATTTTTCAGTTGGTATATGTACATATGCCCTTTGACCGAATGTTTTGATAGGTGTTAGATCTGTAATTTTCTGAAAAATAATCTGATAATGGGTACTATCAGTTACTTGTACATTTGGAAATCTTTTGTGAATGAAAGAAGCCCAAAAATAAGCCAGGGTTCAGAATGTGTTTGGAAGCTGTGACACCAGGAGGATTGTGCACACAATTTCACCAATATTCTCATTAAATTGTTCTGCCATGCCTTTTTTTTGTGATAATATGGCATGGAATGCTTGTGAAGAATAACATTGGTGGAAAGGAGTTCAGAGAGTTTCTTGTTCATATATTCTTTGCTGTTATCTGCAATTAGAGTTTCTAAATTACAGTAATTTATATTTTCAAGATGATTTTTAAAGGTGATGAATGCATCTAGGACATCAGATTTTTTCTGCAGAATAAACACTTTGCTGTAAGTTGATTAACATTCCCTAAAAGTTGAGACATAGATTTTTCTGGAATCTGTGATATCCACCATAGGGCCAACCAAGTCAGAAACAATTACATCCATGAGTCCATGATTCTGTTTGGCCACAATTAATGTACTTCATTGTTTGCTTTTGGAAACAGTACATATGTCACAGTTCAGCCAACAATGAGGGACATATTTGGGGGCACCATGACATAGGCCTTTTTTGGCAATTTTTTGAAGGATCCTGGTTCTGGTATGGCCAAGTTGTTATTTCCAATCCATTATTGAGTTGGGAACTGCTTTAGGGTATGGAATATCATTTATAGCTTTTGGTAAAAAGGGAGCTAGTAGAGTGGCTAATGACAAAGAGTTAAAATAATCAATTTCAAATGTGTTAATATCTAGACTACAAGGCTACACTAGATTTATAGACCATCTGAAATCATACAAAGATAAGGGAGTAATAAAAAAAGTTTTTGAATCTTTTTTAGAAATAAGATCATGATTATCATTAAAGGTAAGAGAAACATTATTTTGTAAAAGATCAAAAAAAGATATCAGCATAGACTTTGCATTATTACAGTAAAAAACATTTTTAATTGTAACTAGTTTGTCTTTTTCTCTTTTAATCAGAATATTGCCATATCCAGTTATAAAAGCAGCAGCTATATCAGTAGCCCTCTTAACAGACACTGGCACATTTAAATTTTGGAAGTTAGAAATCAAATGTACATCTCCAGTAACATGATGTGTTGCTCCTGTGTCCAGAATCCCCTTAGAGCTTTCAGAATCTAAAATGTTTAACCATTCATTACTTCCAAGGTCTAGCTCATTTAATGAAGTGGTGATAACATCAAGTGCCAAAGAGTCAATCTTGTTAAGATGCACTTTTGACATCAATTTCTTCCCTTTCTGATAAGTCAGTGATTTACTGATGGTACCAAGAGAATATCTGGCTTGTTTTAATCTGGCTTCCCTATGAGACCAGACATTGAAGTTAAAGCCCAACCTGTTACTGTTGTAGGGGCATGTCTGCCAGAAAGTTTCAGTGGAAAAACATAATGGACACAAATATTTGGGTGGTTTTCCATCAGGGTGATAACTGTCCATTTTACCCCTTTTGAAACCTAGGGAAGATATTTCCTTGGCATTGATAAATGCCTCTAGGATGGTGGATGGGATAGATGAAGGAAGAGACATTTTTTAATTTTATTCTAAAAGGCTGTGAGAATATTGTTAAAAGAAGGTTGTGATATGTATTTCTTCAATTCAAAATGTTTGTTAATTTCTGCCAAAACCTTCAATACTGATACTGGAAGTAATAGTTGAAGGAGGATTGCTCCAAGCTTGTCATATCCTAGTGCAAAACCAGAATGCTTAAGGGCATCAAGGGTGTTCTTGATTGTGTCAGCATGGATCATAGTATTGGTGGATGGTGAGGATTTATTCTTCAATATATCATTGAATAAATACATTCTGGCTGTGTGAGTTTCTGTTTCAAATTTTGATGATAGCACTTTATAGGCATGGAAACAAGTAGTGCTAACATTGATGAAGACTTGCAGCTTCTCTTTTATTGTGAAGTATATAATGTGACAGCACTGGTGGAATGGACAATAACATCTGCCTGGGTAGTATATTTCATGGGTTGTACTCTCCATTGCATAAACAGTGAGATGCTCTTATTCCAGATTTTCCGATTTGAGCCATTGCTTTTTGATTTGGGTGTATGCTTCACTTGTGAGAGAATATTATTGGTGACAACACTGCAATCTTTCCCTTTGTATTTGGTGATCAAATTTTTTTTCTCAGGGCACATAGACATGGAAGTAGAGGATTGATTGAAATATTGAGGAAGGGAATCAAGTGGTTTTTGTGTGTTAGAAGAGATAATAGGATGAAGATTGAATTAGGCAGTATCAAAGAATGGATGAACAGTGCTGGTACTTGATGATGAGGAAGTGGTTGGAGCAGAGGTGGTGATGATAGAGGAGAACAAGCGTGAGTGTCAGCAGTCACAAGTGTTGATTAGGGGTAAAATCTAGGTCTTTAAGCTCCCTATTTAAGAGAGGTTTGTAGCACTGGAGTTTAAGTCTAGATTGGAAAGGGTTGGAGGTGTTTGGGTTGACTGGAAAGAATTATATGCCAGGGGAGGATCTTGTGTCAAGGTTTAATCAGACACCAGGAGGAAGCACATTTAATGAGGGACTAGCTTGGGGCACACAAAGATGGATTCCGGGGACTTTCAAGATTCAAATTACTGTTAGTAATCAATCAGGGACAGTCCATAACCTATGGTAGCAGTGTCAGCTCTTTGTCCAGAGTGAACTGGAGTTAGATGCGTCAGCTGCACCATAGGTTTAATACCATGCACACTATGTACATAAAACATAATCACTCAGTACTTCCTAGTCTATCCATAACAGTTAGAAATGTACAAGCTCATGTATGTAGAGTGAATATTTAGGGATTTATGAGAAAAAAAAAGAGGTGGAAATTATTGTCTGGCCACTGTACATGGTAACTAAGTATATAATAACTAGGTACCTAAAAAAATTACCATAGTACAGTCAGGGATAGGAACCTTCTAGAAAGTGCCAGGTTTTTTTTCTGGTGATTATAATAACCTAAAAATATATAGATAGATAGATAAACTGAACAAATTTTCCCTCATTGAATGGAGAACACCTATCATTATTCAGTAAACTAACTATTTATTTATTCATCTATCTGTTTATTTATTTTCCTATTTATTTATTTATGAATTTATTTACTTATTATTTAATTTGGTCATGGCATCTACCACCGTGTTGGTAACACCACACTCCATGCATACTTAACTATTACTTTGATGCATATTCTGGCACTGTGTCATTTACACCTCATATTAGATATTCATTTTGGCAAATTTTGGTTACAAGTAAGTATATATACTTGAAGATACTTACTTTGTGTAATTAACTTGCACCTCTCCCTGCCAATTTTTTTTCATTCTGCATTTCTCATCAAGATACTTAATCACACCCTTTATTCCACCACCATTTCACATGTTATCTTTTCAAATCACTTTACTCACTACTCATCACCAAACTTCTTCTATTTGCACTACCATAAACTACTTGCAACCTATTCTCAACCAAAAATGTCAAACAATCCTAGGAAAAAGCAATCTCCAAACCAGAACTTCCAGGAAGAAGAACAACTAGAAATATCTTGGATATCAGTTAGCCAACAAGCCAAGTTTTCTACATCACAGTCTGGAAAAAAAATTTACAAGAAAATAGAAGCACACTTTCATGCTCATAGTAAACTGCACTACAGAGATTTTGAACAGATTAAAATAAGGTCTGTAAAGTTTTGATTACTACTACTACAATACCTAACAACTTAATAATAGCTAATAGCACCTCTATCTAAAACTAGATGGTAAGCCTTAAACACATTAACTCTTAAATTTAGTGCTATATATCATGGTATCAAGAGAAATCCACCCAGTGGAACAAGCCCAAGCAATTGGATCCAAAGTGCACTTTCAATCTATCATGATCAATGTAAAACTAAATTCAAGAGTTTATCAGCTTGGAAGAAACTAAAATTTTCTCCAAAATGGTGTTTAGAACCTAACCAAAACTCACCTTAAGACAGTTTTTTGAGTGCACAAAGAATGGCCCCTTTAAACACAAATTTGAGTACAAAAAGATTGCATGTACATAGTTTTTCTAGTGAAAAAAGGACACAAATGGAATCAAGCAGCTTTCCTGCCTCACATACTCCATCATATAATGTATGTCCTCCTGTTCAGAAGGCAGAAAAAAAGCGCCAACATACAGAATCTTTGGAAGCAGAAAAGAAAGAAGGTTTTACATGTTAAAATGAAACAGCTGATAAAATAATTGAAGCTATGTTTGATATTTGTGAGTTAGCTGAAAAAAAATTAGGTATATCAGAAAAACAACTTGACATATCTCAAGACCAACTTGAACTCACAAAAGAGCAAATCTTGATTCAAAAGGAAAGACTCATTCTTGACAAAAAAAATTGAACTTGATGAAACAAATATGAAACTTAATCAGAAAAATATGAGAATAAATTTGGAGAAGTTGGACTGTGAGATGAGGAGCAGTGAGATTAAACAGCCTCTAATTCTGAAAGAAAATAATTTATGCAATGCTGATGATATGGAGATTTTATATAAAATGAAAGAAGATTTTAAAAAAAGGTGGTGCAGTGGTAGGTCTTTATAAAAAAGCTACAGAATATGTCTAGTTGTTAAAAATTTCAATCTATATATTTTATTGGTCTTATGTTTTCTTCCATTTAAAATACGTGAAATATTATTACTTAATTATTTATAATTTGATAAAACCAAAAAAAAAAATTAATTTTTTTGTATTTAATTTTATCTGAAATTATAAGGTAATTAGCTTAAACTGCTTTCTAATTAAGAAAAAAAAATTAAGATTAATGCTTACCTTTATATATTTTGTTGAGCATCCATTTTTGTGAAATTTAATATATATAAGTAAAACATAAGTTATATAAATATTATTTAAGTAGAGTTGAGCTCAAAAAATAATATGAATAAATCTTTAGAAACAAATAAATGGAAATAATATAATATTGAGTCATTGTATAAAAAATTATTGGGTCATTGGTTAATATATTATTACACTCTATATTAAATTATTGGGTCATTGGTTAATATATTATTTAACTGTTTATTAAATTATTTAGTCATTGGATAATATTTTAATACACTGTATATTAAATTCTTGAGTCATTGGCAAATATTTTATATTGTTATTAGAAGATAATTTAAATTTCTTGGTATGAGGAGGGAATGTTCTGCAGAACAACCCTCCTTATATATTGCAAGAGGACCCTCAATGGCCAGTGGCTTTTCCACTGGCCACTCGTGTCTAGAGGGGCCACTTGAGGCAAATATTCCTCACTTGTGGTAGATTGGGGCAGGCAGGTTTCCCATAAAAATAACCTAAAAAAAAGAAAGCAAAAAAATACCTACCAAAAATAAGAGAGAGCCAAAGGAAATATTGTTAACAAAATAAAAACAAATTACCTCCTAAAAAGAAGGGTGAGCAGAAGAAAAGTACAAAAAAAAGAAAAACAAATTAAAGATAAGAAAAAAAATTACCTCCTAAAAAGAAGTGTGAGCAGAAGAAAAGTACAAAAAAAGAAAAACAAATTACTGAGAGGCCAAAAAAATAGCTACCAAAAAGAAGGGTGAGCCAAAGAAAAGTACAAAAAAAAATTACCAAGAGGCCAAAATAAAATTAGATACTAAAAAGAAGAGAGAGGCAAACTAAAATTAAAAAAAAAAGAAAAAAGAAAAACAAATTAAATATAAGGCAAAAAAATTATTTACCTACTAAAAAGAAGAGAGAACTGAAGGATAATAAAATCTTTTTAGTAGGTAAATAATTTTTTTTCCTTATCTTTAATTTGTTTTTTTTTTGTATTTTCTTTTGCCTCTCTCATCTTTTTAGTATCTAATTTTTTTTTTTTTGGCCTCTCAGTATTTTTTTTTTTACTTTTCTTTGGCTCACCCTTCGTTTTAGTAGCTAGTTTTTTTTTGGCCTCTTGGTAATTTGTTTTTCTTTTTTTTTACTTTTCTTCTGCTTGCCCTTGTTTTTAAGAGGTAATTTTTTTTCTTATATGTAATTTTTTTTTTAGTTTTTTAACAATCTTTCCTTTGGCTCTCTCTTATTTTTGGTAGGTAATTTTTTTTGCTTTCTTTTTTATTTGATTTTCTATTTTTAGGTTCCTTTTATTGGAAACCTGCCTTCCCCAATCTAATAGGATTGAGGCATATTTGCCTCAAGTGGCCCCTCTAGACACAAGTGGCCAGTGGAAAAGCCACTGGCCATTGAGGGTCCTCTTGCAATATATAAGGAGGGTTGTTCTGCGGAACATTCCCTCCTCATACAATGTAATTTAAATTATCTTCTAATAAAAATCTAAAATATTTGCCAACGACTCAAGAGCTTAATATACAGTATATTAATATATTATCCAATGACTAAATAATTTAGTAAACAGTTTAATAATATATTAACCAATAACCCAAAAATTTAATATAGAGTGTAATAATATATCAACCAATGACCCAATAATTTTTTATACAACAACCCAATATTATATTATTGCCTCTTATTTGTTTCTAAAGATTTATTCATATTATTTTTTGAGCTCAACTCTACTTAAATAATAGGGGGTGTCAGTTCTGGCAAATCCGCACTTAAATTAAGTGCAGATTTCAAACCAAATCAGCACTTACAAATCAGCACTTAAATTTTGCAAAAAAGTCACTTATTTCAAAAAAGGGTGTCAGTTATGACCTCAAATCAGCACTTTTTTCCCGTTTTTTTTCACAACCACATTTTGGCCACAAAACATCCCTTCCTTTCTTACCCCATCCCTGTCACATGTGACACACTGACCTTCCTCGCTACCTACCCATCAATCCTCGGCACACACCCCTTCCTGACATTTTCAATATTTTGACCAGGCATGTTTACATTCTTTTTTACTTATTTCTTCTACTTTTTAATCTTTTTTCTTGTTATGTGCCAGTTTCATAATGCCTCCCAGACATTCCAAATCTCAAAAGGTAACTCAAAAATCTGCTTCGTCACAAAAGTCTCCTCGTAAAGCAAGGATTACATATAAAAAAAATCAGTGACTTTTTCTATTACTTACAACTGTTTTTACAGAATTGAAAACTATGTTTCAGCTAATATTTTATGGAAGTGAACTCTGTTCTTCGCCCGAAGAACAGAGTTCATCCTCCTATTTTCACATTCTGTTTGCACCAATCTCCATCCCTTTCAATTCTATCAACACATGCTTGTCTTCCCTCCCCATGCCTTTCGCTATCCTCCCAGCCCCATTGTATGCCATCCTCTTTTGATCCCCATTTCACCCCTCTCAACCTCTCCCAGACCCTTTTCTTCATTTAAAATGCCTTGGAACCCTTAATCTTCCCTTCCAACTCTTTCCCAACCTTTTCGCTACCCCATATATCCTTCCTCACCCCTCTCTCCAGCCTTTCCAACCCTTGTAGCCCCATTCCTCCCCTTTACCTCGCCTCCACAATTCTTGAACCCCAATTTCCTCCCTTTCAACCCAGTCCCTATTTCTGTATATAAAAATAAAGTGTTAGGGAGAAATGGGGAGGTAAGCGAACTGGAAGGAGAGGAGAGGAGAGGGGTAGAGAGGTGTGGAGAGGGAGAGGAAAATGTGGATAGGGGTTGAAAATGATGACGAAGGGAGTGAAAAGGTTGGGGAGAAGGATGAGGTGAGGATAAAGAAATATTTCAAAGGGAAAAGAGTGGGTATTCTTGAGAGGGAGTAAAAAAAGACAATAAAAGAAGATAGTAATACAAATATACAAAAAATATAAAATATATAAAATATGTTACAAAGAGTGGGCACAGAAACTCCTTGAATCCTAAAAATCCACAACTCCTATACCTGGGAAGAAGGTAACGTTTCCTGGCCATTTTTGATAAAACGACAAAATCTTCTTCTAGATCAGAATCGGAATCAGAGTCCAAGAGCAGTTCAAGCGCCATGAAAGTCATTGCTTTATGTAATTTATCACGATTTGAAAGTGAGGAAGGCATGACTCTTATATGATATGATATGAAGATGTAAGTGATGTACGATGTTTTGAGTTATGAAGTGTTATGCTGCGGAGTGCTGCGTATGAATGGGATGATGCTGACAAATCAGTGAAATGGGACTTGATGGTGAAATCAGCACTTTTGGTTGAGAAAGTGCGGATTTGAGTGAAATAAGTGACTTATTTCATTTTGAAATCCACCAGTATTGGGGCTAGTGTGTTTTGGAAATCCGCACTTATTTAAGTGCGGATTTGGTCAAATTTAAGTGCGGATTTGCCAGAACTGACACCCCCTAATATTTATATAATTTATGTTTTACTTATATAGATAAAATTTCACAAAAATGGATGCTCAACAAAATACATAAAGGTAAGCATTAATCTTATTTTTTTTTCTTAATTGGAAAGTAGTTTAAGCTAATTACCTTATAATTTCAGATACAAATAAATACAAAAAAATTAATTTATTTTTTGGGTTTTATCAAATTTTAAATAATTAAGTAATAATATTTCACATATTTTAAATTTTAAGAAAACATAGGACTAATATAATAGGGGGTATCAAAGTTAGAAACTTGTAATTATTTAAAAGGTACTTTACAACACAACAGAATGCAGCAAACTGGGCATTAATTCTCAGTAAAAATGTATTTTGGGGGCACAATATGGCATATTTTAAAAAATAATCATGGTTGATTTGGTGAAAAAAAGAGGTATTTTGAACAGGCAGATTTTTAACTTTGATACCCCCTAATATAAAGGTATGAATTTTTTTCAACTAGACATATATTCTCTATATTTTTTAATTAATTAAACTTATTTTGAATTACTCTTTAATTTCAGTTCCCCTACTTGCCCAGTTATAAATTTTTAAATATTCACATAGTTGAAAGTGGATAGTTGAGTTGTGTAGATCTTGAATCCTCTGCATATAATGAGATATAGTGTTGAACAAGGCAGGATCATGATGACTTCAACTACTTGACTTGATATTTTTGGTATATTAGATAGGAATGGATTGTTTGTAGATTTTGACTCAATGATCATGTTGTGTAATATTATACAACATGTCATTGTTTGATTGGCAATTTCTCTCCTCCATAGACAGCATGGCTTTTTAATGATCCCCCATTGTGCACGTAATACTCCAAAGGCACACTGAATGACTTTTCATGAAGCTTCTTGTAGTTTGGAAAAGTATTGAATTGCTTCATCTTGTGGGTGGGGTATAGTCTTGACAAGTGTGGACCATGGAGGATAGATTCCATCTGCCAGGTAATACACATTTTTATATCAGTGATTATTTATCTTAAAATGCACCTCATCTTGAGTACCAGCTAATAATTTGTCAAATATGTTACTTCTATGGAGAACATTGATATCATTGAGCACTCCAGGAGTTCCGAAAAAGAAATGCCAAAAACTCAGGTTCTTGCTAGCCACAGCCTCAAGTATCATTGTAGGTGTGCCTTCTTTTCCTTGAAATCAACCTGCCCAAGCTGCTGGGAAATTTTTCCACTCCCAGTGCATCCCATCTATCAAACCAAGACATCCAGGGAATCCTTGTTCTTTGTACTCTCTCAATATAATTTTCTTGTCCATGGCATTAGGTTCTCATAAGTACTCCTTTCTATGTAAACTAGTTATATCTTTGATAAAGTGCTTTAGAGCTCTCAGGGAAGTAGTTTTGCCAATACAGACATACACCATGCAATATTTGGGGGGGACTTGCTAGCAAGTCCTCAACTTGAAGTCAGATGGAAATCAGATGGAACTCAGACTGAAGTAATACTGAACTTTCAATTGAA
Organism: Hemileia vastatrix; assembly: GCA_030280995.1. Taxonomy (NCBI): domain Eukaryota; kingdom Fungi; phylum Basidiomycota; class Pucciniomycetes; order Pucciniales; family Zaghouaniaceae; genus Hemileia; species Hemileia vastatrix. The sequence goes on from JASXTE010000017.1 coordinate 16,491,508, forward strand.
GTATCACACAAATAATAATGGATCTATATTAAAAATATAGTGAAAGTGTGAGGATAACTGAATTAAAGCCATAAAGAATCATTCCATGAGTCTATTCAATGCAAAGTATTTTTTGAAGCAACTTATTTAAATAATACTTTATTAAATTAAGTTTATCAATAAAAATTGATTAACAATATCACAATTCTTTAATTTAATAATTCTATTAAAAACTTCAGATTACATATAAAAAAATCAGTGACTTTTTCTATTACCTACAACTTTTTTTACAGAATTGAAAACTATGTTTCAGCTAATATTTTGTGGCAGTGAACTCTGTTCTTCGCCCAAAGAACAGAGTTCATCCTCCTATTTTCACACTCTGTTTGCACCAATCCCCATCACTTTCAATTCTATCAACACATGCTTGTCTTCCCTCCCCACCCCTTTTGCTACCCTCCCAGCCCCATTGTATGCCATCCTCTTTTGATCCCCATTTCACCCCTCTCAACCTCTCCCCGACCCTTTTCTTTCTTCAAAACTCCTCGGAACCCTTAATCTTCCCTTCCAACTCTTTCCCAACCTTTTTGCTACCCCATATACCCTTCCTCACCCCTCTCTCCAGCCTCCCCAACCCTTGTAGCCCCATTCCTTACCTTTACCTTGCCTCCACAATCCTTGAACCCCAATTTCCTCCCTTTAAACTCAGTCCCTATTTCTGTATATAAAAAAAAAGTATTCGGGAGGAGTGGAGAGGGAGAGGCAAATGTGAATAGGTGTTGAAAATGATGACAAAGGGAGTGAAAAGGTTGGGGATAAAGGAATATTTCAAAGGGAAAAGAGTGGGTTATTCTTGAGAGGGAGTGAAAAAAGACAATAAAAGAAGATCGTAATACAAAATAAATATACAAAAAATATGAAAAATATAAAATATGTTACAAAGAGTGGGCATAGAAATTCCTTGAATCCTAAAAATCCACAAGCCCTATACTGTTATTTTCTTCATTTACTTAAATCAAATAAAAATTTACATTTTAATATTGTGAAAATTTTGAAGAAAGGAAATAAATTTTAATAAATATTAGTATCACTATGCAATATAGGGGGTGGACTTGCTAGCAAGCCCCCAACCTGAACTCAGATGGAACTCAGACTGAACTCATTTTAAACCAATACTGAACTCTACTTGAACACCCACCTAAAAATGTTCTGCCGAGTGGTTTTCATCCCTGATTGTATGGTTCCTTTGTCAATAGCTCAATGTGTGTTCAATTTGTGGTGAGTTTGGGTCCAAGGTTGCGGACTCTCTAGCAAGTCCGCCCCCCCCATATTGTGTGGTGTATGAATTTTTTTTTATTTACTAGTAAAATATAGTATGTCAATTGAATTTGAAAATTATATGTCTAAGTATAGTCTTTGTAACATCATTTTTAAGATTTTTGCACCTTCTTTAGATATTTTAATGATTTATAATATTCAATATTATCTAGTCATAAACTAAGTATATAATTCTTTCAATTCTTGAAAATAATACAATAAATAATATAAATGCACAAAATAACCTTTCATGAACAAATTGACATATTTCAAATTATAGTTTCTCCATGTATTTTTGGCCAAAGAAACTTATATAATAATGTCAGATGGTATCTTTCCGGATCTATACATTAGGGGGTATCAATGTTCAGGGATCCGCAATTAGGGATCAGGAATTTTTTTTCCCGGGATCAGACATTATTAATTGCGGAAGATTCTTATCCACTAGCCCCAGGGCTAGTGGATAAGAAATCCACGATAATGCATTATCCTGCCTCTTATACCCCAATTTACATTCCTAATTCCTGATCCCAAACTCATCACATCCATGATGGATTTGCAAGAAAGTCAAATGACTCATAATTGCTGATGCCATCCTTAAGTCTTTCCTCACTCTATGCCACTTAATTTTGGTGGCAAACACTTATATTTTTTTTCTATCTACACACCCCAACTGCACATTTGGAGGTGAATTTCCACTTCCCACTTCCCTCATCACATATCCCTTTCACCGACAACAATGAAGCACCTCTCTACTAGGAAGCTACTTCACTCAACCATGAATGCTATCACTTTTCTTTTAGTTCTTTACTATAAATCTGACTCTTATTTGGAAGATGCTTTAGCTTATATGTGTTTTATTTCCAAAAAGTGTTACATCATCACCAGGGGGCCAAATCTTTATCATGATCCCCAATATGATCTGGCCTCCATTCTCAACATTCCTCATTTAAACTTCGCACAACTTTTCAGAACTTCTCCCAATTCTTTCTTCAAACTTTATCAACTCGTTTCTGAACATCCTATCTTCCATAACAATCCTCATAACAAACAGTGTAATCCTGCCATCCAACTTGCTGTTGCTCTATGTCGCTTTGGCTCAAATGGAAATGGTGCTGCCATAAGACGTTTGGATAATCTCTTTAACATAGGATATGGTACCGTGATATTATACACCAAGCGCTGTATGATTGCTATCCTTTCCCTCAAGTCTCAAACTCTTGCTTGGCCAACTCCAGAACAGCAACTTGAATCCTCTCAAGTAATGCAAGCTGAAGGTTTCCTTGGCTGTATAGGTTTTGTTGATGGCACAACCATCCCTTTGAATCAAAAGCCTGCTCATGATGGTAACCATTATTTTGATTGCAAAAAAAGGTTTCTTCAAAATCTTCTCCAAGTTCTCATCTTTCACAATCTAACTTTTTATCTTCTTTCTAGATACTCTATTGCCGTTCAACTTGTATGTGATGTCAATAAAAATTTATTGCTTTTCACAGTGGCTGCCCTGGATCATGTCATGACTCTTCCGTCTTCCAAAGAATGAGGATTTCTCAATCCCCTGACTCATACTTTGACGAATCTCAGTACCTCCTTGCAGACTCAGCATATGCAAGTGGAAAGTACATTATACCTGCTTTACGTGGTGCAACTTCAGAAAATGACCCCAAAACTGCCTTTAATTATCACCTTGCACAATCAAGAGTACAAATTGAACATGCTATAGGTATTTTAAAGGGACAATTTTCTAGTCTTCAGGAGCTCAGAATCCAATTTCAAAAAAAATTGGAGATCAAAACTGCAAATCATTGGATCTTGACTTGCGTAATACTCCACAATATTCTAGCTGATTTAAAGGATGAGTGGAATGATCTTTATGAAGAAGAGGATCCTGAACCACCACCGGCACTTCCCTCCCTTGATTCACAAATCATTCAATCAACTGGCATACACTCCATTATAATGCCAATTACTCTCCAACATTTCACTTTGCAATGCTTTTAATTTTTAATTTTTATGTTTTCATACTTTCCAAATGTCCTCTTTGTGTACTTTATTCACTTGGTTTTGTATTTTGGTTTGTTGCATATTCATTTTTTTTTGAATTTACGGTGAATATCTTTTTTTTGGATAGCTCATTGGTTTTCTTTCACCAGCTCAACATGAAATCACATATTTTCTTATATTGCATATTTTGTCAGTTATTTTTTTTTTCATTCATCACTCATATCCTTTTCATCCTCTCCTCAAACATCCCTCAGTTTTTTTGGTTGCATTTATTTTCTCAACTCAACTCACCAGGTAAGTCATTTTTTTCTTTTTTCTTGGTTTTTTATTTGCTAATCATGATTTTTTTTTTGTTTTTTTTGTAAGTGCTTCATTTATTTTTATTCTAGGGTAAACTAATTTTTTTTGTTTTTTTCTCTTTTTTCTCTTTTTTTTTGTTTTTTTTTCTCTCCTTCACCTCTCTTTATCATCCTCAAGGCCCCCCTTTTTCCCTCTCTTTACCTGTCTCAATACCCCCTTTTTACCCCCTTTTTAGCTGCCTCAAATCCCCCTTTCTCCCCTCTTTAGCTCCCTCATCACCCCCCTTCCCCTCTTTTTAGGCGCTTCAAGACTCCCCTTTTCCCCTCTCTTTATGTCCCTAAAACCCCCCCTTCCCCTCTCTTTAGCCGCCTCAAAGCCCCCCCTTCCCCTCTCTTTAGCCACCTCAGACCCCCCCTTACCCCCCTTTTAGGTCCCTTCTCCCCCACCCACTCCCTTACCTCCTCCTCTACCCCCCCTTTTTCTTAACAAACGATCTTTAACGATCATTCGTTAAGTAATCGAATCACTAACAATTTGATTACTTAGCGAACGATTGTTAGCAATCATTCATTTTCAAATTTCTCAAAAACATTGTACTATCCAAAAATATGATTGGGCTAATTTTATTTATTTATTTTGAAGGTACAAGAGCTATGGAAACTAGATGATTTAAGGAGAGCAAAATTTTTGTGCTTTAGTCAACGTGGGTTTTAAAGGAGAACATAGGTTATTTAAACTCTAGCCATCTTTTTTTGCGTCTTTCTAGCCACTTATCTTATAAATTGCCTGAAATTGGTTTTGAGTCTTAGAAATCAAATAAAACTTCGCACTCATCAATATGTCAACACTCAACAATACATAGCTTGTAGCTCTGAAAGTGAAAAGTTAAAATAGGATGTTTCATCTTTCACCAAATGTAAAAACATGTAAGAGGTACGATAAGTTTTTGGTGGTGAGATGACACTTAATTTCAATGACGTCCCAGTTTATCTAATGAGATTTTTCTTTATTGAAGGACTTAAATACATATCTATTTACTGGAAAAACTTGATCCATTAATAAATCTTACAAAAAATGCCCTATAATGTTTATCTGATTGTTGTTTTTAGTCAAGTTTTAATATTAATTGTCTCTGCACCACCTCCAGTCCTTCCACTGAACCATCCAACTGGTGGGATAACTCATCCAACAATTAACCAAGATGCTGATGACTTGGCTATTGATTTACTCTCAAAGCCACAGTTTCCTCAACAGGATGAAAGCCTTCAAAACCCCTCTGTATACTATGATACAACAAGTAAGACATAATATATGTATTCAAACCTGAATTTAAATAAAATAAACAAGCAACTCCAAGTACTGTAGCTTTGTGCTGATTTTTTGCTAAATGAAATAATGTATTGCTCCATTCTGCTACTGATATATCCTTTTGGACAGATCACCAGATTCCCTACAGTTGGCCGATTTCCGCGTCTAGTCCCTTTGAATACTGGTCTCGTTATACAGGTAGGACATCATTTTTACTACTTTAGAAAAAGAAAGGAGAAATAACTATGTATACTAATAACTTGCTTCAATTTTCTTCTCTTTTTTTTTTTCTTAATAAATTTGTTCATTCCTGCTTGATTAGATCAACAGAGTCCTTACAATTGACCAATGTATGCGCCTGGCTTTTATAACAACAGATATCATTTCATGACCAGAAATCTACCTAATTACAACCCGCAACTTTGAAATCAGCCATATTATCCTTTACCATCTCACAGGAATGTATACCGTCATCCACAGTATGCTGGGATTTATCCAATCAAAAATTCTTCCTGGCAGAACCAAATGAAGGAATTTGAAACAAATGAGTTTTCAGATTCACACCACTTAAAAGAGAATTATTTTAATATAATTCAACACTCTTCGAAAAAGAATGACCTATCTTCTCATCCCACCAAATGACGTAACTTTCAAGGATCAGTAGAACCACCATTTGAAGTTGATTTCCAATCCAAACCTAGATTATCATTTCCTTTGATAGATGATAACTCTGAAAATAGTCAACGGAAGAGAATTTGACCTAACTCTTACTTCCAATTGTCATCTACATCTTACTCAAACAAAGCGGAATTGAGCGAACATGATATTCAACTTCAGAAGTTACTCATCACGCCCTCCGAAAAAATGGATCAATTTTTCGTTTGTCATACTCCTTCATCAATCTAAGGAGGTTTGAGGCGGCTAAAGAGGGGGGGATAGGGGGGGTTGGGACATATAAAGAAGAGTAAAGGGGGAATTTGGGGGGGTTTGAGACAATTAAGCAGGGGGTTTCAGGGGGTTTTTGAGGCAGGCAAGGAGAGGATTTGAGGGGACTTTTGAGGCAAGGAGGGAGGGATTTGTAAGGGGATTTCAAATAAATAAAGGAGGGGAAAAGGGGACATTTATGGGAGATAAAGAGGGGTTACCTACTTTCAAATAAATATACTAACAATTTTTTTTTTTGTAAATTTGATTAATTTTTTAATTTTTTTGGCAGTATTATAGAAAAAAAAATTTCTTTCTGTTAAGGACTGTCCCTCTTATTTACAAATAAAAAAAGTTTTATAATTTTATTTTAAATTTTTCTAGTAAATAATTTTTCTGATTTTTTTTTTATTTAAAAATTTTTTTGTTTTTGATTTTGATTTTACTGATTTTTTTTTTTTTTTTTTTTCAGGATCTTGTGAGAAGGTTTTTAATAACTAATCTTCAGGTTCACTTTTAATTTTTTTTTTTTTTTGATTTAATTTTTACTGAATTTTTTTTTTTGAATTATTTTTTTTTAAAGGATTTTGCTTTTATTTTGTTTTTAAAAATAAAACCTCAGGTTTTTTTTTTTGATAAATTATTTTTTTGGAAAATTTTTTACTGATTTTTGGTTTTTTTTTTTTCCAATTTTATTTTTCAAATAAAAAAACAGCTTTTTTTATTATTAGGTGAGAATTTTTTTTTTAAAAAAATTGAGTTGAAATTTTATTGACATTTAAATTTTTTTTCAGATCAAAAAAATGTCTTCTTCTTCAGATTCACCCCTTACTTCTCTCTCATCTTCATCTTTATCATCTCTATCATCTTCTTCGAAATCAACTTCCATACAATCATCTTCTAAATCATCAAAAAAAATTAAAGATAATCAGTCTCATCAGAAGAAAAGATATCTGAAAAAAAAAATTCATCATCTAAATCATCAAAAAAAATTAAAGATAATCAGTCTCATCAGAAGAAAAGATATATGAAAAAAAAAATTCTCTGTGAAAGTTATTTTCTTCATATCCCAAACATTTTTTTTCATAAAACTAAAATAGATAAAAAAAATCAATATCCAAAAAAATTACCAGAAGATATCAAATATCTAACTGAATTTGGAGATGATCGAGTTGTTGCAGTTATCATCAATACTTTTAAGCCTCAATTCATTTTGGAAGTTCATTCATTCGATGGTGTAAAAGATGAAGCTTTTAATCAACTATCCGATCTTATCATAACTCTTTTTCAAATGGCTTTGGTTCGGTTATCTATAAGGAATACGAATTTGTTGGGTGGTATCATGATTGGATTTCGTTGGAGAGTAGGTTTTGTTAAAGGATATTCTCTTGGTATGTCTAATAATTTTTTTTCCATTCTTAATATCATTTCACTTATTTCATTTATATAGGCATATATTCATTGGTCACGGATATCACTAAAGCACAAAAAGATGAAGATTTTCGCTTATGGGACACTCTACCTTCCTTTAATTCTTTTCTTGCTCTTCGACTCAAAAAGCTCTGTAATAAGGCATTTGAAAAAAATCATGAACTTGCAACCAAAGTTAGAATACCGAATTGGTGTGACTCCAAATGGGAAGATATCAGCCACAAATATCTTTTATTTTCTAATTTTATTATCACTCATTCTGGATTTCACAATAAAATTCATACTGATACCAATGACGCCAATTTTCTTACTTTTGGTATATTCTCATATATCAATCCAATTACTGGACAATCAATACCATCTCCAGCTAAAATCAAAGGACATGGTTTATATTTTCCAGACCACAAGTGCATCATTGATTTTTCTTTGGGAAATGGTATCATAGAAACTATTTGGAATTCTTCTCAGGATAATCATCAAACAACCAAAGCTCCTCCTGGTTTGGAATCCTGTCAAGATTTCACTCATTTTGGTTGTTCTTTTAAAATAAGTCAAAAGTTGATTCAAAGAATCAACAAGGTAAAGAAAGAAGGTAAAGTTAATCAATTTAAAAAAACTTTATCTAGATCCAAAAAGTATGGGGATTAGAGTTGTCATCAAAAATTTTATATTTTTTCATAAATTTTTAATAAATATTTTTTATATATCAATTTCCTCAACTAAAGTAATGGGCCAACAACCTTGTGTTGTATAACAGGTAATCATGATAACATTTATTTGTTTCATGGGGCTCCTCTAGCCTATACCTGTGGAAAGTCCCAAACTTTTGTTTCTAGATTTGATCTGCATTTTGGCTTGAGGAATTTTCATTACTTTAAACTAGGGAAATTGATATATATTAGATATTTATTTAATAATTTATGTAATTATATTAAATTTTGATGACTTCCACCCCTTACTTCAATAAAATGCAGGGGGGGGGGGGGGTATTGCCAAATTTTCAAATCTGAGATTCAAAATTGATGACTTGTAAAAATTTTGGTGATACCCACCCCTTGCTTCAATAAAATGTAGGGGGGGTATTGCCAAATTTTCAAATGTAACATGTAAAATTTTTGACTTGTAAATATTTTGGTGAAAAATTTTTGGTGATACCCGTCCCTTACTTCAATAAAATGCAGGGGGGAGTATAACCAAAATTTCTTATAAAACTTGTGAAATTCTTGACTTGTAAGAATTTTGGGGATACCAGTAAAATGCAGGGGGTAGTAACGCCAAAGTTTCATATAAGACTTCCAAGACTCTTGACATGAAAGAATTTTGGTGATACCCACCCCTTACTTCAAAAAAATGCAGGGGTGGGTGTTTGGCAAATTTTCAAAGGAGACTTGAAAATTTCATTTAAAAAAAGAATATCTAACATTAAAATACAAAATTTCAAGAAATACAGAAAATAATTGTAAAATTTATGTACAAATAAATATGAACACATGAAGTGTGAAAGAAATAAAAGAAACTAGTTAACAAAAAATTTCATTAAACGTTCTATTTCTTCAACAGATTTGTTTGCTTTAATGCATTTGATCAAGAAATCTTTTCTTTTTAGAACTTTCTTGGAGATCATGCTTATACTTCATCTGTTCCATTAAGTTTTGATGCTCGAGTGTTTTTTCCTTATTTTTGGATTTTTCAATACTAAGAGTTAACTCAAACTTCTTCTCCTCCAAATCTTGGGCCCTACCATCCTTCTGTAAAGAGAGCTCAAACTTCTTCTCCTCCAAATCTTGGATCCGATCATCCTTCCGTAAGGAGAGCTCATACTTCCTCTCTTCCAAATCTTGTACTCTGTCATCCCTCCTTAAAGAGAGCTTGTAATTCTTCTTTTCAAAGCTCAGAGTCTCTTTAGCAATTTCCACTTGTTCTAGAGTGAGAATAAAAATTAACATAAAGTAGAAGAAAAGCAGAGTAAAGTAATAAGAGGTATGATCTCACTTACCAGCATCACGTTTCTCTAAAAACTGTTCCATCGAAGAAAAAGGTGTTTGTGATGAAGTATCACTTTTTCATCTTCTTTGGGAGAGGAAATTTAGACTAGTTGAAGCCCTTCTCTTTTTGTTCAACGTAGCATTTTCCTCCTCATCATTGTCACTAGCTTCAGACTCAGTTGATTGAGGATCCTGGGTTTGTTCATCAGCCTTTTAAGAAATAAGAAAAAGATAAGTAAATAAAAAATAGAATTGATAAGATAAAAGAAAAAAGAAACAGACCTGAGTTAGATTTGGTTGGGTTAAATCACCTATAGGATCTACAGAAAAGCTATTTAGATATGTCTCATTCAAATGAGGGGAGGCTTGAGTGGAGGAAGAGGATGGGAAAAGATTTGCTTCGACATCATGTTCGGAGATAGGATCTTCTCCATCCAACATGTTTACAGGATTAACATCAGCTCGCTCTCCAAAAATTGCATCCATCTCTTTAAAGTAAGGACATAAAGAATCAAGTTTATCGTCTATGGATTTTATGCACTTAGTTATATCATTGTTGGTAATCCCAAAACCAGTGGAAGATGAAAGAGCCTTTGCCTTCTTGTATTTTGCTCGGTAATGCTTGAAGCGTTCAGACATCTGTTTAGGCAAAAGATCAATCCTTCCCTTGGTTTTATTGCGTAATTCATTTGCCATTAGAAGATAGCCATTAACTTTTGATGCGGGGGGCCGTCCTACTTTAGTGGCATACTCAGTACCAAAACAAGAATCATAGTTAGATTTGGTTTTCAGCCAGTTGATAAGAATGAGATGTTCATCTTTTTTTAATTGAACGGTCTTTGATTTCTCAGCTGAGCGGGGGAAAGAGGAAGTAGTGGGAATGGAAGAACAACTGGGTGATGGCTGCCTTTGAGAAGATCTAGGATGACAAGGCATGTTATTATAAATGAAGATGAAAAGGAGCAGAAACAAGCAGATGAGATAGCGAGATGAAAAGGAGAAGAATCAAATAGATGAAATGGGGAGAAATTCTGAGCGGATAGAATGAACAGGATGGGATGAGAATGGAAGTGCGCAGCAAGGTAGAAGGCTGGGATATCCAGAAAGTTGTCCAAGATGTGGTTATGGAAAATTGAGTAAAAAAATGTCGGATAAGAGGTGAACATTGACACGTAAAGTGTCTAATAACCCAATTATTAGCAAAAATAATTGCGGAAGATAATTGGGGTATGCAGATTATTTTCCGCAATTAATTTAATTGCGGATCGGTCAACATTGATACCCCCTATTGAGTTCACCAGAATGTCAATATTTTTTCTTGGTGGTTTCATCACTAATTCAATGTGGGCTCAAAAAGATATGAATTAGGGTTCAAGGTTGCGGACTTGCTAGCAAGTCCGCCCCCCATATTGCGTGGTGATACTCATCAGTGCTATCAGCCGAAATACCATATGCTAGTTATTGTAGAACAGCTGTTATTTTCTGTTCTGGTGTCAAACCCACTCAGCCACAGCAATCCTAAGTAAATGTAAGACAATTAAATTATGACTAGTATGTTGAAATATTTCTTAACTTACCTTTTTCCATAGCCAAAAACGGTTATGATTTTGTTGGTCCTGACAGATACTGTTGAATAGATCCCTGCTCATGCGGAAACGTCTCTCAAACATGATATTGTTGTATGTACATTTAAGGATAATGTAGTCACTCATTAGTCGTTGATGGCCTTCCATACGTTGTTGATTCAATTTTTCTTTTTTTTCTCTTTGCATGTTTGAATTTTGAGTGTTGAATACATAAGAAATAATATAGTCTTCTTCCTTCTTCCATATCGAGTAATTCATCAAGAACATTGAAGGGCATGTGAGATACTTGAGTTTTACTGAATGAGTGCGAGGGATGAATAGTAATTTTAATGAGTGATTAACAAAAGATACTGCATAGAGCGGTTGAATATTGAACTTCATTATGAAATGACCAAGTAAAATGCAATTATATACTAATTTTTTACCGACACGGGGGTAGATGCTCTTTGTTGTTGGTGGGTGGGTGAGGTAAAAAAAAAAAAAAAAGGAAGTGAAATCAACCGAGTTTTTTTTCCTTTGTTTTTTTTCTTATAAGTTACAAAGACAAGAAGAGAATTTTTTTTTTCTTTTTTTTTTAGAAGCCCAAAGACAAAGGGGAAAATTAAGGAATTGTTGATGAAAATGGAAAGAGGGGGGGGGGGAGGGGGGAAAACATTAATAAAGTGATTATAATATCTATGAATTAATTTAAAATTATAATTCAACTCAAACTTATTCTAGCACATACATTCATACTACCTTCTAAACCATCTTCATCATACCTCATAACTTCTATAATCTTAAACCCACAACATTCTATTCTGTTATATATATATATATATATCACTCTTCCTTCTCTACCGATTGAACCCACCTTCTAACATCTTTTAAAAATCAATTTAAAATAAATAAATATCCAATTGGAGCAAACATGAAAGAAAAACACAAAAAATCGGTGGCAAATTCCTTTGAGATGTCACTTATTATTTTGTACATTTATCCTATAATACAAAGGGCGAACCTCCACCCCCTGACCGCCTTCTTCGCCTCCTCAAAAAGCAAATAGCATAGAAAGATGAATATATATATATGAGATGACAACTGTTTTAAATTCAGAAATCATCATCTTTTGGTGCAAAGAAATGAGTATAAACTACAACTAAAATAATCCATGGATCATGAACAAAAATTTTCAATCAGTTTCATCAAATTGACATCAAAGCAACCAAATAACCAAACAACCAATAAAATAAAAAAGACCCATCCAACAATCCCAAAATGAAAAAAATAAAAAAATAAAATCATAAAAAAAATAACAAAAAAAACAAACAAACACTCAACTCGTTCCATAAACCAAAGCACCTCCGACCATACTCATATAACAAGCCAACTGTGTTATAATCTCACTTAATTTTTTTTATTTTTCAAAACAATCAAGAAAAAAAAAACCCCCCCAATCAATCTCGTCAGGATTCATTCGCCCAACACCATTTCAAAAAAAATAAAATAAAGTTTCGTTCGCTAACACCATATAATCGAAAAGACAAGAAAAGGAAGACATAAATAAGACTAACGAATGAGCAAGGATCAGGGGTAATGCGAAACCACAAGTAAGTATAAATCCAGTAAAGAAATTTGCAGCTTCTTGTGGGGTTGATGAATAATCAGCAGACAATTCATCACGGTTACCGCAACAAGAGCCTGCAAGAAGTTTGGGTAGTGGAGCGGAGCAAAATATGGCAGCTAGAGAGGGTAATACGAGAACAGGGGAAAAAAAATTGCAGATTGTGATGATCAGTATATCATTCATCCGGCAAAGGAAGAACTGGAGTTCGAACCAACATACCGACAAGGAAAGGGAGCCATTGTCCCCAGAGTGCACAGCTGAGGATGATGAGTAAGAAGCCAAGCGCAAGGACGAAGGAGAGAAGGATGATGGTCTTGACTCCAGCGGGGGGCATCACACGACAAGAGATGAAACCAGGAAGTATAACGAAAGAGTCAAAGAGTCAGACTATCACAAGTCTCGCCTCCAATTCATCTTTCCCAACTTCGCTCGCTGTGTAGCTGCGCATCACCCGCCGTTGTAAGTCTTCTCAACAACACGGTGTACTTTCTTTCTATCTCATATATTACACACACATATTTATCAACCCCATCTCATCTTGCCACAAACAAATTTGACTTTGGGCTACTTGACTACATCAAATACTTAAGATATTTGGATTACTAGCTACATATCTCATATCGCTCCAATAAAAATCTACCATAAATAATCTGACGCTCCATGCAAGTAGACATACAATTGTAAATGTACAGGCACAAGTATCGAATAAGGGGATGAAGGGGTATTTTTAAACAATGCCAATGTCCATAGGCTATTCAGACTCCATAATAAGGGTAACGTCCTTGGGGCCAAGCTAAATGAACAGCAAGTAGTTCTGTCGGTTCAGGTTACTCCACCTCATAGGATTTTAAGAAAGATTAAAAAATGGCACGTACGTGATTGTGGAGGTCCAGCGGGGGGCACAGGATACGCAGGGTGATTGGCTAAGTGAGGTGGTTGAGGGTAAGGATTCATAGGCGGAGGAGCGCCTTGCCAAGCTACCAAGTTCATAACCATGAGAGAATTTTATTTAAAAGACCATAAGATTCATCAGTGTGAGCTCAAACATCATCTGAATAGTGTAGAGTGATTATTCTGAACTTACCGGCCTGCGGATGCATGACGGGAGTAGGAAGTGGAGGGTATCGGGGAGTGACCAGCGGAGTTCTTCCTCCTGACATGGGTGTCCTCGCACCCACCATGGGGGTACGATTACCCACCTGAGGTGTTCGACCACCCAACGTTGGTGTCCGAGAACCATATACCATAGGAGTTTGCCGACCATACTGATCTGCATAGGTTTGGGTCGAAGCCGCTCGGGCAGCATATTGAGTCTAAACAGAACGAGGTAAAAACGTTGGCAAAAACTAAACCCTAGAATTCAAGAAAATTGAACAAATTTCTCACCTTGAACACATTACATAATGCCAAAATGTCACCAGCCTGCGTTCCATTCAACTCATAAGCAGCGGGTGAAATTTTGATGTTCTTCAATCATTATATTAGTTTCATCTTGTAAATAAGTCATCTTTCAAAATCTAAAGAACTCCTTACCCAAGTCTGCATTTGTGAACTTTTATTAGCCTTGAAACCAAGTAAAAACTGGCCAGGAACCTCTTTGTCAATACAAAAAGCATAAGCAGACCTTTCAGGATTAGCCATGATATAAGTCGTAAGAAAATTTTCTAAGTATTGACAAAAGATACCAATATTAGTATACTATTTTGATCAAAAGATTCCTGAACTTCGTCTTACTCATTTCATCTTTTGTTCCTTTATACTTTTCATGAGCAATCATTTCCTCTACTTTTCTGGCCATAGCTCGGACATGAGAAACTATGAGTTCGTCTAGATCAGAGTAAGAATATCGACCCCCGATCTTCAGCATTCTTCCTAGGGAAAATTCATTTGGTTTATCCAGCTCAAGCACATCTGTCAAAAATAGAAGATTCTTCGCTTTCAAAACTTGAACAATTATCTTTAAACTTGTCACACCACCTACCTATATGCTGGTACACGCCAGTGTCAACCTTCCAAGTGACAGCTAAATGATCAGTTCCACGAGAGCTAGGTCTAATCACACAATCACCTCTTCCTAAATTCGCTAAATGTTGTTCTGCTTGTCCGGCATTAAAGTTGAAGAAGTTGGGATGCTTGATAATTCTTTGAGTTCGTCTGCTTCCACTTTTCTTCTTGGCTTCCATCCTATCTTTGTCAATCTCCATTTGAGTATTATCAAAATACTGATCTGTTTGCACCTTCAATCTAGACCCTGCTCCAGCTTGGAGTGCTTTAGGGGCACAACTTAGTTCAACAGAGAAACGTTCTTTGTTGATACTCATCACTTGACTTTGAATGGTGGCACCTACAGGAAACTTGCTCATATCTGGCAAGCCTTCATCCACCATATATTGTTGCTCTATGAACCCTTCAATACCAGAATCTAGCCGCACAATCAATCCCCTATCACGAGCCTTAATGATTTTCACTGGGATGATTGTACCAAGGGAAAGAGTAGCCTCGTTTTCTCCAGTCAAAAGATCAAACAACTCATCGGGAGCCAGAACTTTAAATTTAGCACGCTTTTCCATGTATGGATTTTGAAGTTCTTCTCTGATTTGATAGAGGGTAAACCTCTTTCGAGTTTGCAGTAAACGGTTCAATTCTACGGCGAAATCATCTAGATGAAGATCATCCAGTTTTTCGGGTGATGATGCCAACAGCTCACTGACGACTTGCGAAGGATGTTGGCCCACTAAATCTTCTTCATCTAACTCTTGTGCATCCGCAGCCATTTTTCTAGCAACGTAATAATCTTCAGGATGTATTCTGGTGTCATCTAATATATCAGGATCAACCTCTCGAGTCTGTAGACTAGCTGTAATGTCATCCTGGATGATTCTAAGAAATCCGGCACAATTATAAAATATATTCTTGGTGACCAACTCAGCAGTGATGAGCTCATCTCGAAGACGCAGCGTTCCTTCCTAAGATTATAATCAAAACAATTTTAGGATCTCTCTGATGAAACAACATAAGAAACAAGATATATCGTTTCACTTACAATAGTCTGATTGGATGTAATTGATTTAACTAGTTTTTGAGCTTTTCGGGGACCAAGCCCACAAACAAAGGGAAGTAAATGTTGATAATAGCTATCATGGACAGCCTTGTTGATATCAACTCCAACGCTGTTGACGATATTTACCAAAGCACGCTCCAGGTGAGAATACAAAATTTCTCTTGGTAAAAATTGTTGATCCGGATGAAATGTGATAGCTGTTATGTCGCCTGCAGCAGCTGCATATTCGTTCAGGGGACTTTGAACATACCTGGCTAAGGCAACACAATATTTTCCAGTTGGAGGCAAATCGCCAAATTCATTTTCAGCTCTTTTGCTATGCTGATAAAGTCGTGCGGTGTCATCACGGACAGTGATGATAGGGAAATCCATGCGATTCAGTGACTCCGGATCATCAGCATAATCAGCTTGCAATTCATTTTTCATTTGATCCAACAATTCATGAGTTACGCTTTTAACATCACCCAACAGCCTGAAGGTTGAGGCGGTAAAACCTCCCACTACAATAACATCAGGTTTGCGCTTTTGTAAAAAGTCAGCTAGATCTCGGCGTGGGATGGAATCTTTGAGGTTGTCGAGCATCATATGATCACGGAAACGACCTTGCTCGTCAAGGAAAGTCACAAAAATGGAATCCCTTTTGGGATCACCTGCGCCATGAGAAATGGCAATAACATTCGGAACGTCTCCTTCGTCCAACCCAGCGGCTTGATATGGTGCCACATCAATTCGCTATTCCCCATGAGGCATAATAAATAATTAGTCACAAATAACCGACAAAGTAAAAGACTAGGTTGGTAACTTACATCTTCAAGCACTTCCCCACATTTCTGGGCAACGAATTCTTCTGCTTCATCCTTTAAATAATTCTTAGCCCATTTCGCCGCATCAGGCAATAGCATGTGTTCGATGGCGTGATTCAACACATCTTCTCTCAAATCATTCCAGGCCAAGGCAAGTTCACTTGTGAAATCAGATTTGTACCACTCTATTATTTCTTTTTTGAATTTGTGATCTGCATCAGGCTGGAGATGAACTTGGACATTTATCAATAGCTCTTGCTCCGCAGCAACAATCTGTAGATATTGAGAAGTGTGTTTAAGAGCACTAAATGGTTTTTCCGTGACATATTTGAAAGCCTGTTTGGAAATAAAACATTGATTACTCCATGGTGAGCACAAATAGACATGAAAAGATAAGAATACTACAAACATAATATGGATGCAATTCATCAATTTTGATGATTCCTTGTTCAGTGGGTGTAACTGTGACAACTCCATATTCTCGAAAAAGCTCTCGTATATGCTTTTTTAGTAGTGGGTCCCGACCGATATCAGTGCTTACAATGAGCTTGGCCGCTGAAGAATACCAAAGTCATTTCAGTTTAGCAACGCAAAATCATTATATAAAAAATCGACCACAAGCAGCGCAGCTCACCCTCAAGCGCTTTACTATAGTCATCGAATTCGGTACCAGGGACCACAAACTGTTCAGCATATTTTGAAGGAGGTAATGGAGGATCATCCAAAAAATGTTGCTTCGTCCGACTGAGAAAATCTTTAGCAAGATGCTTGGCTGGGATTCCCATATCTTCTGCCAATTTGTTAATAATATTATTTTTAGCTCTTCCGTATTTTGATTCACGAGTTGCTCTTTTATATCGCACAGGTTTGTTGAAACCAGTCCCTTGAGAAGAACTTGGAAAAATATCATCAGTATTGTCCATGTCTAGTGCTACCAAGGGGTCCACTTCTTCAACGGCGTTGTGTTGAGCATCTCGAAGTTTTTGACTGTAGTTCAAAGTAAGCCACTGCATAAGATCAGAAACTTCTTCTACGCTTTGAAGTCCATCAAAGCATTCCTCAAAATATTCATCCTGAACATGGATTCTGTTGTACAATCTTCGAAGACCTTTCTTGCGTTCCAATAATGCCCGATATTTCAGAGAAAGACCATGAATTTTCCATAATTCATCTCTGAGAAAAAATGATTTCATTCGATCTTCTACATTCTCAGCAGTTGGATCGTGATGACATATGTAGTCTCTTCTGTGCATCCAAACAAAAGGGACTTCCAGGAACTTGCAAAGAAAAAATTCTAATACGTCTCTGACAGCTGTGATGAATGATTCCTTTAAAATAGGATAGAATCCCTGTCTATCTTTTTTGAGAAACTCTTCTGTACAACGGGTAGAAATCCGGGAAGATACCCATTCGGCAGCTTGGTCGAGTTCCTCAGGTGATAACAAGGGCTCTGTCGATGTGACAGAGGCTAAGCCAGCAGAAGCAAGTTGAGTTCGCTCCGGTATATCCAACTGACGAATTGCTTCATCTACCTCCGTTAACATTCGCTCTTTGATCTCACTAGGCTCAAAAATGTCCTTCAGTTTCACTCGTGCTTTGACAAGACCATCAGCATCATATTCATTATCTTGGATGTCGCCCTCTTCCTCATCAGCATCGAAAGCCCATGCGTAATCATCACCATCCCCGAAAACTTCAATCACCTCTTCCCAAGCATCTTTTGAAATTTCTGAAACGTCAGGGGCTAAAGCTCCCATCAAACGTCCCGCTTGCTTTTGCCTTGTGCCTTGCTTGAAATTCATAGACTGTTGGCTATGTTTGTTACCTTTTGATCTATCTGCCTTATGAGAGACAGGCTGGGGCTCATCATCTAGATCATCTTCCTCAATAAAATCGTCTAGTCCATCGTCCATATAATTATCGCGACGTCTGGCATGGCTATCAACTTGATCATCATCATCAAATATGCGATCCAGTTCATTCAATTCCACATTATCTATTTCATCCGATGCGACGGATCCTGCCCGCCTCAATCGACGCTGCCATGGCCAACCAGGTATGAAAAGAAACAATGATATCTTAGCTATGAAGGGCAAACGACAAGATCTAGAACAAGTACTTTAAAATTATGCAGGCGTCCACCAGTATTTTCTGCGAGCAACTCAAGATCATCTTCATCAAGGCCCTCATCCTCGGGTTCTCTTGAAGCTGATTCAAATAAACATGATTTATGTGACAATGAAAGTGAGTCGATCGCTAGATTAGGAAAATAAAAATAAAAAATGAGGAAAGGAAAACTAACCAGACCGGCGCCTCTTTTCACGGTTACGATGCTTATGCTTCCTCCTTCGTTTTTTATGAGATCTGTGACTTCTTTCGACTTCTTCCTCTTCTTCCTCGTCTTCATCAGCAATGAAACCTGCATCACATTGTCAAAAAGTAGTATGGATTAGCTGTATGACTGACGCCCAGCTCACACCAGGATACTGACCTTCTCTAACAGCTCGTTCTTCTTCACTCCCTTCCTCTTCCTCTTCGCTACTGTCATCAATCGCTTTTGCTACGTCATCCCCATCCTCATCTGGGGCATTGGCCAGCGGCCCTGGGGCTTGGTCTTTCTCATCATACTCATCATATTCTTCCATTTCAGAATGGATTATTTGTGTAAGAAATGCAAGCAGACGCTACTACTATAAGCACAAAATACTGTTACTCTATGAACCAAGAGGTTGTTGATGGTCAGAAGAGAATGTCTTTCCTGTGGGCCTCCACACTCTGGAGCAGCGCTATAAGTACCTGCATAATGAATACACCTCTTATGCAACTTGCTCATTTTGAATATGCTTTTCCATCGTCCCAATTCCCTGCCTTCCAAATCTCTAAGTTTAGTTAAACTCTAATTTCATCTACTTTACACTAATCTAATCTAATCTATTTTGTCTTGATTTGTCATCCCTCCAAGCTATTGGAGCTTTGCAAAAAACCCCTTTGAATCATGTATCAGATTCATACTTTAGTTCCTCAAACATTGTGCAACTATTTGAGAAAACCTCTCCGCTTTCTGGGATGCTTTCTCGCTTCCACCTCGCCCAGAATATGAGTTTGGGTTAGCTGACCTGGGGTGTCTAGCCTCTTCGATAGTCCCGGTCATGGTTCTCATTATAGTTAAATACCTAGATCATCTGCCCCCGTTCCAAATGATATTCAGTATTTATTTGCACTTTACTTGGCACAATTGCTAATGAAGTGCCTTATTCATCCCTCGTATGCAGTATCTTTTGCAATTGATCATGTAAAGATGATATTCATCCCTCGTGTTTTGCATTTGTATTCTGGTACTACCACTCAACTCATCACTCAACAGTAAATTACACTTTTTTTCTCAACATGCCAATTAATACAATCAATATTTTTAATGATTTATTAGACATGGAAGAGAAAACCCTCTTCATATCCTACATGTTCGACTCATCAAAGAAGCCTAAATCGAAAGGAAAGAAAGAAATAATCAACCAAGACTGTACTTAAGGCCACAAATGACTCATGAAAGATTACTTTAACACAAACTCTACATACAACAGCTACATCTTTGAAAACACTTCTGAATGAACAAAAACCTTTTTCTCAGAATATGTAATGACCTACAGGTTCATAATAGATTTTGGTTGTGGAAAGCTATAAGTCAAAAACCTTTTTTTGTTTTTTATCTGAATTTGACTATATTTTAATTTACTTTTTGACAGGATTTTTGTGGCTAAGTTGGTTCACAGGGTGAAAAAAACAACAACGGGTAGGCAAGTCGTTTTTGAGCAACCTTAGAGTAACCCATGAAGTAATCTGTAAGGAACCCTATAGTACATCCTTGGGACTTGTACAGGAATATTTCACACTAGTATTTGGAATAATCTGTGAAATGAGAGTAGACAAAAACTCTATCAGCAAATATGTTTGAATGACAAAAGATTTGCACTAACCAAAATTTTCAGTTTTACCAAACCTCAAGGCAATTTCAAATAATTTTTTTTACTCAAATTTCATAAATGTAGCTAAAGAATTTATTTGAATGGCTAATTTTATGGTGAAAAAAAAAATCTCCAATGAGAAAATTGCCTATATAAAGTACCTTAAAAAAATTCCATGCTAGTTTATTTTGCTTATTATATTTGAATTTCAATAGTGATTTATTAATATAAATTATTGAAAGAATAAAAATGAAAATTTTATAGCAACAATTATACACAAAGCTCTATCAGTAATTTTCTCAATTATGTCAAGGTTGAGTTTTGGATTTGATTTAAATCTGGGGTGATTATTGAAAACAAGTCCAGCCACAAAAAAATGCTACAATCACCATGGTGGCTTAAATTTACAAAAGAATTATATTTATATATTTTATCATTAAAATAAATTTTTCCAACACCAACATATAATATATCTTTCATAAGTTTAATGATATTAGAGCTAGTGGAAATGTGCACAGAGAAATATGTTTTTACTTATCCTTATGAATTTGAAATATTTGCAGCTACTTAAGATAGCAGTCCATAGTAAGGAGTATCAAAATTTGAAATTTGAAATTATTTAAAAGGCATTGTAGGTAGACTCTTACAGTTGCCTTGTTGTAAGCAGAATACGAAGGAGTTGGATAATCCAAAGAAAACCCTGTCCTTCTAAGTAAAATAAGGGTTTTTCAAATAACTAAGCTCTCTAGTCTACTTGAATTGATTGAAATATATGAAACTCTGATTTATAAACACTTATTGAGATTTAGAAATAGCAGCTGTTGAAAAAGAAATACTGATGACAACAATTAAGGTGTACCAGTGAAAGATCTGAAAATATGTTTTATAAAGATTTTATTTTAAATGAGTTAACAATAAAAACAAGTCCCTGAGATGGAGACCTTTCCAATGATACCCTATATGTGATGAAAATATCATTGTTGTGTGGTATTTCAAAAGTGTTATAAAAAATTTAAATGTTATAAGGGTATTATAATTTTATTTAATTTTGTTGAGTAATAAAAATATGAATAATGGTTCTAATTATATTCCAAAAAAGACCCTTATTATCGAAACTAAAGAGACAAAAACATGTAGAAGACTAAGATTCCCCCCTTTCTATCTGATTCTCCTACTCCTGACCTTTCCAAAAATACCCTACATGCATAGGATCTACAATAAACTATTGATCTAATAAGCATAATAAATTCTAACCAAATTTTGCCACAATAGCCAAATTTTTCCACAGTCACCAAACTTTGGTACAGTGTCCAAACTTTGGTACAGTGACCAAACTTTGGCACAGTGTCCAAACTTTGGTACAGTGTCCAAACTTTGGTACAGTGATCAAACTTTGGCACAGTGACCAAACTTTAACCCAGTGACCAGACTTTCCCATTGTGAGCAAATTTTGCCAGAGTGAGCTAAATTTGCCACAGTGAGATAATTTTGCCACCATGACAGAATTTTTCCAGTACACTTTTGCTTTTGCACCAGAAAATCACCAGAGTAAACCGGAGCACACCGGAGTGCACCGGAGCACTGGAGCTCAGTGGCCATTCCATCAGCACACCATATCCACCAATAATACTATAAGTCACTTCCAAAATTCCAAATATCCAGCCTTATAATCCAGAAAATTGCTACTAATCTTCAAAAATAAACCTAAGTGACATACCCAGATGTGGAATGCCACATTCTCCCTCCAATATGGAATGTCCTCATTCCCAGCTTTGCATAATTGATTGATATAAATTTTTTTTCACCTATTTGTTGATAGTCTTTGATAATGATGTGGAAAGAGATCTAAGAAACATCTTTTCTGAAATTTTACTATTGGCAATTTTCAATCATTGTCCTTTTGCTGGTCTTCTATAAATTTAACTTTTTGTCTTCTTCTCTGGCTCTTGATATAAATCATAATAAATAATAATAATAATAAAAATAATTTTGTGATGATTCCACTACTGAGAGCAAGGTTTGAATCCCTTCAGACTCCCATATACCAGTCTTCCATCTATGTCACAGCATGAGAGAGTGGATCTCCCTAATGAGCCAAATACTCTTAATTCCATTCTCATAAGTCCCCCCACTGAGCCGAATTCTATGATTCCAATCTTTCCATGAGGTCCTCCAAGCTTCACACCAAAAAAAAGTCCTAACACTGAGGCTCTAAAAAAAATCAATAATAAATCCAACTACCACCCTGACTTCTAATTCCTTCATCACAATTTTCATCCATTTGCTATTTAGCAACCTTACAAAATACTTTTAGCCAGGCTTTCAATATTCAATTTTAATCTTTTAGACCATGTTAAAGCGCCACAAATTTCACCTAATTAAACCATTATGCCCTTTTAGCATCATTACCACCTAAATTTTATCTCCCTAAAGCTTAAAAACACCTAAATCCAACAATGATTGAACATCCAGTTTAAAGTCTTGGTGGATAAAACATTTACTCAATTGCCAGTTTAAGGTCATGGTGGACCAAACATTTACTCGATTGCCAGTTTAAGGTCATGGTGGACCAAAGATTGTTTATGTGCATTGATATGATGAATTCTTCCTAATTAAGGCCTAGGCTTGACCAAATATTGAATAATTTTGATAATCCAGTTTAAAGTCATGGTGGACCAAACTTCTGATCGATAGAAAATCCAGTTTAAGGTCATAGTGGACCAAACTTTTGATGACATACCAGTTTAAGGTCATGGTGGACCAAACATTTAATGAACTACCAGTTTAAGGTCATGGTGGACCAAAGATTTGATCAATACCAATTTATATAAAAAAATCCTTTCTCCAAGAAAAAAAAAATCCATGAAATCTTGAATGTCATTGAAATTCAGTTTAAAGTCTTGAAGGACTAACAGATCCCAAAATCCAAATAAAAAATTAAAGAAAGTCTTGAAAGTTATCCTGTTTTAAAGTTTTGGAGGACTAACAGATACCAAAATTCAAATAAAACCTTAAAGAAAGTCTTGAAAGTTAGCTAGTTTAAAGTAGTGGAGGACTAACAGATCCTAAAATAACAAATATAAACCTTTAAAGAAAGTCTTGAAACTTAGCCAGTTTAAAGTCTTGGAGGACTAAACTTTTAACCAATTGCCAGCTTAAAGTCATGGAGGACCAGGCTTTTGTAAATATTAAAAGAAATCTTCATAAATTTTCAGTTTAAAGTCTTGAAGGACTAACAGCATCAAAAGGAGAACCAAATTCTTTAAGAAAATCTTGAAAACTATCTAGTTTAAAGTCTTAGAAGACTAAAGATTATGAATACCAATAAGACCTTAAAGAAAATCTTGAAAATTAGCCAGTTTAAAGTCTTGGAGGACTTACAGATCTTGAAATGGGATCCAATTTTTCTCAAGCTTCACTTGACCCCTTCTCCTGTATAAAATATACTATAAAAGAAATAACCAAAAGAAAAACTTGAAAATTAAAAAATTGAGAAAGAATTTTATATTTATATATTTATTTTATTTTTTATATTATTATTTTATTTTATTTTATTTTATTTCTTTTCTTTTATTTTTTTTATGATAAAAGAGTGAATTTAGAAATAAAAGAAAAATGTTGATTTCTAATGGAAGTTTAAGAAAGAAAAATATTTAAAAGAAGATTTTGAAAAATTTGAAAATAAAAATTTAAAATTTAATAGATTCCCCCCAGCCAATTGATGAGCCATACCCTTAACATCATACCCACATCCAAGTGCAACTTGATGTGGTTACACAGTTTTGAGAATTTAAATATAATAAATTAAATGAAAGTTTTTTTATTTTATTTTATTTTATTTTTTATATTATTTTTTTGTTTTTTTTATTTTTTTCAGAAAATAAAAATTTTTAAATAATGATCACTGGGTGGGCTCCCTCCAATTTGTAAAAATGATTAGAGACCACCAGTGAGAATTACCCTTAACAATAATTTTAAAGATGTAAAATATAAAAGAAATAAAATGAAATCACAAAACAAAAACATAAAAGAGAAAATAAAACTAAAAAAAATAAAAGAAATCTTGAATCTAGCATTAAGAGCGGTGTCTTTTTGTTCTTTCCAGTTTATAGTCTTAGTGGACTTTCTATAATTCAAAAAAAAGCCAGGATTCAACTAGAAACAGGGAAAAATCGGTAACAAACATTGTGGGGTAATGGTGTATAGAGCAGCCAGCCCATCAATTACCCCCAAACTTGCCAATATTTAGTTTAGAAGGTTCCCCTGTGAACACTTCTACCAATAAAAAATTTATCAATCCAACGTATATCTTCCCCATAATTTTTGTCACTTTTAAGAGTTTTAAGAATTTTCAAACAAATGTCTTCATAAATTTTGAAAATTTTATTAACAGTTTTGTCTCCCATACCATAGTAAAACAACAGTAATATTTTTAATAAGAAAGTAGTTTGTCCTCATTCCGGAGTTAAACTTGATAATGAATGATTTTTTTTGTTTAGTTTATCCTCATTGCAGAGTAAACTTCTGTCCTTGTAGTACCTCTAGGATAGAACCTCTTAACTTGATTGGAGGCTACCCTCTTTTTTAGTACCACTCCATCCAACTCTTTTAAAACATATGAACCACCAGATACTTGTTCCTTGACTTTATGCGGTCCATTCCACCTATCTGCAAACATCTTACCCCATTGGCTCTCCAAACTCCTATTATACACCAAAACCATATCTCCAGTTTTCAAAGGTTTTCTAAGTCAATGTGCCAACTGCTCATCCCAATATCTTACTGACTGATTTCGGATCTTGATCATCCTTAATTACTTGATTCCCTCTTTCAACCATACCTTCAGTTTCAGGATAATAAGGGGTCACCACCCTAATCTTTGACCCAACTTTTGATATAGCTTCTCTAAGCTCTGTCCCAAACTCAGGAACTCCATCTACCATTACCCATTTCATAACTCCATATTGATACACCCAATTTTTCAAAATAAATTCTGCCACATTTTTGGCAGTCAAATTAATAAAAGGTGCTGCCTCTACCCAACCAGATAAATCATCTCTGGCTACAATTAAATATTTATACTGTCCCTCCTTAATATGAACGGCATCCAAGCTTACCCTTCCAAAGAGAGTATTTTAACTGGTAGCATGTCCAGTTTCTTTCGGCCTTAAGTAACTTCTTCTTTGACATTCTTTGCATGACTGAACCCACTGTTTAACAGCCATCTTCATGCCTGGCCACCAAAATCAATCAGCAATTCTTCTGAACGTTTCTCCAATGCCTCTATGCCCAAGATCTTCATGCAGTGACTTTAAAACTAATTCTTGCCCTTTCTTTTTAGTTAAAACTACTTGAGGATTTGGATACCTCCTTTTCATTAATTTTCAACCTGACAAGTAAAACATAGATGACTTCCTTTTTATAGCCACCCATTCATTGTCTTAACAATCTTCTGGCCTTTCTAAATTCAATAAATATCTGACCAACAAAAAATAAAAACCAGTCTGACCCCAGAATTCATCTTGAAAATAGATTAATATAATATCAATGGGCACTTCTCTATCACCAATATCACCTGCACATGAATGAGCCAATAAAAGTTGGCCACAAATTTGTTTCTTAATTGAGCTATTTCAATTTTCTTTATCTGAACCTTTTGACGTCTTAGAAACCGAATTCAAAAATACCTCTTTCTCTTCTTCACCCTTTTTAACTGAATTCTCTAATTCTACAACATATACACCCTTCCTTAGCCTACTAATATCCCAAACTACCAATCCATCTTCATCTATATACACAACATCTTCTTCTACCTATTTTTTACCAAATTTATTTACACCAATTTCATCAACATAAAAATAATTTTCCACTTTATCCTCTTGGTGGAGGTCATCATCAAAATCATCTAAACACAATAGTCCTGCCAGTTTAACCTCATGGGAGAGGTATGGAAAGTCTTCAGCTCCTTTAGTGCTGGCTTTAATCATAGGTATTTCTTCATTGAACTCTTCTGAGTCTGAATCATCTTCAGTGGGTGGTCTTCTTGACAAACCATCTGGCATAGTAACAGTTTTTCCAGGCTTATGAACTATGTCAAAAGAAAAATGTTGAATGAATGCTACCCATCTAGTCATAGGTGCATTTGGTAAACTTGGGGAATTAATTATTTGAATTAAAGATTTTTCATCCACTTTCAATTCAAAATGTTGGTTCCACAAAACATATTGAAGTTTCTTTAAAAAATTTTCCACTTTACACAGTTCCAATTTCTGCTGAGAATACCTTGATTCAACTTTGGTGAATACCACAGATTCATACCTAACTGGCCTAATGTAACCAGCTTTATACATCTGAGACAAAACTGCCCCAGAAGCAACCCCACTTGAGTCAACTGCTAAATAAATCCTACCAGCATCTTTTCCATAATCTAAATTGTGCAGGACTAAATCCTTCCCCACAACCTTCTTCAATCTCTCAAACACCCTTTCACACTCTTCATCCCACTCCCAGTCTGCATCCTTTCTTGTCAAACTTCTCAACGGAGCTGCCAACAAAGAAAAGTCCTTGATAAACATTCAAAAATAAACACATACATCTAAAAACCCCCTTACTTTGGTCATATTCTTGGGTCTTGGACAGGATTGAATTTTATTCACTTTCTTCTTGGACATAATCCTACCCTCTCTACATACCACATGACCTAAAATCTCTAAAGCTGGCAAACAACATGAAAATTTTTAACCCAAAATAGTTAAACCAGCTTCTTCAATTCTAAACAAGATCCTCTCTAAAGTAATTTCATACTCCCAGATGAATTTTTGTATCCCTGGGCTCTCCTCCAACACTTCATTATCATAATCTGTTGAAGGTCCTTTAATTCCTCCATTGTCAATAAAGACTCCAGCATATTGAGGAATTTCATCTTGAAGAATCCAAGCCATCTGATCTTGATAAACGGCAACTGAATTTGTTGCTCCTTGAGGTAATCTTGGCAATCGTAATTGTCCTAGTGGTGTATCAAAAGTAGTGAGAGGCCTAGAGTCTGGATGAAACTCTCTCTCATCATATCACCCCATAATATCTCCTAAACCATAACACACTCTTCCAGAAAACGCTTCCACAAACTCCTCAGCACTAGGTGGTATACCAGCATCCTTTATTGTAACCCTATTTAATTCCCTGATATCATGAACTACTCTAAGTTTGCCATTCAGTTTCTTGATACAAAATACCGGACTAGAATAACTTGATGATGACTTCTCATACAGTCCAGTGCCAATCCGTTCTCTGACAACTTCAATATAAGCTTCTTTTAATGCAGCCGGAATTGGGATTTGTTTTTGCTGCCATGGTTCATGACATACTACAGGAATCTTGTAAGGCTCCCCATAGGAATTCTTCAACACACCCCTCTCCTCTTCTACAAGAGCAATGGCCTTCTCTCCCTTGACCATCACATCCAACAACAAATTCTTCTCTTCTCCAGAAAACCAAACATCAGGTCCAAAATTAACAACACCTAATCTATCAAAAGTGATTCTTGACATTTAAGAAAGTTCAGGCGGATTCTTCACCAAGGGACATTCATAAGGATCTCTTGATAGCCTTGGTCTTCTCAAAGGTGGATCTAATTCAGCGGGTAGCGGTTCATTAATCGGTCGGATTTTATTTGCTACTTTCTTATATTTTACTTCCTCCACATCTACATAAACTTGAGGTAAAATATTTATTGTTATATTGCCATTAAAAATTTCATCAAAGGAATTCCCTTCTTTGTCAGAATCAGAATCAATATAAGAAGAAAAATATTTTATTTCATTTTTAAATTTAACCCTTTTCTCTTTTCCTTCATCTAGTTTATCAAAAATTTTTCCAACACCTTTAATTCCATTATCCACCATAAAATCACCAGTAAAAAAAGTTGGCAGTTTATCCTCTTGCTGGAGGACCAGAATCAAATTATCACAAAATTTTTTTTGTGTTTTAATTATACTAAGATTTTTTATATAATTTTGATGAAATAATTGCATTTTACCCTCTTGCTGGAGTTCAGAAAATAAACTATTCCAATTTTTATTCAACATAATATTTCCCATCTCCCCTCTTGATCCATTCTTGAATGTGATCAAAAATCTTGACAGAGAAGTGAGACAAACCAAAAATTTGAAAACATAATAACAATTTAACATATTATTAACAGAAAATAATTGAAAATACACTTGAATTATCTCCAAGTGAGCTGACCTATTTCAATTTGGGATCTCATCCTGGGGAGAGATTGCAACATTAGAGTGATCAGCCCCTACTACCCCAAAAAATGAGGGTCTCCATAATAATTTGAGTCCTGAATAGATTGAAGAAATGATAATAAAAGAAAATTTCAGCCAATTTTAGGTATTTTATCCTCATTTTGGAGGAATTGAATTCTTGATATCCCCAGGAGATAACCCATAATTTTGCCCCAAGGGCTTATCCACTGATTCCATAAAACCCAAAAATAAATCCCCAGAATTTTTCCTACAAAAGGACATAAAAAATAAACTACCTTTTTCCAAAATATGAGTGCATCCACTTTATGCACCCTATTATCCAATGGCACTACACTCTCTATTAGTGCAGGGAAAACCATATCCTCCATTAAAATCTCTTCCTGAGATTGAAACAAATCCACCATACATATACCAGATTCATAAACCATATCCATGTCTGAATAGCAGACAGTCTTTGCTTTTGAAAACAAAACCTGAGGTAAATATTCCTCTAAATCTGATTCCAAATCATCCAACACAAAATTATCCCCATCATCCAAAATTTCATCATCAGTGACAATAATATCTTCATCTTCAGAAACCTCTTCTTTCCCAACAGAATAGTCAACAAAAATAATATCTTCAGGCTGAACAAAATCTTCAGGAATGGCTGAATCCAAAATTTCAACAGAAACTAGTTCTTTTACACCATCCTCTTCTGTCTCTTGAGCGACCACAGTGTCTTCTCCAGAGTCCAAATCAACAGAGTTATGAATATCCAGATGTTCCAAAATAACCTTCTTTAGCACCTCCATACCAGGAATCCTAGTTTCTCCATCTGGGAGATCCTTCATTAAATTTGCTTTAATAAGCACCATCAAAACATCTTCCTTAAACTTTTCCCCCATAGCACCCCAATAAACATACTTTGCCGCATTATCATGAAATAAAATTTCATACTCCAACAAATAATCCAGAACTGCCTGGAATTCAAACATAAACTGATGATACTGACCCATAGATTCTACACCACCTTTTGATTCCCATTTCCTAGCTATATCCTTCAGATCCTCCAATGAATAAACCTTTGGCCACCTTTTTTCCATATCCATCTTCAGATTTCCCCAATCTTGATCTTTATAACCATCCATAGAAATAACCTCCTTTTCCACCTCTCTTTCCACAATAAAGAACCTAATCTGCTTAACCATATACAAAGGTAAAGCACCATCAATCCCAGCTGCAGTTTCATACCTATGTGAAAATCCCTCTAAATCATCTCCAGAGAACTTGGGCCCAACCCAAGCTACAATTCTTACTGATTCCCTAACAGGTACACCAGCAGCCAACCCAGCAGTTCCAATAGTAGAAGACATCCCAAAAGCATAATTAAGCATTTAACCCATTAAAATAAGCAAGCCTCTTGCAGGCTAAATAATGAAATTGATAAGAGTTCCAAAGAATAAGCCTCTTTCAGGCTAAAAGTCCAAGTATCAAGTAAGTTCTTTTAAAAGCTAGAGAAATCAAACCCCGTGTTGGGCACCAAAATATGTAGGTAGACTCTTACAGTCGCCTTGCTGTAAGCAGAATCCAAAGGAGTTGGATAATCAGAGAAAACCCTGTCCCTCTAAATGAATTTGTGAGTTTTTTAGATCAATAAGCTTAAAAGTCTACTTGATAATAATAAAGAATGAAACCCTGTCTAATTAACGCTTGTTAGGATGATTGAGCGGTTCTTCTGTGCAAAACAACTGAAATTAAACAATAAAGTTACACCAGAAACACTATTTTAAAAGAATGAAGTTTTAATGTTTTTAGATTTTAATAATTTTTGAAAACAGATACTATAAATGAGTCCCTGGAGTTGAGACCTTTCTAATGATACCCTATATGTTAATGTTTAAGAGTTGTTGAGTATAATATTTAAAGTGTTATGTAAAATTGTTATTTTATAAGGGTATTATAAATAATTAATTATTTTGTTGACAAAAGAAAAATATGAATTATGGTTGTTAAAATTTGTTCTATTATTTGTCCTCCTCTGAATAATTTCGAGTATACAGCCTTTTATGCATAATAATCAGTCATGTGCCCTTTTTCCCTCTGGAGCGCAGCCAGAGCTCATCTGGAGCTTGTCCAGAGTTCGTCTGGAGTTTGTATGGAGCTCATTCGGACCTCCTGACTCAATGAGAGCCTTAAATCTATAATAATAAATCTAGAAAAATTACAAATGATAGAGCTACTTCTCCTTAACATTCTTAACTATTTTTTGAAGTCTGGGAAGCTCTATTAACCCGATGAAAAATCATCAAAGTTAAGTAATTTTTGAAAAACAAAAATAATTTAGTAAATCTTTAAAAATAAATTAAAAATATAAGAAAAATAGTAAAAATTCAGGAAAAATTCCCAAAAGATCTTGAGCTTCTTTACTTTCATTAAATTTAATTTTGCGCCCGTAAAAATCGTATGAACCGTGTAATTAATAAATCTGACCAAACATTTATATCTTGACTTTTTCAACTTCATTTTTTTTTGTTTAATAATAAAATATTTTAAAGTAATCCGGCTTCTCCAATTACCGTCCTATTCCTGATAAACATTCTAAATAGACTTTTAGAGCCATACTAAGATTTGGAATTCCACAGCGGTAGAAAGATTTCATTCAGCCATTGTTTGTATCTCTTGAGCTGAGAGAAAGAAAGAAAGAAAGAAAAAAAAAATTAATATTATGTCAGTTATTATTCTTTTTTGTTAAAAAAAATAAAAATAAAATAAAAATATTTAAAGTTTTTTATCAATGACCAGGACTATTCATCAACTGAAATAATGAAAATATATCAATTATCAGGACTAAAAATCAACTGAAATAATTAATTTATTATCAATTACCAGGACTACTCATCAACTTGTAGAATGAAACCATATCAATTATCAGGACCAAAAATCAACTGAATTAATTAATTAATACAATTTTTAATCAATTTATTCACCAAGATATTGATATTATTTATTACAATGAAAAAATCAACTGAAATAATAAATTAATAAATTAATTATCAGGACAACTTGCCAACTGAAATGATTAATACAATTCTTAACCAAATAGCTAATTTATATACTGTATATTTTTTAATTACCAGGACTAAATGTAAACTGAAATAATTTATTAATATAATTTATTATTTAAATAATTAATTTATATATTGTTCTTATTCTAATTACCAGGACTAATGGTCAACTGAAATAATAAAATAATATTTTAATTATCAGGACAATTGGTCAACTGATATAATTAAATAATATATTTTTTTAAATAAATAAATTAAATTAAATTACTTCTAGGACTAAGAACAATGTTTCTCTATCTTGGTCAACTAGGGAAAAAAATATATATTATATACCTGACACCTCCCCCTGTAATTTGAGCAATTTAATGCCAACTAAAGAGTTCTGAGTAAAAAGATATACATATTGTCAGCCAGGCTATACCAGGAGCCCAGTAAATTTTATGTCATTTTACTGTAACTAAAAGTGGGCGTAAAAATTTGCTTATTATGTATATAAATTAATCTTATATTTCATAATGAAATGATATAATTATTTTATTAAATATATATAAATATTATATTAATTTTATTATTATATAAATTATTTAAATTAAGCATGATATATATTCTATAAATTATGGCACATTTTTTATGTATTTAATATATACAACTTTATAATTAATTAATTATAAACATATATTATAACTATAAGTGTAAAATTGACTTATAATGTAATTAAATTAATTAATTAAATTTATATATTAAATAAAACTTTTTCATACATTATTAGACAATAATATTGGGCGCTTTTTTGACCCTTAATTGTGTCAGTAAAATTATTAAATAAATTATAACACTTATTTAATAATATGGTATTAAAATTCTCACTTTAAATTAGAAATATCATTAAATTAATTATATGTTTCATTTAAACTAAATATTGAATTGATTACATAGTTAAAACAATTAATTAAAATTGCTTTATACTAGATTGAATTGATTACATGGATTTTAGCGTGAAAATAATTCTAATTGTTTTAATTAAACCCTTTACATCCTACTGTAATGTCTGTTTTGGATTCTTTTTCTCACAGTTCTTATGTTTTAGGCTTACTTAGTTACTCACTATTTTAATTAACTGGGTTGGAAAATTATGGTGGGAAGACTAGTTACTTATTCATGGGTTTAGTTAATTGTTTCATGTTTTTCTCTTAATATCTATGTTTCATTTCTATTCTTTTATATTCTTGTTTTAGCCTATTACTATTTTGTATATACTGATTTGTGGCGCTTCAGAGGTCCCCTGGTCTATAAAAGGGCTTTGGGTAATCCCTTTTAGCCCATCACTTATTATACACTCACCATTTAAACATATTTTTTAAATATAATACATTTATTATTATTTTTATTAGTACTATAATTCTAATC